>JAZKJV010007075.1:0-466692 GCA_037367405.1 Ottelia alismoides | reverse complement strand
TGCTGGGAAAATTTCAAAGAGGTCCCCCATGGTTGGAACCGGATAAACTGCAGAAATAACCAACAAATAGGGTTCGTTTGTTGCAGGACTGGACAGTTGGGTTGGGTTTGGGTACCCCTGTGAATAGTAAACTGTGAGGAGGATTGAGAGGATTGGAAGGAGGGGTACCCTGAGTTGGGCCAACCCAATCTTGTCCAACCCTGCAACCAAACGGAGCCATAGGATGTTGTAATTAGACATTCCTATCTTCATTATGTCAATGCAATCATTTTATGGAAATCGTACTTGTAATTGCAGTTTTTTACATTATGTTATGCTGGTGTTTTTTATCCCTTTGTATTTACACCTATCTACTTGCAGTTTTTAGCAAGGCGACATGAATAGATTAAAATTTACCAGTGAAAAGTCAACACTGGAAAACCTAGAATCCTTTTTTACGGTGAAAATTGAAATAATTTATTGACAGAAACCCTCTGATATCAAGCGATTCCATTATCTATATCTAATATCAACTATTTTATTGTAGTTTAATGCTAACACAACATAGAAAAACATCCATCATTTTCGTACGGTGAAATGGTCCAATGCTTCCCGGTATAAAACTCGACATGAACGAATATTATAACATTTAAATTAATAAACTACCAACGGATGCGGAATAGCTCAAGGGAGATGGTTGTATAGGGCAGCCAGATCCCTCGTTCGATCCTTGGGACCCCCGCCATCGACCGCTGAGGCGGAAGGAGGAGAGACTAACCCATGATCTCCTCGTTTCACACCACCTACCCAACCGCTCCCTCCTTAAGCATAACTGATGTATGTTCCACTTTATATTCCTTGATTCTTTGCGTAGCTGCTATTTGTTCGACTTTATATTCTTGAGTAAATTACAAAAAAAGTCACCAGATTATACACCTTATTTCAATGTCATACCTCAACTTTAAAAGTAACAATGTAGTACCAGAACTTTCAAATTTGTCTCAATGTGATCCCTGACTATTGAAATTTAAGGTTAAAATGACAAAATAATCAACTAAATTTCTATGGTGAAGGACCACATTAAGACAAATTTGAAAGCTCAGGTACCACATTATTACTTTTAAAGTTCAAGTATGACATTGAAATCAAGTTTATAGTTCAATGACTTTTTTTGTATTTTACTCTAAATTCTTTGACAAGTTCACATTTTTCATAGAATTCATATATAATTGATGTTTCATGCAGGTATGTTGTAGTTTCATTTGATTGTTTTATAGAAATGTGATGCTTTACATAATATGATTCAAACTGGTAACTTTCATCAGATACCAACTTATATACAACAACAACAAAGTCTTTTCCCACAATTAAGTAGGGTCGGCTACATGGATTCTTCGCTTACATTCAAATCTATGTTGGGTCAATCCCAGGCTTATATCCAAAAAACTAAGATCCCTTTGTATAATATCTTTCCAACATTTATTAGGCCGTCCTCGCCCTCTCTTAGCAGGCTCAATATCCCAACACTTGCATCTACTAACCGGTGCATCAGCTGATCTTCTTTGCAAATGACCAAACCATATTAAGCGGTTTTCTCGCATCTTATCCTCGATCGGAGCTATACCAACTTTCTTTCTGATTGCCACATTCCGAATCCGATCTTTACGTGTGTGTCCACACATCCACCTTAGCATTTTCATTTCTACTACAACCATTCTCTGCACATGTCTATGGTTCACAGGCCAACATTCATATCCATAGAGCATAGCAGGTCTCACGATTGCTTTGTAAAAATTTCCTTTAATTTTTAAAGGATTTTCTTATCACAGAGCATAGTAGAGGCTCCTCTCCACTTTAGTCAGCCTACATTTATTCTATTAATAACATCTACATCAATTTCCCCATAATGTTGCTAAATAGATCCCAGTTACCTAAAAGAATCTCTCTTCTGAATGTTATTGTCTGCTTCCATCAAAGGTGCACTCCATATATTATGTCTTAACCCTACTTATATGAAATCCTTTAGTCTCCAATGCATGTCTCCATACCTCAAGCTTCTCATTTACTCCATCTCTAGTCTCGTTAATCAACACAATATCATCAGCAAATAACATACACCAAGGTAACTCATCCTGAATGTGAGTTGTCAACTCATTCATAATCAAAAGTAAAAAGAAATAGACTCAAAGTTGTAGCTTGATGTAAACTAATGTTGATGTCAAAATAGTCAGTCTTCCCAGATGTGGTACTCACACAAGATAAAGCCCTATCATACATATCTTTTATGAGGTTAATGTATAGGATCCGCGAGACCACTCGATGATGCCTGTCCTACATGCTAAAGGGAAAGGCTTCTTGGACATACTGCCAGAACAACTGTTTCCACTGCTATATAATAATTAGGTACATGTATCTTCTCCAAAACTCTCCACAATATCTCTCGTGGGACAGAATCATAAGCCTTCTCCAAATCAATAAAGATCATATGAAGGTTCCTCCTTTTAGCTATATAAATCTCCATTGTTCTCCTCAGCATATAGATGGCTTCAATAGTTGAGCGGTCTAACATGAATCCGAATTGATTTTCTTTTTCTTTGGAAACTTGTCTTAACCTTCTTTCAATCACACGTTCCCAAATTTTTATAGTGTGACTCATCAGCTTCATACCTCTGTAATTTGAAAAAAAAATGAAAAATGTGATTATTTCCTTTTAAAAAGGATAGCCTAGATCCTCTTAACTTGCTGGTATCACTGTGAAGTTGCTTTGACCAACTTATGGTTAGGCTTATACTAGTGTTTTTTTAAATAAAAGTTTGTGTTAGTCCGATGCCAATTTAGCAGTATGTTCTTATTCTGAAAAAATAGGGAGCTTAGTTTCTTTAAAAATGAATGACTATTTCATGTTATTGCAATTTAACTGTCATGAATTACATTTCTTTTTGTTGGTTTGGTCACAATTGTCCATAGTTGTTCACACTAACAATGTTTAACCTCTGACTAGTTCAAATTATTGTAAACCTTTAACCGACATCTGAACATATTTTTCTGTCAAACAACTATATACATGTGTTCTTTTTGCGATCTTCCTCATTTTAACAAGTTTTCACAATGTGTATATGGTAATTTTTATCTTAAAATTGAACTTCCATTAAGTCATCTTTTCCTCACACAAGCACATGTGGTAACAAGGATGGTAATGTTACAATATGATAGGTCAGTCAGGTACTGTAGTACATGCACCTGTGGGAAATGATGCATTGTTGGTTTTGGACGAATCATGCAGATTAGAGGATGCTCAAGACCGCATGTGGTACACATGCCCAAGAGAAGTAATCATCCTCTCGCAATCCATTCATGCTTCTTTGTTCCTTTTTCTTTGAAATGCTTCTAATATGACTTTACCTCCACTTCAAGGATCGTGCAAGTATAAGGTGAAGGCATCGCTGCTTACTTTTGAGGTGGATTACCTCTGCTAGAAAATCTCCCAACCAAACACACACTTAATCATGAGATATGTTACCCGTGGTAACGGTGAAATGGTGTAATCAATCACTAGAGAAGGATTATTGGTGGATTTTTAGTTGTTTATGTACTTGGTGGAATGTAAAATCTCTTCTGGAGAAGGATTATTTCAATAATTAGGTCCAATGGTAGAGTTGAATTTCACGTAGTTAAATTTCCACTTCGAGTAGAGGAATATTCTGTTGGAAAACGATAGTAATCTATGTAATGTTTGCAAGATTATTTTTTTTATTTAGATAGGCAAACAATTGTGATCAAAATAAAATAAAAAAAATAAAATTTATTTAAAAATTAAAGGTACACTACAAGAAAAACAAGTTGTGGCTACAAAATCATGGCCACGGATATGGGGTTTGTGGTCACAGAATTGGGCTCTGGCCACGACATGTCGTGGCTAGTAGCCGTAGCTACAAGTCTCGTCGCTAGAGTTTTCTAGCCACGAATATGCCGGGGCCACTACAAGCGGCCACAGAACTTATCATGGCCACAACTCTTATATGAAGACTTTGGCCACGGATTGTGGCTACGGGAAACTAGTGGCCACGGAATTATCGTGGTCACAAGTTTCCGTAGCCGCATTCCGTGGTCACAACTCATTTTTCTTGTAGTGGTAGGAGAGGTTTGTGAAAATTAAAAGGTAGGAGAGATTTGTGAAATACATAAAGAATCCAACATATTCTACATTTGAGATCAAGACGGGAACACAACTAGCATAATGAATTGAATATATACATTTTATTAACTGTTTTGATGCTTTAGATAATGGTTATGTTCACTTGGGAAATAACATAAAAAATGTGGGTTTTCTTTCCCCACTAGGGAGTATATCTGAGCTTCGCAACGGGGACTATAAGGCAGTTGCAAAAATTTTGAAGTAAAAAGGTGATGTTACTTCAAAGACTACATGTGTATATAAAATAAGAAAATTTAGGAAGGAAAATTGGTTTACAACCTTAGCTTAATGAAATAGAAAAATAAAGCAAGCATGTTAAAATGAAAGGATAAAACATGTCCTACAAATAAGAAATGCAATGACTTCGGGAATATCCAAATTAACATAAAATCTTGAGGAAATAGTGGAGCATATAATAGGATGACCTGTAACACAACACAAACAAACAAATATCATATTGTATTTTTTAAAAAAAAATATGCTATAATTAGATGAATAGTGAGATAATATCAGCGACGAAGACAAGAATTTGTACACAGGGCTAATTACTTGAGACATTATTTGTCGAATTTATTTTCATTATCTTTTTTTTAGTTTTTAATACATTTGTTGAATTTTATTAGTTGCATGATGTAAGATAAATAATCTAAATTATTTATTACTAGTATTTATAAGAAATTTATACAAAAATATTTATGATTTTACATTAATATATTATTAAAAAATAGATTAATTTATATAAAAATATCCTTTTTAATTCTCCGTTTTAAAAAAAATACACTTTCATTAGTGCAATGTTAATTAATATTGTTAAATTTAACATTTAAAAATAAATAATATTATATAATATTTTACTTGTAGGGATACAAATAGATGAAAATAGATTTGTATTGGATTTCTTATCGAATCATTTTTATACATAATATTGGCAGTTATATCTATACATATTTACAACAGATGTCGTATATGATGTCAATTTAATCTCCTTGGATATTTGTTTTTGTGTTTTTTCTCCATTTTAATATATAGTTGTAAATTTATTTGTAACTTTGTGTAATAAACTTTTATACCCTTTCTCAATGTATGTGATATAATTCTACTAAAATAAATGCATTTAGTATATTTGTATAATGAAAAGACATTCAAATAAATATATGGTTTAGTTTTTATATAAAGTATTTCTACTATTATATGCATTTAAACCACATATATTCGTAGCCATCTTCAATAATACACTAACATTTTTCTTACATGTCAATATCTGTGCATGCATTAATATTCATATGGTAATTGGTACAAATGGACGAATACAGATATAGATTTAGATCTTACCATATCCTCATTCATTATAAAATCCAGATATTGATACGAAAAATGTATATCTTGCAGATATTGAAAATCACAAAAGAAATCTTAAAATGAATATAGATAGGGAAACAAATAATCTTGATTCAAATACAATTTCTTAGGAATTGGATAAAAATTATCTTAGGATAATAACTACATCCTAGTACTTACAACAAGAAAAAATTAGTAAAATTGGAACTAATTCCTGACTAATAAACTGCATAACCTACAATACAATGGAAAAAATAAAAGGGAGTAAATTCCTGCATTAAATAACTTGTACAACAAGTATTTGAATATCATAAAGATATCTTTCTTTAATATGTACGGAAATGACTCCAAAGTATATAGTATGTGTAATCACATACTATATTTATCATACATATGTACAAGTTAATATGTGTCTATACAATATACATGATATAGATTTAGTACAACAACAAAGCATTTTCTTACATTAAGTAGGATCGCCTAAAATCTATATACATAATATAGATTTCGTACACGACAAAAAATTGACTTAGACAACAAATAGTTTAATATCCTTTGCTATATCTTTCGCAGTCAAACACATAAAATGAATATCATTTATTGTTTCATTCTTTAAATTCACAGCGAGTATCCTAACTGTTATTGTATTCCTCACAACGATGTGGATAACAATTGTTATTCATTAATGTTTTCTTCTAGTTATTGTTAAATTTATCTACGATCAAGATGAATTTTAACAAAGAAGCCAACGACAAAATCATCATAATATTAACCGTTAAAGTTATTTGTTGCTAATTACAAGAATAAAGATAATTTAATAACGAATAATAGTCGTTGACATATCTTTGACATTGGAAGATACGAAAAAGAATATTTAAATTATAAATTAGCTTATGTAAATTTAATTCTACGGAAATCCACATCCACAAAAAAAACTATTTCCGTGTCTACATTCTAAAAAATAGACAACAGAAATTGCATCTATATCCCTAATTGTAAAAAAATACAAAAGCAAATTTTAAATCATATACACCCAAATAAGAACTAGTAGCAAACCCGTGCTGAAGCACGGGAAAAAGGAGTTGCAATTTATTTTTTTAAAGTTGAGGGGAAAGCTAGTTAAAGTCTTAAACTCGAGAATTAAAGAGGAATAGAGATGAATAGGGATATATGTATTATATATCTTTGTTTATTTTAAAATCTGAATAAAATTGCCATGTTTATAACAGTAACATTCATATTTCTATCCCTATCTCAAAAAGAAGTGGTAGCCATGCATATATGTATTTGTATAGAAATATGCTTATTTATCAATAAATACATAGTTGAGGTCAAAAAACATTCTATCTCTCACACACACACATATTACATGTTCATGGTCTTCTTAAACAAACACTTTATGATGTGATGAAAAACTAAAATTTTCCATATAATAGAAAATAGATAAATTGATCTTTTTACTCTTTCCTCTCAAAACACATGTGACCAACCGTATCATTTCCGTGTCTACTTCATCACAACATCTTTCTCGTTACTGCTCTACGAGACGCATTCCTTTCATCGTCCGACAACAGGTGCATGCCTTACACAATGTTTCCTCTTCTATATGCAAATCATTAGTCTTAATTGCCAATTTTATAAACCCATTACATTCATCTTCATCGTACAATGCATTACTAGAGGTGCCTTCAACATATATTGCTCCTTCTCAGTACTCCCATCATAAAAAAAATTAAACGGGTTGGCATGGACTAAACTCAGACCCATTTTAGTTCGGCTAGACTACGATAAGAACGCAATGCTTGTCTAGAAGAATGAAGATGTAAAGTCGCACCCTCAAGTTCCCATTTCATTAGAAAGTTCATGAAATACTCAGTCATCGCTTCGCCATGTGGTCACATCTAGGAACAATTGTTGTCCACTAATATAGACCGATGAAAGGATAACACGTTCACAAGAAGGAACCAAATTCCCTGGTAAAATTTTCATAGTAACATGAACCAAGAGATCTGATAATAAGATCCTCATGCATTAATAACCACATATTTTTTTATACGAAAAACACCAAATCGATATCAAACTTATGACTCCAACAAACTTAACTAAGTAGATTTTGGGGATGAGGGCGCATTGCTCAACCATAAGAGAAATTAATTAGTTTTTCAAGTAAAGCTTTCTTAATGCAAAATAGGCAACATATTAGCATTCAGGAACAAAGAAGCACCCTCCTTATTTATGTTCGTTGTGCTCATAGTTTAAACCGATTGTTTTTCATCCACCATGATATGAACCCTGTTTAAATTATGCACTGTCACAAAGATCATGAATGAGGATTCGTATATTCTAAAACGAATATAAAAATCCTACAAAGTATCATACTTTAGCCTTATGATTCCTGACATGGTATTTCTTTTATTGTTATGCTTAAGAATCATGCAAAGTAAATTTACAACATGGAATTCAAGATTTGAACCTCTAAATTAAGCACATGCAATACTCGTTTCCATTCAAGTCGACGTGCTCATCAATACTGAGCTCGGACAACATGGTCCCGATGTCCCCCTGAGCCCATACTAACTCAAATGAACCACACTTAGCTGCTCCAGCTACTGGATCCTGCTAGGAACCTTGAAAAACGCATTACACGAGAGATTGAGGAAACTAAAAGCCATGAGATCCATGATTCATGCTGGAATCGTCCGATAAAAGTTTTTCCCATAAAGATCTAATCTTTGCAGGGAGACCATGGTGAGGACCTAGCCGGAGGGTTCGTCATGTTTCTTGAACTCGAGGAGGGGGCATAGGTCTTGGAAAGGGGCTGCTGGAGAGAGGTGACGTTGAAGAGTGAAGGCTGGGAGAAAGGAGTATCAACAGGCCGGCACTGCATATGAGGGAGTTGGATCCTGAAAAATGAGAGATCAGGGGTTTTTATGCAGAGGCGCGGCGAGTACGTAGGCATAGGAGAGGGTCTCGCGGAGGTGAGGCAAGAGGGGTGGTCAGGGCGTAGAGTTTATAGCAGGCCACCGAGATGGCGACGGGGGATTTCTCTGTTAGAAAATCCCAAATATGCCCGACAATCACATCAGAACCATCCACCCTCATCGATTGTGCTCTGTCGTGAGGGGAGCATCTTGCTACCACTGTTTGCCTTGCGTCGTCGCGTAGCAACCTATCGTTGCTCCACATGTTGCTCTGGGGGAGTGTGGACGAGCGAGCTCAAGGAGGAGCTCATCCTCCACCGCCATCGCAGAGGCAGCAACATCATTCATTCGTTGTGGACCTAACAAATCTTTAGAACAACCCGTAACCATGAAAATAAAATTTTTCCAACAAACTAAAGCTCATCACCCCGACCATACCAGTTCCATCGACGACGGTCACCCCTACTTGTGAAGATGGTCTCTTCCACGACCACCCCTACCCGCTCCGTCAACGACGTGTCTGTTGCCAAACAGTAGCCGAGATGAATCACCAAGGAGAGGAGTGGTGGGGTGTTGGGGGGTAGATGGAGGCTGAAAGGACGGAGGAGTGGTGGGCGGGTCGCGACGGCAACTGAGTTCTCATCCATTCTCAATCTAACAGAGGTCATGCCTGCATTGTTGAAATTGACGTGGGTATTCTTGGAATGATGGCACGAGGCGAGTGATACGAAATGGTAAAATCGGAATTTACTGGTAGGAAATTAATCACTTGACGAATTTTAATATATAGTAATGGATTACTACTTTTACAGTTAATCCAATGAAGACAATAATTAGTTTTTTTTCTTTTCTCCGAGAAAAGGTTGTTAGAAAAGGATGCATCTACCTTAGCCAACAATGTAATGGACAGTATTTGACTGCTATTTATATTCAAATATTGGGAAACATGCTTTAAATGTCATCGGTAAATATTTAAATTAAAAAGCAAAGATCAAAATTTATTTAAATATCAAAGAATGTAACAAAACCTAGTATATTAAATGAAATCTTTATACTTCTTTTTACGGGGTTTCATCTTCGAAATAACAATCCTCAAGACGATTTTTGTAATCAGACAATCAACAACTTGAAGAATTATATAGCATCATTAATTACAAATAAGCAATTTTTTAATATGATTTCAAAAGAAAAACAACATAATTACGTATGTGCTGCTAAATATTGGTGATGTAACATCTTTAAAATCAACGAAGGAAAATTTATAACGCGAGATAACGCTATTGAATTCCATATGATGAATAATATATATTGTGTCGATAAACATCATTATTAATTCATTGGGCGCAACTATTAAAGATGATTTGTTCATAGAAACCATGCAATATGTAAAAGTACATACTTCTCCTTCATGCAGATTATGAACAAAAAGAATGTCGTCATCCAATTTTATAAGACATTCGATTGTAGTTCCCTAAATAAGACAAAATAATCTTATACGTTATTAGAAAATGGATATTGTGCAGTATAGCATGTAGACTTATTCGAGTTAAAAAATTCATATTCCATGTCATAATTGATTGTGTAAATCGAAATGTAGTAGTTACCAAAGGTTTACAGTTTCATCAACAACAATGAAGCCAACATCCACTAGTTCTCGCAAAGTAGACCTGAAGAGTCCCACATGTGCGCAATCCTTGCTTGATCGTGTACAGATCGCCCGATAAGAATAAATCATAGAGATAATAGTAATTAATTGAACTTAACAACATAAAGGGAAAAAAGATAATTATGATGGGTATATTTTAACATTTTCAAAATGTACAACTAATGGAAACGATCAATAGACAATTATAATTTATCACACGAAAAAATAGCAAAAATGCATACCGAATGAAATATATTGCATGAATTTATAATTCTAGAGAGGCTCGGAAGTTTTCTGTAACATAAATATATCAAAAATGGTAATGATTAACTTGAAAGTAATTTGTAATATTTAATTCATCTTCTTTTGTTATTTGGCATTTATATTTCAGGGTAATTATATCTAAAACATCAACGTAACCCTCTATATCTTTAAAGACTGTAGTAGCAAAACTGCTAGATTAGAGGGGAAGAAGTACATAAATTCAAGGGATAATTACACCCATAACTCTGAGTAATTTTGCAATCTCAATCATAACCCTGTATAATCGCGAATTACGCTCAGGACCCTGAGTAAGTGCGCCGTCTCACATCTATAACCTTCCGTTACTTTATCTCATTAACTCAACCCAATGATTGGGTTAATCTAACTGATCAACAATCTAACGGTTGCGATTAACCCAAATAAAAAATATCCCACTCTCGTCTGCTCCCTCCTCCTCCTCCTCCTCCTCCTCGCGGCCACCTTCCCTTCAGATGCCGTGGCACGGGGGCTCAGCGACGACTTCCCGGCGTGGGGATGGGGAGAGGGCATCCAGGTCGTCGTGGGGGTGGGGTGACCTGCAGGCCATCGGAGGGGGGCCGGGGGGAAGGGCATCCGCAGGTCGTTGCCGGGGAGGGGGGCATGCGACGCACCTGCAGTTCATCGCGCGGGGGGGGGGGGGGGGGGGCGGCTTTGGTCGGGGGGTTGGGGTCCGAACCCTTCACCCACTCCTCTCTCTGCACTGCTCCACTCCGGCCCCGCTACCGCCCTGTGTTGGCGGCGGCGGCCTCCGAGGGCACGAGGCCGTCCCTGTTCGTCCCGCCGGGCGTGTCGAGGGAAGATGCATCGGTGGAGGAGACGGTTCATCTCTCGTGCTGCACATGCTAGGCGGTGCACCTCTGGCTTGGCGGTGCACCCCATACCCAGTGGCGACACTGGTACCTGCAGATCATCGCGCGGGGGTCGAGGGCCTGCGGGTCGGGGGTGCTGGGCGCGGAGGTCCCGGGGGAGGGGGGAGGAGGTCGCGGAGGTGCGGGTGGTGGCTGGAGGTCGGGGGTGCAGGTCGTCCCGGCGGGGGGGGCTTTGGTCGGGGCCGGAGGTGCAGCTCGCGGATGGGGGGGCTTCGCAGGTGGTGGCTGGATGTCGGGGGCAGGTCGCGGAGGTTGGGCGGGGCTTCCCAGGTGGTTACTGGAGGTCGGGGAGCTTCGGCGGGGGGCAGTGGTTGGCTGGGAGGTCGGTTGACTGGGGAGAGGGGTTGGGGGCATGTTTTGCAAATAAAAATAAATATCTGGGGTATTTTGGTCTTTTTTGACGGAAACCGTCAAGTATAACGGCTAAATCAAACGGACCCTAACATAGGGTTATGTCATGTAAGAGTTAAGCATTACTCGGGGTTTCTCATGTAATTCGCGATTATACAGGGTTATGATTGAGATTGCAAAATTACTCAGGGTTATGGGTGTAATTATCCCTAAATTCAATGCATACAAATAAACCATCTCATCATTTTTGCATGCACATGAACTTATTCATCTAAATGAAACTGCTCCTTGTTTGATCCGTAAGAATAAGTAGAGAAATAATTAAAAATGCTACGTTTATAAATTATCTACGATATTTTACTAAAGATACAAGGAAATACATCTAATCACACATGAAGCAATTACGTTTAGTTCAAGGAGTTCATCATTTTTCCATGCAATTACATTTGATCACAGAGTAAGTAGAGAAAATATTAATTATACAACTAATAAACAAGAAAAAGCATAAGTAATATTGAACATTACAAAGATTAACATGAATAAATCATTATTGTTGCCTCCTTTTCTTTCAAAAAATAACCACTTTATAAATATGGATGCAAATATTCATTAAGGTTACAGACAGGAACACTAATAAGTGAGTTTATTGTATGAATTTCATTATTTCTTTTCCAATGTCTCTCAACAATCATCATTCAACACAATATTATGCAACTGATATTCTACTGTGTGTATTAATGTGCAAAATACACCTTCCCCCTTCCTATAAGAGTATATTTGTATATTACTTTTAAGAACTAGAGCGATCTTAATTTGCGAGAAAATCACCTTTTTGAGCCATTTATGTGATTTTTATGGATATTTATTGTGTATTCCCAATATATCCATGTTATATCCCTTTTGAGACTTAGAAATATGATATTAATATTGATATTTCAAACCTTACGTATTAATCAACCCTAACATTTACTCCTTAAAACCGAAAAGTTTAAAAAAAGTAGACATTGAGACAAATAGATGCACTTTAAACTCCAGAGAATACGAGATCTCAAATAATCCCATTCACTGTAACCGAGCACCGATTTCCAGCAATCAAACTTGCATGTTGCAAAATCCCAAAATCAAATATTGTTAGATTTCAATTACATCCTTGAGCTTTCTTAAAATTGAAGAAAGGAACATGATCCTAGACTCATGTTCCTAGAATGTGTTTTCTAGGACAGACTAGGTTGATACCAGTAGTCAGATGACTGAATGAATCCACGGTCACATAGAAAGACTAAAAGTTTATACGACAAGTAGGATGACTAAATGAATCCATAATCAGCTGGGAACTCTTTATCAGTCGTATGGGTAGAGAAGGATCCCCAATTCAATTGATTCGATAACTAAGGTAGACGGTTGATCTGTAAATATGATCCATGCATGAGAGCCAATGTATTACTGGAAATTGTAATCTCACATGATAACAAGACATGGAAATTAAATTGAATAATGAGGATATGATGTACTACAAAAATTGCAGTTGCGAAGCGTTGAGCATCCACAGGGAAAGGAGATAGATTCTAACTATCAATATCAGCTATTACAACAACGACGACCATCCAGATCGAAGCAGTGATGCTTTCATCTCAAGCCCACAGCACCTTATGGAGTCCGCGAGAGTAAAGGAACTAATCAAATAACCCGATATAAGCCTTATGAAGAAATGTGCATGACTAAAAGTCTGTCAGGAACATATACAATAACTGGCTGTAACTCTGTATTATATAAGTACTAATGTGGTTCCTCACCTTGACCTTATCATTTCCCAAGTCATCTATCAAGACTAGAGTCCTTGTCAATCTCGACTGCCTCACTCTGTTTGCTTCACCCCCGGTTTAGCATGAGCATGCAACCAGTTCGATAAGATCCCTCTCTATCCGAGAATGGTGAAGCACCTTGTGTTGTTCGAGTACCAACACGCGTATAAGCATAAGAAAATGACCATCGTCATACCCCACGTCTATAAGATATTGCCCGTTAGATTGGTACTCACCCTCCTGATGCCCTTTGGGTGTGACTAGCCAGCTACAAGGTCTCTTAACTACATGAGTTCATGCCCACCGTGTAGTATCCAAATATACCACACAACTGCAATTTTTGTAGTACATCGTATCCTCATTATTCAATTTAGTTTCCATGTTATGTCACCATGTGAGATTACAGTAATACATCAGCTCCCATGTATGGATCATGTTTACGGATCAATCGTTTGCCTTAGTTATCCAATCAATTGAATTGGGGATCTTCTCTACCCAGACGACCGATAAAGGGTTCCCAACTGACCGTGGATTCATTCAATCATCTGACTACTCGTATCAACCTAATCTTTCTATGTGATGGTATTGAGAGATTAGAAAACACATTCTAGGAAAGGTAGTCACAAGAGAGTCTAGGATCAGGTTTCTTTCTTCAATTTTAAGAAAGTTCAAGGGTGTAATTGAAATATAGCAATCTCTGATTTTGGGATTTTGCAGCATGCAAGTTTGATTGCTGAAAATCGATGCTCGGTTAAGATGAATGGGATTATTTGAGATCTCATAGTCTCTAGAGTTTAAACTGCAACAAGACAAACCAATATATTGGTCTCAATGTCTATTTTTTTAAACCTTCCAGTTTTAGGGAAGAAATATCAAGGTTGATTAATACGCAAGGTTTGAAATATCAATATTAATATCATGTCAGTAAGTCTTAAAAGGGATATGACATGTATATATATCGAGAATACACAATAAATATCGGTGAAAATCTCATAAATGGCTCAAAAAGGTGATTTTCTCGCAAGTTAAGATCACCCCAATTCTTCAAAAAAAGGAATATATAAATATATTCTTATGGGCAAGGGAGAGGCATATTTAGGACATTAATACACATCACATATTATCGCATGCATAAAATTGTGTTGAATGGTGGTTGTTGAGAGATATTGGAAATGAAATGATGAAATTCATACAATACTTATAGAAATAAAAGATGTGTATTTAGCCTGTTAAGATATGTTATATCTCATATACAATGCATGAACAAAAGGCTAAGCCATGTCAATAATCAAACAAACAAATAAATTGACATAATATCATATGGATTATAAAGTATATCGTTCGTAATAACTATATTAACTAATAATTTGAAAGAAAGAAGATGATTTAAATAAAATTAGAAATTACACTTATTACTTGAACTAAAGATAATCAATAAATTGTGCCTTTTCTGGTTCCAAATCAGTATATTGCTAATGCTTACTATGTAATAACCATTAGATATAAATAAAATAATATGTATAATATATATATATATATATTCTTGATCAGTCTTAGAGTTGCTTGATCTCCATAGTTAAAGTGGGGAGCGAGGTTCCTGATTGATATCTTGGAAAAGGAGATCTAGGGTAATATCAATATGCAAGACTGATATATATCGAGCTATCATCTATATATCAACAATATCACGATATTTCCATCCTTGCTAATAGGACAAATTTTGGAGGAATTACTTCAAACGCCGGGTTAAAGGTCGCTACATAACTAGCCCACAAATTGCGATTTTCCTAAAAGTGTAAATGTGCACCTTCTTTCCAATGACAAATAGGGTTTGAGGGGATCATCTCAACAACAAAAACTAGGATCCTTACATGTACACCTTGCTCAAAGCAATCTAGATCTAGGTTCAAGAGGAAACTAATGATCCCAACTATCAAATAAAGCCAATAAGAATTGTAATAAAAATGTCAGCACACATATTCTGGGTAACTCATACAAAAGGATACCTTTGTATAGATAACACCAGGTTAACCTATCTATATTTCAGTGATTCTTCATATGTTAATATCTAGTCCTCATTGCTTCACCATGATCTCCTCGCCCCCTTGAGCTCTTACGCTCTTATTTCCATCTTTCACAGCCTCTCTTCCATACACCCTTCTCTATCCCCTCTCAGTTTTTCTTCTTAGCCCTTCCATCTTTTTAAATAAATTTATAAATGTAATTTTATAAGCTATTACCTTGAATCATTATAATATAGAGTAGTAGATACACAAAAATTAATGTGAAATAATAAGCATAAATATTCAGTAAAAACACATAATTAAAACAATTTTCTTACCAAGTCCCATTTCTTCCATAATTAAACGACAACTAATGTTCTTGAGGCCCACTAATATATCCAACATAGCTACTATCTTGCTTATGTCTAATTCCCTACTTAACTTTCTCTCTCTCGTCGTTGTTCCCCTGCTTATGGGATCTAGTTGGATGGATGGGAAGAAAGGGAGGGAGTCAGGGCCAGAGGGTATTCTTGACTTAGAAGGCTGCTCGATCTACGGATTTTGCAAGTGCTTTGAATCCGTGTATAATAATAGTCGAGGATTTTCCGACCTACTACTTCCTCTCGAGCGAGAGGCCAAATCAGGGTCAGCAACAAAGTGAAAGATAAGGTAGAAGCCCCTTATATATTATAGGCTCGATCACGAGATTGGGTTTTGGCTTTCCCAGCGTGACAATCAATGCAATTTCACCCGTCAATAGTCTGACTGCAAAGCGAATAGTTCGAGATAGACAATGGACATCTATAACTACACATTTATTTTATACAGATAAAAATATATACTTGATGCTTGATGGATATGATAAAATCTTACTGACTCAAGAAAATCAAACCCACCTTTAATCGAATTGCCCATTGAACCCCTCTTCTCAGGGATCGTCAGCTTCGATTTTTTTAGGTTCAATATCCCCTCGAGTCTCAAACTTAGCTAAACTGAAAGAAACCTAACATCTTTTCTTTTCTTATGATCAATATCAAACACATGATCTTTCCATGGTCTTTGTTTTTAAACTCACGGCCTTTCAATTTCCACTTCTTTCTTGCTCCATGTTCTTTCATCTCTCAAATCCAATCAATAAGGTAAGAATTGTAACGTACATCCAAATAATTAGAAATTTAATTTAATGAAATAAGAAGATGCGTATTTTTATGGTTATTTAGAGACTCTTAGAATATATTATAAAATCTAACCTTACCCTATGTAATCATTATAATTTAATTACTAAATCAACAAATTTTACTTCAAATAAATATACAATTTTTATAGTTAGTAAATCATGATTTAATCCGTTGAAATTCCTAGATTTATGATTTTTTTTAAATTATGATGTATGGGAAACTTCCTATAGAAAATGGAGATTCCAAAGATTGATATATAATAATCCATATTATATGCGATTTATATTTGTTATACATATTAGAATATCTAACCATATAGATTAAATACTTTATCACTATTTAATATATAATTTTTTTGATAAGATACATAATGTAAACTATTTTTTTTTATCTTTTCATTTACATCATATATCATCTATTCATCTTTATTTCATAATTCCACCACTGCCTATTGTAGATGCTTTCAAACATGTTTTAATTCCACAGGATTGGATTCTTTTATAAAGATTGATATAAATATAAAAAGTCACTTTGATCAGATATATAATGCACGTTTATTTGCTGTTTTTTCGTTCAATGTCACTTTTTTTTATCAATTATCAATTCAAGCCATAAGGTTGATTTAAAGCTCTCTCTCTTTAAACCAAAGTTCTTTTTGCAAATGGGAAATCGAGATATCAAAGATAATTCATCGTTCATCAAAATCCATTTATTAAAAATGTTTTAAGATTTATCAAAAATATTTTGAAAATCCAACCATATGGAACGAGTTATTCTTTTTAAAAGGATATTTATCAAGTTCTTTAGCAATAATTTACGATTTGATGTAAATAGAATATGTAACTGTATCACTGACTTTTTCATTATAACGATTCAAACATAAGATTGGATTACAGAAACATTTCAAAATTCAAATAATTCGACAATGTATGAGAAAATGGAATATGTAGATACATACACTTCTATTAGGTCAAACATGGGTTACAAATAGAATTCTTACTAAGAAATGCCCTTAAACTAACTACCATTTCCGTGGATCCCTCTAAGTTTAGACAAACACTCCACACGTTTCGACTTCAGGTCCAGATAGAAAAAGAACCCCACACCGCGTGCTATAATTAGACCTTTTCTTGGTAAGGTCAATCTAAGCCACTGCCAAGAAACCAACGGTCCTATTTTCTGCAAGTCTGCTCCAGACAAATTCCATAATTTGATCTCACGTAGTACAGCACATAATCTTCCCTCCGACCAAATAAGAACAATGGTGCAGCAGGCTTAAAAACAAGGGGTGGACACGAGGGGGTGGGAGGAGTTTCAGAATCCTCCATTGAAGCCCATTCAATGGAGGCACCTCGAATCCAAATCGTCATCCATGTTCTTTGTCTCCTGTTGACCAGCACAGCAGCCGCTCTAGACTTCCCTTTCAATCCACTCCTGCCAACCTTGCCTAATTTCTTTCCAACACAGAATGGGGGACAGACAGGCGGGCAATCGGGTGACCAGGTAGAAGGACAAGTTGGAACAGGCAAAGGTGCAGCACCTGCCACAGGTGGAAATGGAAGCGGAACTGCCGCAGCTGCAGCATCTGCCGCAGGTGGAAATGGAAACGGAACAGCCGCAGGTGCAGCACCTGTTGCAGGTGGAAATGGAAGCGGAACTGCCGGAGGTGGAGCACCTGCCGGAGGTGGAATTGGAGGCCGTCGAGTTGGAAAGGCAGGCAAAGATTTTGAAACGGGGTATAAAGGTAAATGGGAGCTGTTCAGCAATAGTTCAGGTGTGTCAGCAATGCACATGGCGATCGTGCATACGAACAAGGCCATCATGTTCGATGCCACAAATTTTGGCCCATCACAGCTTAAAAGCCCGGTACAGCCATGCCGAATCGACGGTAGAACAAAACAGCCCGACTGTTATGCTCATGCTCTGGAATTCGACATTGATACCGGCAATATTAGACCCTTGCAAGTACATCTCCCAGTGCCATTTCACGCACATTTGCATGCATTAGAAGATATTTGACGAGACTGTGATATTGTTGCATGCCTTGCAGGTTTTAACCAACCCATGGTGCGCCTCAGGTGCGTTGGGACCAGATGGTACATTGGTGCAGACCGGTGGCTGGTGGGAAGGAGGAAGTATGATCCGGTACTTCCAGCCGTGCGATACATGTGATTGGAAGGAGTATCAGGATCTTGCCAGGAAAAGATGGTAAGTAACTACAAATCCAAGGACCTTTGGAAAGAGTTGGAGTGGAAGTTTCTAACTGCAACTCAATATAGGTATGCCACCCAACAAATCCTCCCAGATGGTGGATTCATCGTCATCGGGGGTCGTAGAGAGTTCAACTATGAGTACGTACCACCTCCCGGGAAGCCTAACACCATCAAGAATGTTTACCCACTCCCTCTTCTTAGCGAGACAACCGAACCACGACTTGAAAACAACCTGTATCCCTTTGTCCACCTTTCCACGGATGGGAACCTCTTCATCTTCGCCAACAACCGCTCCATCCTCCTCGATCCCAGGACCAACAAAGTTGTTCGCGAGTTTCCACAACTCAAGGGAGGTGCACGCAACTATCCAGGATCCGGCATGTCAGTCTTGCTGCCACTCAACCTCAACCGCAAGAATGGAAAAGCAATACCAGCAGAGGTCATTGTCTGTGGTGGCACCCCACAGGATGCAATGGCTCGAGCAGAACAAGGACAGTTCAATCCAGTCTTGAACACATGTGGGAGATTGCTCATTACCCTGCCAAACACAGAGTGGAAGATGGAGATTATGCCAAAGCCACGAATCATGGCCGACATGCTCTTACTGCCTACCGCAGATGTGCTTTTACTCAATGGTGCCTCCAAAGGTTCCGCCGGCTGGGAGTTGTCTCGAGACCCAGTGTTCGAGCCATGGCTTTACCAACCACTGAAGCCGCGTGACCAGCGGTTCAAGGTGTTGGCCCCCACAACTATCGCACGCTTGTACCATTCATCAAGCGGAGTTACGCCCAACGGCCAGATCTTGGTGGCTGGAAGCAACCCGAATGATGGGTATTACTTCACGGGAAAGATGTATCCCACAGAACTAAGAGTGGAGAAGTTCTCACCCCCCTACTTGGATCCAGAACTTGCAAGCCATCGTCCAGAGATCATCATGGACTCATTGACAAAGGAACTAAAGTACGACCAGAGCTTCCCAATAAGCTTCAAGCTGGGGGAGACGATAATCGATGCCAATGATGTGAAAGTAACCATGTATGCACAACCATTCACAACGCATGGCTACTCAATGAACCAGAGGTTGCTGATATTGAAGACACAGGTATCAATTAATGTTGCTGCGGGTACCCAGCAGCTCACAGCAACAGCACCACAATCAGCTGTGCTCGCTCCTCCCGGATACTACTTGTTGTTTGTGGTGTATCGTGGAGTGCCCAGCACTGGTGCTTGGGTGCACATCCAATGAGAAATAGAATACTTGCACCAAATTTCATCATTGCAGAAATCAATGAAACCTTTTGCCTTCTCATTTCAAATGCAGTTTGTTTGTGTTTGCTCATTACTTTTTTTCAATAGCCAAAGGATGACTACTAGAACTTAGTAGTCATCAAATATATTAATAATAACCAAAAAAAATAGCATGAATGAGCCTTCGTGCCTTATTGCACAAGAACACCATAGGCTCAAATAAGAGGAAATTAAATTTTTAAAATTGACGATCCCTTTGTTTTTCCAAAAAAACACCATGTAATTAGGAAGCAATCAAAAGACACAACCCACCATGCGTGGGCATATCCCTCCTGAAGAAAACTAGCTCTCCCGAAATATCAACAAATTTCTGGACAAAGAATAACAGGACCATTGTATGTATCTATTCATTCAATATGTCGAGCCACAATCAAGATAAAGTTCAAGATTGCAGTATGAGAAAGCATTAGGACAAGTCACTGCGTAGTTAATAACCGATATGCCAACGAATATGAGGGGCATATGCGGTTTTAGGTGGTTCTGCATTTTAATTTTAATGTAAAAAAATAAAAGGAATTTTACACCCATAACCCTCTATACTTTCATAACTGTGTTGAATCCTCTATAATTCCAAATTATATATAGATCCTTGGATAGATGTTAAGCATTGTATGCATAAAACCACTTCAACTTACATACATCCTAGGTCGTTAACTTTGACGTCATCTGTTAACTATTGACAAACTATGCCCTTCTCCCTCTAATACATCTACCAATTATATCACTCATACTCCCTCTTCCCCATCCTCACTTCACCAACCCTTCCTCTGACTTTGTCGCCGCTTCACCATCATCCCTACCAATGTTGCAGAAGTCGGTAGTTAGTACTCGATGGCCGAGTCACTGGGTAAGGGTTAATCGACAATCGGACAACTAATCAGATTGAGTTAGCCTTTAAATAGTTTTGAATTTTTAAATTATTATATATATATATGAATTAACTTCATATATATATATATATATCCTTAAGTACATTTTTTATACTATCAAAACGAAATAAAAAAAGTAATTGAATTTAAATAAGACATTAAGCATACTAGAATAAGTATGCTTTAAAAAAGCAAAAAAATAGAAAAAAAGCAGAATCTCTATGCAAAAATCGTCCGGCTAGTTAGTCGACTGACAAGTCAAGCCAAGTAGTCAGTTGACCGACTATTGATCGATAGATCAATAATCAATCGGTTACCCTACCAACTCAACTAGTTTGATCGACTAGTCGTCTTAGTCGGTTGACTTTTACAACATTGATCCCTAGATTCCCTACCCCTTCCTCCATCCCGACTTCAGCATCATCTATGTCAACACATTCACCATCAGCTCCACCCCTTCATCCATCCCAAATTCATCGTCATCTTTGTCGGCACATTCACCAATGCCACCATGCTCACAGGCACATAAGTAGCGATAATGATGAGCCCTCTAGCCTCCACGAGAGCTTAGAAGAAAAGGAAACCCATTAAAACCATGAGAAATGGCATGGCAAAGTGATGATCTTTCGTTCTCCTCCATTCCTCTCCACAACCACGATCTCGACGGTCAAAAAGGCAATGAAGCACAACAACTCCAAAAGGGAGGTATCGAGCCACAAGAGGATTGGGTGTCCGGTCCACAGAGTTAGGATGAGGAGGAAGACGGTTTGACCGTCAATCGAATTGATGGCGCGTCATCAAACGACGACAAAAGCATGTAGGATGGCGGGGAGGTTGGCTCTCTTGACATTGATGGAGGCACATGCAAGGATGAGGAATAACAAGCTATAGTGGGTCTCGAGATGGAGGTGAAGAGGAGTTTGAAAAGGGTGATGGTGAGGGCAAGAACAGTGGTGGTAAGGATTGAAGTGTAGCTAGGAGGTAAGGGAGGAAGAACATAGGCGTGGTGACGATAATGAGGGGGTCGCGAGGGAAGATGTGGAGGGAGGAGGGTTATAAAGAGGGGGGAGGTATCGAGAGTTGGTGGCACGATAACGGGGGTAGAATAAAAGAGGGGGAGGAAGAAGCTTGGAGGGGAGTGAGAAGGGTGGGACTAAGGAAGGTGGCAGCACTGGGATGGAGGTTCGTGGAGAGGGAGATTATGCATGAAGGAAAGGAAAAGAGAAAGATGGTCGGAGGAGGTGGTGCTAGTGACTGCAGTGGGGGTAGGAGGGGTATCGATAGGAAAAGATACGTACTATGGGAACGAGTTTAGTTAGATGAACGCAAGGGGATGGTTAGATCAGTAGAGGAAAATAACAGAGGTTCTTACGTGTAAATGGAAGTGTCTAGGGTTTTACATATAATTTGAAACTATAGAGGCTTCAACAAATAGTGATGAAAGTGTAGAAGGGTATGGATAAAAAATATAAAAAAAATATTCGATTATTAAGGTTCTGTTTTAAAACTAACACTAAAGTATAGTCAAATCCAATAATTCGATTATAAAATTAAAAAAATGACTAAGCCTTCTCCCACTTTAAGTATGGTCGGCTACATGGATTCTTGCTCAAATCAATGTTGAAAGATCCGACTATTTTTTGTGTCGGTTGTTGGCTACCTAACGCAGCCCTCACGAGTAGAGATGCAAAAGGAGGGATACATATACGGATATAGGTGTTACCATATCCATATTCATTTTTCAATACAAATATGAATGCGGATATGAATATTGATGGATATAAAAGTTATGTTTCAATATCCTTAAAAAATGGATGATTGCATACAAATAATATTAGAAATATTCTATAGATTAGCTTAAATATACATGTAATATATGGAATGCACATGATATAAATATATTAAATACGCTTATATCATAATAATTATATTAAATGTGGTAAAACGAGATATAAATGTTATATATGATTATAATTAAATCTACAACTATATTTATATATGTAAAAAACGGATATATGGATACGAATGTTGTGGATATCAAAGTGTATCCATATATGTATCTATTTTAAAACAGATGCGGAACTAACGTCAAAATATGTATAAATGGATACGATGACGGATCGGATACAGATATATCCTTATCTCTTTGCATCCCTACCAACAAGGAAGGATTTGAACCATGGTCTTTTAGGTGATAGCCTTACACGACGACAAGAGATGGCACACAATGAAGTGCAGTGGTCTGCACGATGAAGGGAGGGGCCACAATGAGGTACTAGGCCATACGCGATGAATTGCAAAGGCCAGGGCAATATCGCCATAGCCCTATCGTGGCACCAACCTGTGTTTAATGATGAAGGGAGGTGTTGCATTGTTGCTTGATGCAAGGGATCCGGGAATGAACCAAGGACCCATGCAAGGTTCGATGGAAGCAGAGCAGACTCGCGCGAGACCTGCCGACATCGGATGGAGGAAAAGAACTCAGTGGTGGTGTGCGTAGTCGAGAAAAGGAGAGAGAAGGGGCTGGAGGGCGGCAGTAGGGTTCTAGGAATGAACCCCGACCTAGGACCGTTAGTTTGATACCATGCGGAGAAATAATTGTGAATGACTAGAATGCTTTATTTAAGAGATATGGGGTTTCTTATATAGTGTGAAGTCCTAAAGCCCAAATAGTGGTCATAACATAAGATCCCAAAGGGTTACAACTCAATCAAATAAAGAAAAGATAATCTAATAGCTTCAATAACAAAATTAAATTAAATAAGCATATTCTTATATATAAGGTCATCAATCAACATGATGGAAGAAGCAATAGAATTTCAATCAAATTCTTATACATATTTGGAAAGATACAAGAACTTCAATAGGAACATGAAACTTAATTATGAGAAACATGTAAAATGAAAGATTGAGATTGAGAAAAATTTAATCCTAATTGAGCAAGTCAACGAATGTTTCACAAGCTATGTATAATTTAAATTCGATGATATATCAAGTATCATCTAGACAAAGTCAATACGCACAAATTGGTGGGTTTAATTTCAAAAAGAAAAGGCGATACATCGTAACTTCAACTTTAATCTATTAAAATTAAAGTCTAAAATAGGCTTTTTCTAGCCGCAACGTAAGGTGAGGCAGAGGTGCCCGCTAGCACCTTTGCTCTTTATTGTGGTGGTTTACACTCTGGTGAGAATGGTGAGTAAGATAAGGGAGGGGAGTTTTCTAGTAGATTTGTGTTCGAGGGAGATTTCCATCCCTGAATTCCAATATGTTGACGATATTATCTTTTTGTGGATGGGGAGCGATACCTGCAAAAGGGATGGGCATTTTTCTTGAACTATTTGGGTTTATCTCAAGCATGCAATCAATCACGCAAAATCGGCTTTTATTCCTTTTGAATTAAGCAAGGAGGAGGTGGCGACTTGTGAGATTACCTTGTAGACACAAAGGGGTGCCCTCCCTATTCTTTACCTTAGGTTGTTGTTGGTGTGTGGAAAGCTGAGGCTAGTGAAATGGGCTCATTACTGAGAGGATGACGAAGAAACCTGCAACTTGGCGTACAACATGTCTTTCAAGAGGTGGATGTCCGGTGCTAATGAAGGCGATCCTCTCGACTATCCATGTTTTTCTATCTGCACGGGTGTTGTCTATTGTGGTGAAGGTGAAGTGAGAGGCATCGATGTGACAGTTTTTTGGTTCGCTTTTGGGGAGTCTCATGGATTGTCATTTGTGAGGTAGAAGACTCTAGTGCTTAAGGAGGAGGATGGCGAGTTGGGGATCCGAAGCTTGGAGATAATGAATAATGGCCTTTTGGCGAAGTGGGTAAATGGGGGGGTGGCAATCTATTTGCTCTGCACAACTTTACGGTCAATATATCATGTTTCTTGGGATCCTTCTTCACATGTTACTGTTATTCATGGGCTTTCTAACTTCTGGAAGAGGATCTACTAACTACTGAGTGCTCACATAGATGATTCCGCTCATGCGACCAGTTTTTAGGATGGTCATAGATTCCGATTCTTGAATGATGATTAGACAGGACAATGTATGTTATGCGCTTGTTTCCCCACTTGTTCGCTTTGGCAACTTCTACAGGGGACTTCATGAGGGATTGTTGGGAGATTGATGGTTGGCTCACATTGTTCCATACTAAGTTATGTGACTAGCTTTGTGGAATTTTTTACATTTTTTTGAGGTCCTACCAGTTTACGAGAGATTTTATGATAACGTAGATGATTGGTCTTGAGATGGTGGACATTTTACTGTGCAGAAAGCTTATAAGGCCTTCTATTTGGCGGTGTTCTTTGATAATGTGTGAGCTTCAAACCAGTTTGTTGACATCTGGAGGTGGAAGGTCCCTCTACTAGTTAAGATCTTTATTTAGTTGATAAGAAGGGATCACATGTTGACTGCCGAGTAGATAGCTAGGTATTTCCCAGGAGCTGGTGGCACTAGCTAGCATTAACTTGCAGTTGAGGAGGACGTGAGCCTTTTCTTTAGTTTCTCGATTTCAAGGGAGGTGTGGACGGTTGAGCAAATCGAGTTGAAGTCAACTACTGATTGTGTTGGTTTCTTGACTTATTGGATGAGTTGGGGAGTGGGAGTTGCCAAACCATGGTTTGGACGACAACTATTTTCTGATCCATGTGGCTTGCGCCTCTACTATTCTATGTTATAAGAATAAATCCTTCGAAAATCAAAGGAAACATTTACAAAGCGTGAAACCTGATATGTTATATGGATCTGAATGTTGGCCGGTGAACTATAAACATGTGCAAAGAATGCCAGTAGCAGAAATAATAGTGGTAAGGTGGATGTGTAATCACACATAGAAAGATCATATTCCAAATGATGCGATCAGAAGGAAAGTTGATGTAGCTCCGATAGAGGATAAGATGAGAGAAAAGTGCTTAAGATGGTTTGACCATTTGCAAAAAGAGATCGACCGATACATCAGTTAGGAGATGTGAGTTTTGAGATGTTGAGCCAGCTAAGAGGGGACGAGGAGGCCCAAGAAGGGTTGGAATGAGACCATTTAAAAGGATCTTAGTTTTTTGGCACTAAGCCCAAAAAATAACCCAAAATAGATTCAAATGGATGCAAATAATCCATGTAGCCGACCCCACTAAATGTAGGGAAATGCTTTGTTGTTGTTGGCGGCAGCTTAGCTTGCACGTAATGGAGAGATGATGTACAAGGAAAATGTTATAGAGCATGCAAAAGGTCTAAAGACCTTTTGGTCTTTGTAAGTTTGTAACTATCTTTTTTATATAATGTCAATATATATAAGTTTACCGGTGGACGTCTCCTTGATGTGACTCCCTATTTTTCCTCCAAAAAACTTCATTTTTAATCACAGTGGTTGAAGCCATTTAGAGAAAAGAGAGATCACGGAGAAACTGAAATGGAGCTTTAATATTTTTCTTGATATTAGTATAAATCAGAACCATTAAATTTAGAAAAAATAAAAAAATATTAGCTACCACTTTTTTGTATTTTGTTCTATGTTCGACTATGAATGGAGATACCAGCCTCTTATTTATCTAACCGGTTAGTCAAAGTCAACTTAAGGACAAACACACTTCTAGCAATTTTGGGTTTTCTTGCTCGTCGAGGCTCTCTTGCATGTAAAGTATACATGTGCTAAATACACTCATAGGTGGACAGATGCTAGTATTCACATCATACATAAAAAAACCTTGGCATATAAGTATACACATGCCATTACACTACTAACTGAACAGTCCAGGCTATTGGTTTTTAAAACCCAAAATCTGGGCATCCAACAATCCAGAGCAATTTCAACAGGACGTGCAAACCAAAAAGAGAAACTAATACATTTAATATCCATGGAAAATTGCATTTTTGTTTATCTAGGAGAAATTAAAGACAAACCAAAGACAGGGATGGGCTCCATCATGAAGCTAAAAGGAATTCTATATTTATTCCTCAAGACTAAACCTATCTTAATGTATTGTTAGTTGACGCTTAAAATTCAACAATCCAATTGGCCAGGTGAAGGACCAGATAGAGGGCATTCTATCTCAGATCCACAAGAAACAAGAACCATCCAGTCTCCCACCCATCTTATCCATTAAATCCAATATAGCAGAGGTTAGATGGGAACAATAAAACATGGCATATAGATGTAATAGTGCTCCATTATCTCAATCGGCTGATCAGTCGGCCAAATATTGATCGACTACCAATTATTCAGTCGGTCAACCTCCCCTCCCCTCCCCCACCTCATAGTAAGCCCGACTATTCAGCCCCCACACACCAGTAATCATGGTTGCAAAAGTCGGTAGTCAGTACTCGGTCGATTGGGTCACTGACTAAGGATTAATTGATAGTGGGGCGACTAATCGAATTTAGTCGGACTTTAATCGGTTTTTAATTTTATAATTTTTTAAAATATATAACTCATTTTTATACATATATTTACATAGATTTTGTGCATTTTTATACTACCATAATAAAATAAAAGAAGTACTTGAATTTAAATAAAACATTAAGTATATTATAATAAGTTTGCTTATAAAAAAACAAAACATTAAAAAATCACGGTATCTCCAAGCAAAAATTGGTCGATTAGTGTATTTAGTCAGAATCAGTCGGTACTCAGTCGGCCATCCCACTGACTAGACTAGTCGGACCTACTAGTCGGGCCAGTCGGGTGACTTTTACAACAATGCCAGTAATCAAATACTGATGCGCATACATTACTCATCAGCACCAATCACCACAAAAACATCTTTCCAAGATCTCTCATCCTCCATCAATCATTATATCAAAATCAATATGCCCTGCAAAAGCTCAGGTGTTACAAAAATGATGGAAAAAGTAATATCATTGGAATCCCATACCAGAAAATCTATGCCCTTGGTGATTTTGCTCAGCCTCTCACAAAGGTCAAAAGTCCTTCCATAACATGTAAACAAAGCTCTACCACAAAGATCCCTGTATTGACCACAACATGATCATTTACTTCAACAAGAATGCATGGTCATCGTCCTTGAATATTTTTATCCAAAAGTCACCGTCGTTTATCGATCTACACATGCCAGTCCACTTAAGCAAAGGTACTCCTTTTTCCGCAAATGGCAGCTGCAATCATAAAACCAAAAAAAGTAAAAGATGGATAGAAACGACAACATTAACCTCAAATTACAAGTTTGCCTACTGAAAAATAGGACACCAATTAACCACCCCTCCAATATCTTTTCGTTATTACCAACACTGTTTTCCAAACAATCGATTTGGTCAGCATTTCCACAAGTAAAAAATCAAGATAAGTTTTCCATGATGGCACTGCTGCTGCTCAACCATAATCTCTTTGGTGGTTAATCAATGAAGGATTGTCCCAAAATTAAGGGGGAAGTGAACTTTAATAGTTAATCAACAAAAGTGTTGTCATGCAGATTGACTAAGTTTACATACCATGAATGAAACAGTGTCATCTACACAGTAAAGTAATGGTACCACCATATGTCCCATCAGTGAAATTTCTTCACCAGGCTTGCGCCATAAACACTCAAGGCACAAACAGCAAAGGAACCTACAGCCAAGACAATAGAGTCAAAAAAGTCAAATATTACCCTTCATTGAGACTGCACCCATATTGGTCTCATGCATACTAGTATGCACGTATGTATAATATACGCATGTGTGCACGTACATACAATATATGCAAATAAAGTTTGAGCATGATCCCATACCTCTGGTCTCATTCTTCATGTCGGTATGTCCTGTGGGCAGAGGAATAATAATGTGATTCAAGCTCTTTCAAACTAGTCGCTGCTTGCTCGCCAATCTTCTGCGATAAACGATCAGTTTTCTATGTCTATTGTTCAAATTCTGCTATCCGCCTTTCAACTTGATCATTTAGAGATGCAAAGCTAGAAAAAATAGCAGTTTGCTTCAGCTCAGACACCAACTTCAGAAGCGAATCAGCTGCCTGAACCTGCCCACAAATATGAAAGATGTAAGCAGATGCTTGGCATCAAGGGAAAAACAATGCAGACCTAATGCCACAGTCCATTCGAATTGTCACAGGAAATATGCCGGGACAGTAATGTTATCCAATAATGAGAGGTGGGTGACAATGCAGGAGAACAATATGCTTTTTTAGACGAAGAAAAATAGAAGAGTATGCAAGGACAGACTGCTCAGGAGAAAAGTCAACCATGACCATGCATACAATACCTACTGGGCAAGGTTGCAAAAGTCGGTAGTTGGTACTCGGTCGGCTGGGTCACTAAGGATTAATCGGCAGTCGGGCGACTAATCGGATTTAGTCGGATTTTAATCGTTTTTAAATTTTATGATTATATATAACTCATTTTTATACATATATTTACATAGATTTTGTACATTTTTATACTACCATAATAAAATAAAAGAAGGAATTGAATTTAAGTAAAGCATTAAGCATATTATAATAAGTTAGCTTATAAAAAAAGCAAAAAATTAAAAAAAATATGGTATCTCCAAGCAAAAATTGGTCGATTAGTGTACCTAGTCGGAATTAGTCGGTACTTAGTCGGCCACCCCACTGACTAGACTAGTCGGACCTACTAGTCGGGCCAGTCGGGCGACTTTTACAACACTGCTACTGGGAAACCCAATTTTCCTATGCAGTGACATCACAAACTAGCTCCTCCTAGCATTTGTCTTGATTTCAGTTTTTTGGGAGTTATCAACTTGTCAATAGTATAGCACTCTAGATCAGTTTTGATCCAAGAAAAATAGGAGTGTCTGTGCCCGCCTTCAGTTCAGTTAATGAAAATATTTTGAGTTCATCAGTATCCTGAAATTTCTTAATTTTGGAGGATGACAGCACTCAAATCTCATGAATTTTGATGTTAAAGGTAAATGGCAACACTCACATTTTCTTAAATCCTTTAGAATAAAAATCGGCAAAGAAACTCGTGTTCCAGTAAATTTTGAGCATTTAGAATTAGAAATAACAATAGCCATGGGTTGTTAATAATAAATTATCTATTCACTTCACTAGACCAAGTGTTAATCATTAAACTGAAGTTTTATAATCCCCTAGAAAAGCAATGAGGCAGATAGATAAGCTGAAGAGTGGTGTTTAATATAGTTAATTTAGTGATGCATGAACCGTTGAGGTTGAGTTTAGGACAGGGGTATTCACCTTTTTAATTCTTGTTAAAAATTTAAATGATGCGACCTCTTATTGCAACAAAGTTCAAACAGCTACACTTGATTATCATTGGCCCTTTCAAAAAAAATCTTGTTTATTTATGTATGTTTTATACGTCTTCCCCCGATTAAAAAGCTCTATCCTAATGTGAAGCACGTCTTTCTTGGATACTCCAAGGATCAAAATGTTACTGACATTATAATTTTAACACAAGGCCATTGTATGCTAGTACTTGCAATACAAGACCACTTTGCCATGTCTAAGGATATGATTCACAGCATGGTCGATCTAGGATTTTCAGTATTATGCACCTTTCTGCCCACAATATCTTCAAAAACAACTAGAACCATCTTTATAACATCCAATGTTGCATAAAATAGAATTTCAGACCACAAACGACCAAGTACAGAAAAAATCAGCGGACAAATTTCTTCTTTCCATGGAGATGCTACAGCACTTCCATTTGTCATTGGTCCAGAGTTTACCCAAGCTTCTTTCTAATAACATGACATTGGTGTCCAGGGAGGAGCTGCATCCCTCTTCATACTTCAAGGTCAAGAGTTCATTGTAGTTGGAATCTAGGTTCCAAAAGATGGCAAAGGAATTCTGGATGATTGAAGAGTACAAAGGATCCTCAGCTTACCAATAGCTCTCAAAGCGTGTTGCTTTGAAAAAATTCCTTCAGGGATACAAGAGAGAGAGAGAGAGAGAGAGAGAGAGAGATCGTAAAAAGGAGAAAAGGAGAGGGAAGAGGAGGATTATTGCACAAGTGGAGATAGTGTGGAAGAATTATAGGATCTTTCTGTTGAGGAACTTGGGAAGAAGCTGACCCAGCAAAAGGTGCTGGTGATGGAGGATAGGATGCGGGAGATGGAGTAGGGACGGTTCCAAGTAGATGAGGTTGAAGGATGGGGATGCAAACACAATCTTTTTCATTCATTTGATAGAATAGAAAAAAGAGAGATCCTCATTCACTTGATTGAGGTCTTAGTTTTTAAACCCTAAACCCTAAACCATGAGCTTTTCTAAGCATGAAGTGAGTGCAATTGGCGTGCTCAATGCCGCAGGCTCTATGCATCCAATTAGTTTCCTAGTTTTCTTTTTTAAAGAATTCCGCGAGGTGGTTTACTTTGGTTAATGCTTTACAGGCCATTGAGGAGTTCAAAGAGGGGAATTCTGGCTTTAATATGTTGAACAGAGGGTGATATTTTTCTTGTCAAAAAAAAATGTCGCTTTCAAGATTGAAGGTTTCATCCCTATAGCTCTGTATTACATTGTCTACTCAATTATGTCGAAATTTTTAATAGGTTGCGCCTTCTCTTATGGGACCTAATTAGCTTGCAATAAACTGCCCTTGCACATGACAGATTGATGGACGATATTGTCATGGCATCAGAGATTATGGTAGACTATATGTGGTAGGTATCTGGATTTGCTAATATTTCTATGAAGAAGGATTTTTCAAAACCTATGACGGTGTTGAAAGAGGACTTCTATAGAACTGCCTTCACAAGAAGGATTTTCTAGACGTGAGGATTGTGGATAAAAAGGTTTGTACGTTCAACCTCTTACTCGTTGGTGAATCAATACCCCACATTGTTTAGAGTTATATTTACTTTTCATATTTAATATGTATTTTCAGTTTCTTTCATCTCTATTATATAATTTGTCATCTAGGGTTTTTCCTCTCTATATACGAGAGTCCTATGGTCCCTTTCATAATCTCTTCACATTGTATCAGAGCGATGGTCTAGACCGGAGCATGAGTCAATGCACCCCAACCCCACTGCCAACCCCCTCTTGTCATTGCTCGGCAGCCTCCACTTGTCGGGAAGGCATCCAGTGGCACCAACCCTCACGTGAGACGGCCCCATCCCTATTTTTAACACGCGACGTGCTCTTCTCTCGTTGCTAAGGTCCAGTGGCAACTTGCTGCCACTCTAGGGCTTCAACGATGCATCTCTGATACTGTCTTGCATCTCTGAGCACCACCTAGAGCGGTCCCAAGCTTCCAGCCGCCCGTTTTGTTGCCAGAAGCACAGTTGCATCCAACGGCAATGTCGCAGGCCTCTCTAGGGCATCAAAGGTTTCTATTCTTACCATTGTACATCCCAAGCTCTCCAAGACGGTCTGATTTTAGGTCATTTACCGTGAGATCAAACCTATATGCCATAGGCGGGCTTTAGAGCACTCCCGTAGTTGATGGAAACAGTTGTGGCATGAGTATGCACACATAACTGATTCCACATAAAATTGTGTAGACATATTCTTATCAGTCTACAACCACGGTTGCGTCCCTTCCATGTTTATTTGTCATCATGTTAGAAAACAAGGTCGATCTATCATCTTCAGACGCATTCAAAGGTCTCCTATCGTCAAGATAATTGGTACCAACTACGAGTTATGGGTCATGCAGTTCATGAGCCTTATGCAATGCAATGGAAAGAAGCACATTCGGACACATGAATACCAGTCGATTAGACCCGGTTAATACCTCTTAGAAGCAAGATGACATGTACATGCATATTTGGCTATCTGTACTCTCACCACAAAAATAGCCAATGATATTGCATCATCCCACCAGAAAGGAAACGTGGGACATTCTTGCCTCCACTTATTCTCACGCAATGATTGAGACGAAGATACTGCAACTACAGTATGACATCTTCACGGTCGAGCAAAATGATCATCCTATTCTTGCTTTTTATTCGGCTCTTAGAAGCATATTTGAGAAGCTTCACAGCTTCATGCCTTTAACAACACCCCCAAGGCAGCAGAAGGTGTATAAGAACACCACTATTGTTTGAGTATTTTTGCGGCTCTTGACTCTAGGTACAATGCAGCACGAACACAACTGATCGTTAGCATAAATCAATACCTCCGATGGAGAGGCCTACAGCAAACTTAGTAGGATTACAATCCCTATTGCCTCCACGCAAACCTCATCTGTTATGGTCGCATCTCGCAGCAGAGGAGGCCCTTCTCAGTTTAAAGGATGCAGTATTGATGGTAATGTGGATACCCACGCCAATCCTGCATTTATTGTCATTGCTCTGACAACTCTGAGTTTACATGCTATCAGAAGCATGGTTATCCAAAGTATGCACGAGTCGTTAATAAGGTTGAGACTCTTGTTGCTCCTAGCACTTCTATTGAACAGAGGTTCGATGATTTAGTCCCACTTCTGAGTGAGATCACGCTTCTTGCTCCCGAGCCCTCTAGTGCTCCCACGGGCCAGTCTGACATCATTACCCAGCATCTATTAGTACTTTCAAGAAAGAATATGTCCTTATTAATTCTCGCAAGGCAAACATCTCTAAGTAGATCATGGATTCGGGAACCTCCCATCACCCCTGTGGAGATAGAACTCGGTTCTCTTCTTATAGATCAGTTCATCACGACAGAGCAATTGTTATTGCAGATGTGCTACATTCTCCCATTACAAGACATGGGGAGAACTGGTTGATACGGTCCATGCACTTGCATAATGTGCTTCATGCACCTGATTTTTCAATTATTTATTATTTATTACTTATTAGTCAAATCATCAATGGTTTGCATTGTCATGCCATATTTGACCACTCTTCTCTAGTTTTTCAGGATGTACTCAGGACCATGGGCAGAGTGATGGATGTGGTCGTGAGAAAGAGAATATCTACAAATTGGTTCAATCGCTATATATTGGCATTGTTAGAGATTACTGTAGATTGATGTTTCTTTATTTATCACTGTTTATTTACCACTGTTTCCTTAGTTATCATTGTAACCCCACGGGAGTATTTATGTAAGTTCCCCCCTAAGCACCCTAGGGTTTAGTCCTATATAAGGAACCCTAGACCTCACAGAATAAATACACAATATTCTTCTCTTCTTTTCTCCACATGGTATCAGAGCAGCGGTCCTAGACCGGTGTTCTGACCTAACATCCCTCCGCCACCGCCCGCCCCTTCCTCCTCTATCGTCTCCAGTCCCCGTGCTAGGGATCTGTGCCCGCGCCAAGCTCTGTCGCGCCCGCACCCCTGCGCATCTGCCATCTGTCGCGCCTGAGCCCGTGCACCTGCGCTCTGCTGACGCAAAACTGCGCGAGGGCTCCGTGCGACTGCGCCCCTGCGCGACCGCGACCGCGCAACTGCGCCCCTGCGCGACTGTGCCCCTGCGATTGCGCCCGCGCGACTGCGCCCCTACGCCCGCGCGACTGTGCTCCTGCACGAGGGCTCCGTGCACAGCTCTTGCCACCCGCGCCCCTGCACTTTTACGCCCCAGGGCTCAGTGCACCACCTGCGCTCTTGCGCCCCTCGTGCTGCCCTAGGTATCTACCGCCCGAGGCGTCGACTTTGGTTTAGGGCGTTGAGCCTCCACAACTCTCCAAAAATGTGCAACTAAGGAGGTTCTACTACAACTGCATCTAGGTCACTTTTTCTTGACCTAAAGACGCTATCATGACGTCCATCGAGACCAAGCCTATGTATCCTCCTTCTCTGATGGTACAAGGCACATCTATCAAGTTGAAAGGCTCCAAAAACTATGTTCTATAGTCTCGATCCTTCAAGATATTTATTGGTGGCCAACGAAAGAGTGCCATCCTCACGAAGACTCCTCCCTCTACCACTGATGCAGATTATGAAGCCTGATTTGTCGATTATTGCCAGGTAATTACTTGGATGAAAAATAGTGTAGATCCAAATATTGCTGCAAATCTCTTATATAAAGATACTGCTAAAGCCATGTGGGAAAATCTTGAGCACACATATTCCCAGAAAACAACTAAGTCTCGTCTTTCTGATATATATACAAGAATTTGGTCTACTAATCAAGAAGAGACCAGTCTAACTGAATACTACCGGACACTTACAAGAATGTTTGAAGAACTTCTTATCTTTCAACTTGCATGCTGTGATAAACAATTAAGCAAACGTGTTGAGTGGCAGGTTTACAGGTTCCTCTCAGGGCTTCATCCGAAGTACAAAATTGCAAAAGATCAATTTCTTATGGCCGATAAATTGCCTACGATCGAAACCATATTCGATCGACTACAGGAACTGGAGGCTCTGGTTCATTCTTCTACACAGACAACAGCCCACTATTCATCTGGACACAGAGGACGTCAGTCTTATCCCGGAGGCCGAGGTCGTGGCCGCGGGCGCGACTCTAGTCGTGGACATGACCTTAGACGAGGTCGTGGTCGTGATTTCTCTAGTGGACGTTATCATGCGTGCGTACACTGTGGTTGCATGAATCATCCTTCTGAGCGTTGCTGGGCAACAATTGTCAAATAACCAAGTGCTCGTAACACTTATGACGACGAACCACATGATACGAACAATGAATATACCCGTCTACGACAACTTCTAAATGATTCTGCTCCCTCAACCAAAGATACGACTGCATATGGTGCTACTACTAGCCTTGCCACTACCTCAGGTACAGTAGCCAACTCAGTCTCTATTACCAAACATGCATGATTATTGATTATGGTGCTTTCACTCATCTAACGGGAGATGCAAGTCTACTCACCTCATCTCAACACTCTACCACTGTAAATAGTGTTCGTGTTGCCAATGGAGATCATTCTCCCGTTACTATTGTTGGAACTATTGACTTCTCCAACAAATTTCGACTGACAGATGTGCATTGTGCTCTCGCTTTTCCGCTCAGTCTTTTATCTGTACAGAAGCTATGTCGTGAGCTACATTGTCGTGTTATTTTTGATGAATTTTGCTGCTATTTTGAGGACATCCGGACGAGGCAGATTTTTGGTGGGGGACATGAGAGAAATGGAATATATTACCTCAACAGCCCGTCTACTTCCAGCTTTGCTGGCGCTACCTCCATATCTGACGATCCCCTTCTATGGCATCTTCGCCTGGGACATCCTTCTGCTAAGGCTCTCTCTATGATGTTCCCTGAACTATCTAAGCTAAAACCCTTTGAGTGTGAAGCATGTCAGTTCGGAAAACATCATAGAGTTTCCTTTCCTGCTAGAATTGAGGCTGGTCGCACTACTCCTTTCTTTCTAATTCATTGTGATATTTGGGGACCCTGTCCGGTCAAAACTATTAGTGGTCATAGGAACTTTGTTGTTTTTGTGGATGACTACAGTCGCTTATCTTGGGTTTTCTTGTTAAAAGAACGCTCAGAAATTAATATCATTGTCAACAACTTCTTTCATTATGTCAAAAAAAATTTTCTCCACTACTATTAAAATCTTTCGTCCTGATAATGCTCTGGAATTTACTCAGAATGACTTGACAACCTTTTTTGCCTCCCAGGGTACCATACATCAAACATCTTGCCCATATACATCCCAACAAAATGGGGTTGCTAAAAGAAAACTGAGACACCTTCTTGATATTGCTCGATCCTTACTCACCCATATGAATGCCCCCAAGATATATTGGGGCAATGTTATCGTTACTGTTGTTCATCTTATAAAAAGGGTCCCCTCTGCTTCTCTACAAGGCTCCACTCCTTTCAACTTACTATATCCCAAGGAGAAACCTTTCCCTCTACCCTTACGGATTTTTGGATTCACAACCTTTGTCCATAATTTTCATACCCCTGACAAATTATCTGCTCGTGCTATCAAATGTTTTTTTCTAGGGTATTCTCAAACTCAAAAAGGATACATATGTTATGATACTACAGGACATCGTTATTACATCTCTCTTGGTGTCACCTTCTTTGAACAAAACAGCTTCTTTACACAGACAGTGTCCGATATTCCCCTACAGTTTCCTCCTCCACCAATTGTGTACAAAAGAAGAACTGTGTCCAATCCTATTCATGTTCCTTTACCTATTCCACTGTTGCAGGACACTATGCCATCCTCGAGTGCTCCCACCAATGCTACCCCAGATAGTCCTCAGGAGCTTCTGATCGCACTACGAAGAACAAAAAGGCAATGTACACTTCATCCAATATCTCATTTCACCTCTACTGATGGGTTATCTTGCTCTGACAAAGGATATGCAGATGCCATAATGTTTATTTCTGTTCCCAAAGATCATCATAGTGTACTACAAGATGAGGGATGGAGAATGGCAATGAATGAAGAAATGGAAGCATTATAGTCCCGAAAAACATGGGACCTTGTCAAATACCCTCCTGGATGTAAACCAGTTGCATGTCGCTAGATCTTCACTACAAAGCAATCCCCTGATGGCTCTATTGATCGTTTAAAGGAATGACTTGTAGCAAAAGGCTTTACTCAAACATATGGAGTAGACTATTTCAAAACATTCTCCCATGTAGCTAGAATGGGATCCATACGAACTATCATCTCTATGGATGTGAACAAAGGGTGGCCTATGTTTCAGTTAGATGTCAAGAATGCATTTCTATATGGAGAGCTTGACGAAGAAGTCTACATGATACAACCCCCAGGTTACAAAGTCGAGGGGTACTATGTATGCCGACTTCACAAAGCCATCTACGGACTAAAGTAGAGTCCAAGAGCTTGGTTTGATAGACTGAGTACAGAGATTGGCACCATGGGCTTCCAGAGGACTACGTCTGTATTCGGTCTTTGTTAGGAAACGGCAGACTGGTATTGTAATTCTTGCTGTATATGTAGATGATATGATTATTACTGGAGATGATGACCAAGGGATACTAGAAACCAAGGCTTTCTTGCAAAAAGTATTCGTCACCAAGGATCTTGGACAACTTCGCTATTTTCTAGGCATAGAAGCTCTACGTACTAAGAAAGGCTTACATACGTCACAGAGGAAATACTTCCTTGACATACTAACTGAGGCAGGACTACTTGGGTGCAAACCCTCAGGAATTCCAGCAGAGCCTAGAAAACATTCTGCATCCAATGATCCTCTCTTTGAAGACACTACACGATATAGGAGCCTGGTTGGCAAACTTCTATATCTTACAGTTACTAGACCGGATATATCCTATGTTGTAATCAGAGCTAGCCAATATATGGAGAAACCATGCTACAGCCATTGGCAAAATGTTCTTCAAATCCTTCGCTACTTAAAAGACTCGCCAGGACGAGGAGTCTTCTATGGAGTAAATGGTCACACAAATCTTATTGCATATGCTGACGCTGATTATGCAAGCTCTCCTGAAGACCGTCGATCTACAACTGGATATGCCATGATGGTAGGAGGAAACCTGGTTAGTTGGAGGAGCAAGAAATAAGCGGTCATCTCAAGACCTAGTGCTGAAGCTGAATATAGAGCAATGGCTCAGGCTACATGTGAGATCACATGGCTGCTCACCTTTCTACAAGAGCTAGATGTTGCTACATCCACTCCTATTCCCTTATACTGTGACAACAAATCAGCTACCTACATTGCTACCAATCGTGTGTTCCATGAGAGAACAAAACATATTGAGATTGATTGTCACTTTATCAGAGATGATGTACGAGGAGGAAAGATAACCACGCCACACATTCCAACATATCTTCAACTTGCTGATATTTTTATCAAGGCAGTGACTAAGAAGCAGCTTTCCTGGATAACTTCCAAGTTGGGCATGGTTGATGAATATACTCCAACTTAAGGGGGAGTGTTAGAGATTGCCGTAGATTGATGTTTCTTTATTTACCATTATTTCCTTACTAGCATTGTTTCCTTGGTTATCATTGTAACCCTACAGGGGTATTTATGTAAGTTCCCCCCTAAGCACCCTAAGGTTTAGTCCTATATAAGGACCCCTAGACCTCACAGAATAAACACACAATATTCTTCTCTTTTTTTCTCCACAGGTATTTCTTCCATTCCCACTGGGTCAGTCTCTTCCTATATGTAGCATCTTAAGTTTGGACAGCTTTCTCTGCAGAAGTTATATAGAGTCACTCCCACAGATTCCATCATGATCTACTTTTCAGTGCAAGGCTTGCCAGTTTGGGAAGCATCATCATTCTAGTTACCATGGCCGTCAGAGTCGTAGCAGTAGTTCTTTATTTGAGTTAGTACATTTGCATATTTAGGGTCACAATCATGTCATTGCACATGTTTTATCTTGTAGTTGTCAATGATTGCTCCGGGCTTTCGTGGGTTTTTCTTCATAGAAACAAGTGTGAGGTTGGGTCTATAATTTAACATTTTACTTATAATAGAAAAAATATTTTTTCTGCTACAGTTTAATATGCTCGCTCTGATAGTGTCTTGGAGTTTTGTATTATATAGTTATCCCAGTTCTTAAGGTCCCTTGGCATCATATATCATACGTCTTGCGCATATACTTCTCAGCAGACGATGTTGTAGACCAAACACCGTCATCTTCTTGATGTGACCACGACTCTTCTTATTCAGAGTCATGCTCCGTACTCTTTCTGGAGAGATGTGGTCCGCATTACCTGCTATGTAGTCAATCGAATGTCATCCTCTGTGTTAGGATAAAAGGTTCCACTTTTATTGCCTTTCCAAATAAGGATCTTTTTCTCTAACACCTCGTGTCTTTGGCTAAGTGGCTTTTGTTCACCATCTGACTCCTGGCTGTGACAAGCTCTCTCCCAAAGCTGTCAAATGTGACTTTGTATGATACCCCAGGACCCAGAAATGATACAGATGCTTTGATCTAGTTAGACAGAAGTACTATGTTAGTGTTGATGTCACCTTATTTTGAGTCGGTTATGTATTTTTTTCTCCTACATGTGACAAGATGACCCCATATGAGTCTAGTAAGGAGGTTTTACATTCATTCTCCTTAGGCACCACCACCTCCTCGTGTGGTTACTCCACCACCTCCACCAGTATCTATTGAAATAATAATGTAGAAGCGGATAATCAAGAACAAGAAACATAGAATGCTCAGATATATATAAGGAACCCTTCTCCATAAGGAGCAGGATGAAACCACAACAGAAAGCCGTTAAGGTCGGTAGAATTCTGAGACGATATCAGGTGGAGAAATCCATCTAGAGTAGTCGATGCTGAAGTTAAACACCAGAAACAAAATGGGCGTCTCTCGTATACAGATCTCAAGATTTAATACTTTTCGATACGTGAACCCTAAGAATGGCATCTCCCACATCTTATAATCTGGAGTCGGTTCGCTTATATAGGAACTCTGGAGAAGAGATTGCTTTCTAAGGAGCCATGAGTAGAAGATGATGGAGGCCATAGAAATCATGTAGATACATCTCAACTAGAAGAATGTGCATTTACATCACTCTTTTCTCCCATACATGTTAGAACAAAGATCATCAATCAGGGAGAAACATCATAGAAATAAGCCATCTTCTTCCTTTTCTATATAGATCGTAATCCTTTTTTGGCTTTTTCATCGACTGCTTCTCTCCCTTTCTTTTGATACACAAACTCGCTGGGTTCGTTGGGCTTTGAAGAAAACAATAGCAGTCCCTAGCCAACCAAAGCGGGCCTTCTCTGGACAGAGGTTCTATAAAGAAAATGTTAACGTTCACGTGTCGTGGTTGTTGGATTCCTATCTCTAACTGGGGCTTCTCCTTGTTTCTCTTTTTGTAACCTCTTGTTACATTTTTAATAAATATCTGGGGTGAACATCATTGAGTGTATACCCCTAGTTTGGCTTCAAAAAAACAATACCAGTCCCTTTCTCTCTTTTACTAAGTAGTGGGGTCCAACAACTCACCCCCTCCTCTTCCTTTTTTTCAAATATAGCAACAATGGGGATCAAGCCTTTAAGTCCCATATGAGAGTGCATCAAGCCTTCCTTCTTGTTCCCTTTACGTATAATCTAGGGTTCCCATATAGGGAACTCATAGTTTGCGTTGAAGTCTGGAGCTACAAAGTCCGAGCAGGAACCACACTCCTCTCACTCGTGGAGAATTGTTGGTTAGGAGCATCGTTGCTACGGGGGTATTGCTCCGAGAGGTCCTGCCCGTAGGAGATGGCAGAGCTATGTTGGTTAGGGATGAGGGCGGAGAGGAGATGGAAAAGTGGCACCACCTGGAACCCTTCTTCTACGACTCTCGCATAGGAGGAGTCGTGCGAATAGGGTTTCGCTTCTGGGAAGTCTCAGGGTTATTCACCTGAAAGCCTCACATCACCTCAAGAGCGGGCATATGGCAGTGTTGCCTGAAGAGTTTGCAACGCCTCTTCTTCTTCAAATCTTCTAGGCAAGTTTGAGATAGTTGTTGTCTGGAGAGGGGAGATGGCATGTACGTCTTGTTTTGAGATGAGAGGTTGAAGGCCAAGTACAGAATTAAGGTTCATGGGAGTGTCGTCTGGAGAAGTTCAGAGATGGAGACACTGCGGGGTTTGAAGATCACTGCAAGGGCAGAGGACATGGTTGTTGCCGTACAGAACTAGGGTTTTGTGAACCTTAGAATTTTCTCAACTGCAAAATCAAATTGATCTCATACTATATTGAAATAAATAATGCCGAAGCAAATAATCAAGAGCAAGAATGAGAAACATAGAATACTCATATTTAAGTGCAAACCTACCCTAGAAAAAGCGGATGAAACCATGGGAGAATACCTTTAGAATCGGATATCCTATTGTAATATCTCAATGAATACAAGGGGTGCATGGTTTATTATATAGATCCACAAACAGATCGAAGTCTCACTTATAGATGATGTGGAACCTGCCTTGATTCTGGGCTCTCTGATCTTCTGATTAGAGCAATCCTCACCTTACATCCACACCCAATTCATAGCCCTTTGATCTTGATCAGATGATCAAGAACTCGTCTTCCTCCTCCAACCACCTAGGTTGAAATGACACGACCCTTCACGCCTTGTCATTTTCTCCATGTTCTCTAGCCTTGGCGTTTTCTCCAGAGTCCTCCACGAGTCCTTGTCCCTTCGTTTCACCATCGGACGAGAGCATGTACAACCACCTCCCTCATCATCCTTTTAACTCCTATTGTTGTTGTCAGCTCCGGCATGGAACGGTGGTTCAAATCACCGCCCCACAATCACTCAACCACCAACCCTCCTCGATCAAAAGCACCTCTCCGCCTTCTACAACCATTATCCGCCCGTTGTGCGAGAACCACTCTTAACCACTCTCCTCCTTAGTGAGAAAGCCCGATTGTATGTAACGACGGAGTTGCTTTCTCCGGTGAGATCCTTGGTGTTTTAGCCAAGTTGAAGACCTGCACAGGCGTTGCTTGAGCTTCCACCCTTAGCTGCGACGGTCAAGCGATGACCGAAGCAGCAAAGCCTCTTAAAGCTCCATTTTCAGCATGTGTTCAGCCCAAAATCTTTGAGTTCTTCTCCGTTCGACAACTCCTGGTAAGCTATTCTTCGGTTCCTTTGTGTTTCTCCATTTTCTTCACACACCTTCACGTGCTTCATTCATCATTTGAGATCATCTCCAACTTCGTCATGGCTCACCGATCCTTGCGGAACCATCGATTCAATCCATAATCTTACGGATCGCATCCCCCACCTAAGTCCATCTTCTTCCTCTGCTCGAGGAAGAACCCATTAGGGTCTACCGATGTTTATCTCTATTGCAGCCATGTACCCATTCTATGTCACATCCCTCGTGTTTTGGTGTGCTTCCTAACCCTGCAGGTGTATTCAATCAACATCAACCATGCTCTGATCTTGAGCTTTCTCGTCGGAGAAGCATCACCGACAGGACCTTCTGGAGATCTTATCTTCCACGAGGCACCACGATCATCGCTAGGGCCTTGTAGAGGTGCATGGAGCATCAACACTGATCGAGGAGCAGCGGAGGAGTGAGGCCTTCTCATTAGAGCATCGCCAGTGCGCCATTGTGCGAGGAGTTCCTCCAAAGCAGCAATAGCCGTCGGATCACACCCAATCAGGGTTGATCCTATGGTCCATAGTGATCCACAAGCCGCCTCCGGAAGCACTGCTTCAAGCCTCAGGTCCGGTGCACTGATGAACCTCGGTTTCGTCTTGCTAAATTCCATATATTAAACCCCTTAGCTTAAAATTTTGTCAATAAAAATCAGAATAAATACTGTCTATATCTTGGTTTAAAATAAATTAAAAATACAAAAAATACAAAACAAAAACTGTGTTTTTATGCCTTAAAAAACGCTCCCAAAAATATTTCTCCCTTCGACTTATTTTGTGTTTTTGGTCAACATGAAACTTGTAGATCTCCTCAAGATCTACAACTTTCATGTTTTGATTTTTTTTCTAATTCGTTCGTTGTCTATTCTTTTTCCTTTTTTTTATTTTTGTATTTGAATAAATCTCATCGGGCCACGTGACTCCTTTTGGTTGAGCCATGTAGCCCGCCTCCCCTTGCGCCACTGATGAATCCCCATTTCATCACCTTTCTCTATCATTTTGGCCTTAAAAACCCCAGCAAATGCATGTAAATAGCATCAATTTGTCCATAATAGCACCTATTATTTATTATAGTTATTGTACATAAAATAAGGTTTTTAAATGCCAAAATTATAGAATAAAGAGAAGAAAAGAAAAAAGGAATAAAATATTGCAAATATTTTATGACCCTAACCCCGAGACCAAAGCCAGAATGGAATTGGTCGACAAGGAATAAAGTAGGGGGCGATAAGGGCCAATAATACAATAAATGCCTCATTTATTTATTCATTCATTTATGCATTTTTGACACCTATTTTGTATAGTTATTTATTCAGTAAATAAAAATATTTTGTACATGAAAGTTGTAGATAATAATGCGAATAAAAATACAAAATTGAGTTTGTGCCAAAATAATATACAGTGTACATTTTATACACAGAATAAAAAGCCAGAATCTCAACTTCACAGACCCATATCTTACAAATAAAAACTCAAAATCTACCAAAATCACCTTTAATTGTAGATAGCTTTTCAAGAACTATTTAGTAAAAATGGTTTCATAATTTTTGGAGTTCATCTGTGAAAGTTTGGTTTTGGGCCCCTATTGTACATAATACCGATTAAAATATTCAATTTATTCATTACCTATTATTTTTACAAATCCATATTTTCATAAATTTATGTATATTATCTATAACATATGTGTACATTAAAACTAGAATTAAACCAAGAAGAAATGCACAAATAAAATAAAGTTATCTCAAAACATAGATGAAATACCTATGATCTATATGTGTATAAATAAAAGGGAAATACATTCTTTAATTCTTTCATATTTTTATAATATTGTAAATATTACACATATTATATTAAAAATACAAAACAAAAATAAAAGCTCATTAAAATAAATTAAAATAAAAAAGAATACAAAACATAGGCAAAACACCTATACATATACCTATACAAGTCATATACCGATTTAGTTAAATGAGAAAATAAACTCATAAAAATAAAATAAAAATGTATTTGGGTATATAAAGTAAGTTATAAATGTATAAAATAATAGAATAAAATAATAAAATAAAATAAACAAAATAAGAATAAATTTGTACAAAATACATGTAAATATACTTATAAATACACCATTAAAATAAACTCATAATAAAATACATCAAAAAATAAATAAAAATTATAAATAAATACTACATTAAATAATAAACATTTTTTATTTTATATTCGAAAAATAATAAAATCGTTTACTATATTAAATTAATCATTTTCAAATAAATCCCCCTGTTTTTGTCCTGTAGTGTCCTACGTGGACCAATCAGGGGCGGCGGACCGTTGACCTCTGGTCAACTGTCCCATCCGCATCTCAGATCCGCCAAACTTGGCGAATCCCTGATTTTCTGGCATTTTTCATAGATGTCTAGTCCACCGATTGCACTCGATTCCTTCACAAGATATGTCCGCCATTCATTGTACAATCACGCCAACTCATTAGATCACTTGTAAATACACTAGATCAATCCATAATCACCGGTCCATGAGGGTGCCCAGGGATGTTTATAAATAAGTACCTCCTCTTCCTTGGTCGAATTTGGCCAACTTTACTTCCCCCAAACACCTTGAATCTGGTCCTGGACGAACGCTTGTGATAGGAGGCGCTCCCTAGCACCGTGAATCGGCCGGAGGAGGAAGAGATTTTGTCGCGGCGGAGCTCCGGCGTCCGTCCTGCTCCCTGGAGGCCCCCAGGTATAAGAGATGTTACTTTACGTTATTTAGGTAGCTTTTCAATTCTGCATTTCATTCCTGTCCTTTATTTCGCCTTTCGATCAGTAGAATAGCCTAGTTTAGCTTAATCGAAGTTCGCCGGAGCTCGGCTCCGACGACTTCTCCACAGTGCTTCCGACAGTTTCCGATCCCCATTCTGATTCCATCTCACTCCTCATCGCCTTCTCCATCTCTCTACCACCTATGTTCAACCGGAGACCCTCTGTCTTCGCGAATCGGAGCTCCACCTCCGTCGTTCGTCGGAGTTCCTCCGCCTCGCCTCACCTTGCGTCCCAGCTTCAAAACCCAGGGTCGAGGAGAAAGCCCTCGTGCCCCTTGATCTTCCTGTATAGGTACCACGTTGAGACGAGCCCTCTGGGACTCGATCCGACCCAAGAAGAGGTTCCTGGAGGTCCAAACCTTCTCCGACCTCGCCTGAACACCTCAGACCTCCAGGAGCCAAGTGAATATCGTCGCTCGACGCGAGGACCTTCCAGCAACGTGATGAGCCACTCGGAGGCGAAGGAGAAGCGCAGAGGAGCCCGCCCTTCATGATCGAAGCTCGCCTCGCGCGAGTTCTTCCCCTGTTCTTCCAGCATCTCTCCTTGCTGTCGGATGAAGATCGAGGTCCCAGTTCAAAGCTCAACCGTCCGATGGAGCGACGCCATGACCGTCAGATCTCCCACGAGATCTAATCTCCAGTGCTCATCGGCAAAACGGTATCGGCTGCTGGATGGGTGACGCATGTTAAGTGAAGAACGAAGAGCCGTTGAATCGCGCGCCTTTGGGGGTAATTTTCATATTTAGCCCCCGCTTTTTTTGTATTTAGATTTTAATTCTGTAAATTAAATGTTTAGTGTAAATAAAAATGTAAATTTTGTAAAAGGGCCCCGGCATCTCTTGGAATTACTTTTTGGTCCCTCCGTGCCTCACATGCAGTCCCACGTGAGGCACGTGAAAAATTGCATGTATACCCTGGCGATTTTGTTTATTGTAAAATAGTTCTGAAAAATAAAATAAATGTTTATTTCTTCTGGTATTTTTGCACAGAGCCTGTAATTATTTTTAATTGCAAAAATGCCCCTGCTAGGTTGTTTTCTTTCTATGCCTTTCATGTATTTATTAAAAATAGCCATTTAGCTCCTAAAAATCCACAAAAATTAGGTTAGATGCTTCATGTAGTGTACTTTCACGCCACATGTCCATTTTGCATTTTTGCATTTTACCTAATTATTAAAAATGAAAAGGAGCCATTTTTGTACTGATTAATTTATAAATACAAAAAATATAAAAACATTTTGAAAAAATTACAAAAAATTATATATGGTATATTTGTATATATATTGAGTCCAGAAAATGAAAAAAACCCTAAGAATAGAAAAAGAAAATATAAAAATTTCAAGAAGCTCCAAAATCCTAAAAATATATATATAAAAACTCTTTAAAAATACCAAAAATATGTTTTTCTATTTTATAATTATCTATATTTATTATTAACGTACTAAGGTTAATTTGAGCAATTTTGGGATTTATTTATTATTTTTAAAACCTAAATTAATCTCGGCATATATATCTAAGCCCTTATTTGGGATATTTTTGGAATTAAAAATACATAAAAATTAGTTAAATTCTAGAAAAATAAAAAAATAGAAAAATATAAAAGCCTAAAAAATATTATATATTTGAGTGCTTATATATGTATATCCATAAATTAAATATATCTCCCTCTCCTCTCTTATGCATATCTAGATATATATATAGTATATAATTAAAATATAAAAAGAAAATATAAAAAAATATAAAATATAAAATAAAATAAAAATCATAAAAACAAAAACAAAATAAAAAAATATAAATTTAAAAACCCACAAAAAGTCTTGCGTGCATACACGACCAGCTTGTAAATGAATAATTGTAGGCTACCAATTTTTGCTCTCTGTGGTTCGACCTCTACATGCTTACGCACTGTGCATATTCTATGGTAGAGTTAATAAGTTTAATTCACATTTTTGAGATTAATTGCTTGATATTTATTGTGGGTTAATTGCTGATTGATTGGGAATTATTGAGCGGTCGGTTCAGCGACTGGATCTCTCGCTTTGTGGGACTTCTAGACCCTCGCTTTTCCCCATTCATCAGCCACCCGCCTCACTCCCAGGTCGTTCGATCATCTTCTGGCGCCTACATCTCAGTCGCTCGTCCCCTTCATTCTCCGCCCTTTGATTGGACCTCCAGATCTCATCTGGAGTGTCCGCTCCTGCCTATTAGATCCAACGGCCAAAAATCGCTTCGCCCACAACTTTCGATCCAACCTGATCGATTGATCAGGGCCGCTCCATCGTGCCTCATCCCGATCGTTGGATCGCAAGATCCAACGATCGACATTTCATCTTCCACCTCCGTCCATCCCTCTCTCCCACGTCCACCATGAAAACCATGTGCCCCCTTCCCATTTTCTCCACCTTCTCAACACCACCCTCACCCCTCTAACCATGCCAGGTCCGAGCCCTAACCTCCATCATCCTCGCGGGCCACCTGGCTCTACACGTTCCCCTCTCTCTCGTTCCATATCACGATCGCCAACCTCAACTTCCACCACCTGCACCTCGGCCCTTCCCCCTTCAAATACGACGCCTCCACCCACCTTCTCCTATGTCCACCTTTACGTCGGCCGAGGCCCAGTGCCCCTCCTCCCCTCTGTGACAAAGAGGTGACAAATTGGGACGCGAAGATGACCATCAGCTCCGATGTCGAGTGTCGACCCTTGGCCATGTTAGGCCATGTTCCGACCCTAATCACGCCGACGAGCTGCTCTCCATGGCTAGGGGGTCCAGCGAAGACGGGAGTACCCCAGGTACTCAACCCAAGCCATCGCCTTCCGCCTCGATCTCCAGGTAAGTTTTCTCCTCTTTTTCCTTCGTGTTTCTCGTAATTAATTAGCTGCACGCATTCTCTCTCTCACGTAACTAACCACCTAGCAAGCTTCGCCTTACTTTCACCATCCTCGCGCTACACTCCGACCACCTTCTCGATCATCCACGACCTCCAGCCACGTCGTCCTTTTTCTCTGCCTTTACAGTGGAGAAACCTGATAAGCCTCTGCCTTCTCCACCCACAAAGGCTTCCATCTCACTTCACTCCACCTTTGCACAGCACTTGCACGCTTCGGCTATGAACTGACATTTGCATGTACCCCTTCCTTCAATTTTCGGAGCTGCATTTCTTGCTCCGTTCAAGAGCAGTTCTTCCAACGAGCTTCCATGGTTGGCCCATTTCAAAAGGTTCTGCACCTCCTTCACCCCCCCTATCTCCATCCCCAAGGGTCTTGGATTATTCCTCGACCTTCAGAACACCTACAGTGAGGAAGCGAAGCTTTTAGCCCATCGTCGGAGACCCACCAAATCCGCCGCAGGAGGTGACGGAGCCAAAGAACACAGTGTCGTCCGATCCTCACGATCGGACCCACAGGAAGCCACGTATCCGCCCCCGAGCCTCCACATCCAACCTCCAGGTTTGAGGTGCCCGAGCCAAGCCAGAGCACCAGTTGACGCCACGTGGCCCGAGCCTCCTGCTAGTGACACCAAGCCAAGCACCGAGCCCGAGCCTCCTTCCGAGCTTAGCCCTCACGTGCTCTGGTCATGTGAGAGCTGGATAATTTGCATCGGTGCCCTGTCTACTTCTCCAATTTGTATACAGGTCCCTCTAGGCATGTGCAGCGCATGCACGCATGGGGCTATTTGCAAACAAGCCCCTTCGATTTTAATAATTGCAATATAGCCCCTGCGTGCATGGGAAATTTACAGGGAAGATCTCGCGATTTTTTCTTAATTACATTTATACCCTTCCAGGGACCTGTTTGTAATGATTTCATATTTATTTTGAAGTTTTCTTTACGTTTATGTCCCTGGACTATTTGGTGAATATCTTGAGCATATGACCTTTGTTTAAGTTGATTTCAATTTCATTTCGAAGCTTATTTCATTATCTATCCATTGGCATGATTTGTTCCCTGATTTGACGCTTAAAATTTGGATGATAAATTCTAGTGATGTAGTGTCATCTATTTAATGATTTTTAATGCCATTTGTTAGTTTATCAATTAAACTTGCTTCATGCATTGATCCTAAAATTGATAACATATTTATGGCTCAAGGGTTTTATCTACGTAGGGCATATTTGCATATTTTTACTCTTGCATCAAGTTGTATCATAAAAACCAAATAAAAAGTGTCTTCTGTGCATGCATCATATGTCTTCATTCCATGGAAGGAAATATCGGCGATATATCAACGATATATCGCCCATATATCGATATTGACATGGGACCGATCTGGGCACCGATATGATGATATATCCTGATTTCCAGGCATTTTCTTCACATAGGTTCGTCAATATAGGCGATATTTCAACGGTATATCGTCGAAATATCGTATCGATATGATATTGAAATGATATCGATACGGCCTTCCATGCTTCATTCCGTGCATCATGTCTCCTTGTGTGATGACCTAATTAGTTATTCATTAATCACTTGATCCGAGCAATAAGAGTCTGAATAATCACTTAAGAGGCTCGTGTCCCTGAGTTCGACCTTGGGCTCGCCCAAGCAAAAAAACTGACCTCTTGCGTTTAATTGGAAAATTAATTAGCGGTTTTTGATTAATCTGATTTTGCCCACCTACAACGAAACTCGAACATTAATTTGATATTATTAAGAGGGTGATTTATGAGTTTGTCACACACCAGAGCCAGTGCCGAGGTTTCTCTTCATGCCACATATCCCGAACCTGAAATCATCCACCGAGCCTAGGCACACATGGTTCATCTCACATGGTCTGGGGGATTTGTGCCTTGTACCCAGTGTGTTTCGTCATTTGCGGAAATACCCTCGCATAGGGGGTATCACTTAAAAGCTAAGTGATGTTTTATTTATTTACTTTTAGGTCCCTTCATGGACTGATTTGTAACATTAAGTGTTTTAAATTATAGTTTCTCTCATTTATGCACGTGTCTTAATTGTTGAATATCTTGGAGCCATAATTCCATTCTTAATGAAGTTCATCTTGTTTTAAAAGTCTTTTAATTCTCTTTGATGTGATGCAATTAATTTCCAGATTTGATTTATATTTCGCACATTAAATTGCAGAGGATTTAAGTTACCATTCTAACTCCTTTAAAGTGCTTAAATTTTATCTTCATATTATTTATTGCTTCAACGAACATCCTGATTTGCATTAAAATATTTTAAATATGATTAGGAAATTTGGATAAATTATTGGATCATTATGCTTGATTAGATAATTATTTGATGGTTTTATTGTGGTGGAGATCATATTAGGTGCTTAAAAAGGTGACATATTGATTTAGTTAATTATTTCGATCTTATTAATTATTCAAGTTATTTAGTCACTTAATCAGGAGCATAGTTAGCTACTGTGCATGCATTTGAGTGTTTGTTTGTGTATTTGTATTGCATTGCATTCTAATAATTATCCTAGTCATTTTGTGCATCTAATTATAATCGCATGTGTGTTGCATTATGTTTGCATTTTCTTGACCTAGATCCATTGATAGTTCACTCAATTAGATATTTGAAACCTAAGTTAAATCAATTAATTTCTCGTATCTTTGTGTTCAACCATGGACTTATCCAGGATAAATTAAACAGAGTGACTCTTTCTACTCAGTTCTGAAAAAATGATTAAACGGTCATATTACTACGAATACATTTTAACATAACCGTTTAGCAATTAATCAGATGTTTTGCAGTGGAGTTTTGCTTGGATGTGGATAAAGGGTATACAATAGATTTTGTACAAGTGAACATGTCAAATACGACCTTAAAAAGTATACTTTAGAAGAGTGAGAAGGTAAAAGCCACCAGACTTGAACAAAATCAATTATTTAAATGCAAAGAGAAATTCACTAATAGAAGCACAACAAGGTACAGTAAGCGATGCAAACCATTCTGGCAGCTCGCATCTCCATTTGGAATGCTTCTTGGGAGTTCTCGACCATCTGATCACTCACCTGGTCATATAAGAAGACTCAACTTGATTGCATATTAAACAGGAGTCTTAATGTTAATTTTCGAGCAATTTGACATTTAAATTGTTTTCTAGTAGCGAATTTTGCAATAGAAATTTGGCGTTGTTTTTCACAGACATAAAAAAGAATGTTTGGCTACAAAAATCTCCACTGTCAACTGCTAGGAATTAGGTCAATCTAAATGCTAAAGCAAATGGATGCTCAAATAACTGTTTTCTAGGACACAGAAAATGCTTTAGAGATAACCATAAAGACCCCTCATAAGAAATGACGGAAAACATCAATAAGCAAACAAGTGCACAAATTGTGACAAGTCAATCAGTCCGAACTCCTACCATGATCTAAAGGTTGCACTATTCCAGAATCTGCATTCTTGAGAAGAATTCCACGGATCCACTTTACATTAAGGTGATTTGAGAGCGCGATAGGAGAGACAGACCTTGGCTACATGGACCAATAGGCTGAAGTCGTCCACGATGTGTGCGACGTCCGTGTCCAGCCTCTGCAGCAGCGCCTTCTGCTTCTGAGCCGCCCCGGTCGCCACGACCTTGCTCATACTCGGGACTCTGGTGCAGTTTGCTCGCGGGTATCATTTTTCGGGGTTGTCTTGTCTGTTTGCTTGCTTGCCTCCTGCGACGAGCGGTGATCGGATGTGAATGGAGGTGAGGATCGGGATGTGGGAGATGAGCGAGGGCGGTGGTGAGACGGGAGTAACCGTCGGGAACACTTTGAATTGTAGCTGTCAGAATGATTTCATCTGCCTTTTAGCGGTCACTGGGAAAATCATTTGGTCGCTCAATAGTCTTATTATTATACAATCCTACGTATTAATAAGACATTAGAAGAAGAATTTGAAAAAAAACAAAATATTTAGCGTCATGGTTTAAATGGTTCTCCATATCGATATTTAGCACTATGGTTTAAATGGCTCTATATATCGATTTTTTCAGATTTTAAGCAAGATATATCATTCAAGTGAGGAATCTTAACCATTTAAAAATACCAACTTAGGTGAAATGTGATCAAAATTTTCGATTGATGCCAATGCATTGTGTCTCATTCTACTGTTGTGTGAGAGCTTGGGCTCCTGCTTCTTCTCCAACATTATTTTCTTCCTTCTTTTTGAGGTATACTCAAATCCTCTTTAATTTGTTGATATAGAAGTACATTTTTTAGGGTTTTGTTCCTATAATATTGATATTGCAAATTGCGATGATTTTTGAGGTAGATTTTGAATATTTTGTGAGATATATGGAATACAACTTGGGACTTTTGTGTGTTTTTTAAATCACGATAAGTTGTTAAATGATAAACGTGGATCTAATGTTTAACACATAGATTACAAGATTTTGAAAAACTTTCCGACATGTATGGAAGAGAAATTTGGAACTTGTGTGTTTTATCGTAGAATTATGATGAGTTTTCAAAGGAGAAACTCAGATCTCAAATTTAAAATAAAGAAAATAAGATTTTAGGAGAAATGCTAGTTAAAATCAATTACTAAGTGATTAAATTTCGAAAAATGAAACGTTAGATATATGCATTATTTACATGTTTTGTATCTCTTATGTAGTTTTTTGTGAAATTGTTCCCCTAAACTGTTGATTTAAAATGTTTTTACTTACAAATCAGAACATGAAAATCTATATACTACTTTAAACACCAAGTATATAAGATTTTGTGCATATTAAATGTTAGAAAAATAATAAATTTCTTAAAATTAAAAATAAAAAATAAAATTTAGTAGCAATACTTAATTATTCTCATTGTATGTCTCATGAATGATTGTTCCACAATTTCTTCTTAAGTTTCGGTGATCATCGACATGGCCTCACATTCCAGATTAAAATTTGGTATATAGTTATAAGAATCGAAGGGATTTCGATGGATACATTAGTTGGAGGTATGTAATCGCTCCTGGTGACAACAAAACCAAACCACAATGCAAATTTTGTGGGAAGAGGTTTGGAGAAGGGGGGTAACGAGGATGAAGCAACATCTTCTAGAACAATAAGAATATTGTCAAGTGCACGCGTTGTCTCAAAGATGTGAGGGACAAAATGAAGGCTAGCTTGGACGAGAAGAATGAGAAGGTTATAGAGAGGGAAAGGAGGAATGAATAATTCAAGGAGTGCATGTTTGAAAAAGAATTCAGTATCCTATCCGATTCAGATGACGATGACTTCGTCTGCCCCGCTGATATTCAGACTATAATGGAGAAGAAGCCATACAAAAGGGCAACAAAGGAATCTACGAGGAACAAGTTTGAGAGGAGACAACTCAGTGGTGCACGAGGCAGCTTCTATGGTGCAAGTGATAGTCTCACTACCCACCAAAAAACACAACAGAAAGGGACTAAAACCCTTCTTAACCATGAGTGAGTCCAAGCAATACAAGTCAAGCAAAGATTTGAGGCATAATACGGGGAAGGACATGTTCACTAATGCACGGGAGAGAGTGGACAAGGCCATCGGCAAGTTCTTTTGGGGGGGAAACATTCCATCCAATGTTGCTAGAGGGCAATTTTTACAACATGCCATCGACGAGATCATTGTTGTAGGACTAAGAGTAAGGGCTCCTACATCCTACGAGAGAATGAATAAGTATCTTGTAGTGTAGAAGGAGGAGATGAACGAGTACGTCGTTGAGATGAAGAGGGGATGGTCACAGTATGGGGTGACGTTGATGTGCAATGGATGGATGAGCTACACAAGAACATATATCATTAACTTCCTTGTTTACTGCGATGAAAAGATGATTTTTTTGAAATATGTCAATACATCCAATCATGTAAAGGACCGCAAGTACATGTTGACGTTGATGAAGGACATCCTCAAGAATGTCGAGAAAGAGAACATTGTCCATATTGTCACAGATAATGGCATCAACTTTAAGAAAGCAAGTGAAACAATAGTGAAGTCTAGCAGTAGTGATATGTTTTTGGAAATTACACGATGTACATTGTATTGATTTGATTTTGAAGGACTTCAGCAGGAGGAAGATGGTCTCAAAGGTGGTGGATAAAGCATGGACGATCATCATCTTCAATTACAACCATTCCAAAGTGCGGGCTTCGATAAGACAGATGTGCAATGGTGAACCGGTGAGCCTAGCATCACATGCTTTGCAACTAATTTTATAGCATTGCAAAGCTTTTAACAACACAAGGCATGATCGAAAATCACGTATTGACAAGGTGAATGGTTTGAGATACCTAAAGCTCGGATAAGGGAGGGAGTAAAGTGGAGACATTAATCGATGATATTCAATTCTGTGATGATGTGACCCAAGTCATGAAGATAATGGATCTGGTTGTGTATGCATTACGAATCATGGATGGTAACAAGAGAATCGGTTAGGAAATGATATGAAGCAGTGTGATCTACAAATTGATAATGGATCCGATTGTATTTGCATCGTGATCTACGAGTCAACGTGCTGCATGAGAGAGAAGGTCAAAGAAGCAGTTAGGAAAGGATATGAAGCATGGTTGGACATCATAGGTGAATGTTGATCCAAGATGCACTCGCATCCTCTTTACAAGGCTGCTCTGTAATAAATATATTATTTAATTTTTTTATAGAAGTTTTGATGGACTAAAAAGTAAGAATTATGCATGTTGTGTGCATCTTACATGTTGTGTGCAGCTTATTACTTCAATTCCAAGTACCAATACAAGAACAGTCTTGCGATAAATGTTGAACTTATAGCAACTATCCAAATTATGGTGGAAAAGCTCATCAAAGACAAGAAAAAGCAAATCCAGTCCATGAATGAGTAATTTGGAATCTAGTGGGTTTACGTTTCCAAGTAGACTAATAAAATATTCATTAGAAGTATTATGTGACAACTTATGACTTCAAGCAATGTGCAGGTCAAGTACTTTAGGGACGTTGGGTTCCTTCGGTAGAATTGTGGTGGTTAATGAATGGGGCAATGCTCTTCCTGGTAAGGACAAATAAGCCCATTGATTGTGTTGTGATGTATTACTACTATTTACTATTATTAATTTATCTACTTTTTATTTTCTGTAGTCGAATAATTATCATTATACAGTAATTTAAGATCCCAGTCTATGAAAGGTGAGTATTGTCAGAAACTGTTGCTGGTACTTTGTGAGAGGAACTGGAGTACATTCAATCTGATCCATTCAAAGAGACAGAACAAGTTGGGAGAACAGAAGCTCCATGGCATTGTTTACGTGCACTACAACTTGAGGCTAAAGATGAAATATGCAAAGGAGGGCCATGACAAAGAGTACTACGCAGACCCTATCGATCTTGCATACATTTTCAAAGTGCACGATTGCGATGCATATGAAGACGTCCTCTAGAGATGAATGGATTCCAACGGTGCTCTAATTATCGATCACCTTGGAGGAAAACCAAATTAGAATATGAGCCAGCAAGTGATAACAAATGTTGGTGACTATATGGCTAGATCTGAGCTGATGACGGACACTCTTAGAGGGTTGGAGGTCGAGCTTGATGCAGTTGTTAATGACATTCTCACAATTGGTTCCAAATCCAAATCAAAGGATGATAGTGGAGATGATGATGATATTGGTGGCGACCATGGTGGATCTGGTGAGGGGGAAACATATTCCAATGGGGTCAACAGGTTGCGGTCGTGGACCACATGATACAAGATTCGAGGAAGGGATCCATGCAAGGCGTGAATATATGGAGCAACAGAGGAACACACATGGGCAGTTTGTTCTAAGTACGAGTCTAAGACATATGGATTACGAAGCATATGGTTGTGGCCATCGTTCTTCGAACATCTACATGGATGATTTGATATCAACGGTAAGTTCCTTGAGCCGCAAAAACATTAATAGTCCATATCATGGAGCAACACCAAGTCCCCTAGGCGGATATGCATCATCACGCTATAAGAGATCATTTGGTGTTTTCCCAGAATACTTTCATGCTCCTCCTACTCACACGCATACACCTCCATCATATGGTTATAGTGGGTATGGATACAATAGCTACAATGGTGAAAACTATCAAGATAGTCAGCCTGAGCAGATCTAGGGTAGTTAATTAATGGTGACAGTTATGGTATCTTCCCCTACTACTACACGAATGTGCTTACTCCTATGTAGAGATCATCTTTTCTTTTGTCGTCATCATCCTAAGGATCTCAAACTAGCAACTTCGTAGCCTTATCGTGCCCCTCGTGATACCGGATATAGTGTTGCTTATCCTCATCTCGGGATATTCATAGGCATTGATAACCATCAATACATGCATTATTTGATGGATTACTAGGCAAAGTACTCGTACATAACATGGAAGAACTACTGCAAGTTCATTGAGTCTATGATGCACTTTAAGACACAATAGGGAGGGGGTGATACGGATCCACCATGGAACTCTAGGTTTTGAATTGAACTCATGACCATGTAATACCTTTTTTGATTTAATCATTAGTGTACATGTCATTTATTTTTACGAATATATGTATTCGTACTTGTTGTAAGTCTGTTACTGACAACACTATGTTCGATATGATCGATATGTATGATATACGTATCATAGATGATCAATATGTGTCATATAAGTGTATATTTCTTAGTTATTTATTGTTTGAAGAACTTAGATGAACTCCATTTCTATTTTCTATCAGTCATTAATTAACATTAACAATGATATGATCGATATGACATATAAGTGCGATGAAAGGGATATATATGAGCGGTATGTGTGATATAATTTTGTATTTATAAGTTATTGTTCCAATAACTTGGATGATTTTAATTTTATGAAAAAATAAAGAAAATGTTTTTTTAGCAATTTCCTATATTTTCACCGAAATCGTCAAAATTTTACTTTTTGAGAAGACTGAAATGAAATCGAAATTGAGATTTTGAACCTTGCTTAGCATGCAGCTTACTATATATATATATATATATATATATATATAGGGATAAATGGGGCTGCCCCCTAGGGGGAGCTAACTTGGCTCCCCCCGCCCCATTTTCACCATTTTTTTATTTTTTTTTTGAAAATTTCTTCCATGAATATTCATCACTATATCCCTATATTATGCTATTAAAATTTCGTGCGAAACAGAGACTCCTACGGCCTCCATCCAGACAGTCATTTTTTAACGGTAACAGGATTTTTTAAATCGACCCCGTTTGGATGAAGGTCGTAGGAGTCTCTGTTTCGCACGAAATTTTAATAGCATAATATAGGGATTTAATAATGAATTTACACGGTTTTAGATTTCAAAAAAATAAAAAAAATTATGTCAAAAAAGGGCGGGGGGAGCTAAGTTAGCTCCCCCTAGGGGGCATACACATTTTTCCCATATATATATATATATATATATATATATATATATATAATGTCTCGGGCGAGGCATTGTTCTCATTAGCATTGTTCACCTGACATTTCTATATTATTGATTCCAAGTATATATTTTTAAAGGTCTTTCATGTCCACTTGATATTTTTGTTCATCTATTTCACACCTCCCTCTTGCACGGGAGATTTACGGCTCACATCATCATTTGGATAAGCTTCCCCAACCTTATGTTTGTCTTCTTCTTACCTATTGCATAATACCACATGCTTATGTTTATATCTCTTTCCCTGCTTCTCGGGTTAGGAGCTATCAGTTTCTCACATTTCAACGATTTTAGATCGGTGCCATCAAGGCTTATGTGAATGATCAAGATTAGATCTCTCTGTTTGGTCAATATTTCTCGAGGATGCATCTTTCTTTTATTAGATGCTATGCCTTGGTTGTCTGCAGCTTTTGTAGGGTTTGTCGAGATGTTTTCTAGTTACATCTTTCTGCTGAAGGGTGCACCTCAGTTGTATACAACCTTTCTATGGTCATATCTTTCTTCATTATCTTTATGGATCACATTTTTGTTCTATTGTATGTTATGGCCGGACCTTCCTTATTATACAACTCCTTCAATGCTTGTTGTCCATATTTATTCATTCCCTACATGTATACCATGTGCTTATTAACATCTATCTTGGAAGAAGATATATGTCCAAGCCTGCTCTAAGGATTTATGATTTTGTTAGGGGAGAATTTCATCCAACTAAGAATTAAAAGTTGTGCTTTTAATTCCCCAATGTTCTCCATACATTTATTTTAATATGTTTTATGATATTGTTACATCAATAAAGATCCAAATAACACTGGTATATACTATATCAGATAATACAAGGATATAGCCTGAGGTTATCCATTCACATCGTTGTTGTATTTTATGAGATTGCTTTGTCATAACAAATCCAGATTATACCTCAAGCTTGCTTGTGAAGGGAGACGGATAAGGCATCGTGCATCATAGAAGCGAGTGGATCGGATCATATCTAATCGATAAACAGACTTGTCATACAAATCATAATAATAACGGAATTAAAAATATCGATGGAATCACTTGGATTGGAAATCATTCTCAATATGTTCCATCAATATCACATGGGTGTAGAATAACCTCTCGAAGTGTAAATATGATCCTAAGTCTCTAAAGCAAGAGACCTCATGTCTGAGAAAGAATTCAATGTCCTCTCTGATTCAGACAATGATGACTTTGTTTACCTCGTTGATATTTAGACTGCAGCGGAGAAGAGGGCATACAAAAGAGTAACAAAGGAATCTACGAGGAACGAGTTTGAGAGGAGAGAACTCAGTGGTGCACGAGACGATTTCTATGGTGCAAGTGACTGTACAACTACCCACCAAAAAATCACAAGGGAAAGGGACTAGAACCATTCTTAACGAGGAGCGAGTGCATGCAATACAAGCCAAGCAAAGATTCAAGGCATAATACGGGAAATGGCATGTTCACCAATGCACATGAGAAAGTGGCTCTATATGTCGATTTTTTCATATTTTAAGCAAGATATATCGTTCAAGTGAGGAATCTTAACCGTTTAAAAATACCAACTTAAGTGAAATGTGATCGAAATTTTGATTGATATCAATGCACTGTGTCTCATTCTACCGCTATGTGAGAGCTTGGGCTCTTGCTTCTTCTCCAACGTTATTTTCTTCCTTCTTCTTGAGGTATACTCAAATCCTCTTTAATTTGTTGGTAAGGGAGTAAATTTCTTGGGTTTTGTTCTTATAATATTGATATTACAAATTGCTATGATTTTTGAGGTAGATTTTGAATATTTTGTGAGATATATGGAATACAACTTGGGACTTTTGTGCTTTTTTTTGAAATCACGATAAGTTGTCAAATAATAAACGTGGATCTAATGTTTAGCACATAGATTACAAGATTTTGAAAAACTTCCCGACATGTATGGAAGAGAAATTTGGGACTTTTGTGTTTTATTGTAGAATTATGATGAGTTTTCAAAGGAGAAACTCGGATCTCAAGTTTAAAACATAAAAATCAAGATTTCGAAGAAAATGGTAGTTAAAAATTAATTACTAAGTGATTAATTTCTAAAAAATAAACCTTAGATATATGCATTATTTACATGTTTTGTGTCTCTTTTGTAGTTTTTTTTCAAAATCGTTCCCATAAACTGTTGATTAAAATATTTTTTTACTTAGAAAGCGGAAAATGAAAATCTATATACTACTTTAAACACCAAGTATACAAGACTTTGACATATTAAATGTTGGAAAATTAATAAAATTGTCAAATCTAAAAACTAAAAATAAAATTAAGTAGCAGATACTTAATTTATCTCATTGTATGGTTCATGAATGATTGTTCTATAATTTATTCATAGGTTTCGATGATAATTATCATGGCCTCACATTCCAGATCAAAATTTGATATATATACTTATGAGAATCAAAGGGATTTCGATGGATACATTAGTTGGGGGTATGAAATCGCTCCTGGTGACAACAAAGCCAAACTACAATGCAAATTTTGTGGGAAGAGGTTTGGAGAAGGGGGGTAACGAGGATGAAGCAACATCTTCTAGAACAATAAGAATATTGTCAAGTGCACGCGTTGTCTCAAAGATGTAAGGGACATAATGAAGGCTAGCTTGGACGAGAAGAATGAGAAGGTTTTAGAGAAGGAAAGGAGGAATGAATAATTCAAGGAGTGCATGTTTGAGAAAGAATTCAGTGTCCTATCTGATTCAGATGATGATGACTTCGTCTGCCCCGCTGATATTCATATTACAACGGAGAAGAAGCCATACAAAAGGGCAACAAAGGAATCTACGAGGAACAAGTTTGAGAGGAGACAACTCAGTGGTGCACGAGGCAGCTTCTATGGTGCAAGTGATAGTCTCACTACCCACCAAAAAACACAACAGAAAAGACTAAAACCCTTCTTAAACATGAGTGAGTCCATGCAATACAAGTCAAGCAAAGATTTGAGGCATAATACGGGGAAGGACATGTTCACTAATACACGGGAGAGATAGGACAAGGCCATCGGCAAGTTCTTTTGGGGGGAAAACATTCCAACCAATGTTTCTAGAGGGCAATTTTTACAACATGTCATCGACGAGATCATTGTTGTAGGACTAAGAGTAAGGGCTCCCACATCCTACGAGAGAATGAACAAGTATCTCGTAGTGTAGAAGGAGGAGATGAACGAGTACGTCATTGAGATGAAGAGGGGATGGTCACAGTATGGGGTGACTGATGAAACCCGATTTCATCATCATAATTTCCCATTATTAACCTCCTTGCTTAAATATCTGTCAATAAAATCCAGATAAAGTCCAGTAATTATAAGAGTCTTGAATAAATTAAAAATCACAAAAAAATGGCAAAAGAAAAATTCGTGGTATTTTTAACCCTAAAAATACCTTCAAAAATATTTTGTATCTACAGATGGCCTCATCTCTACTTTTGGTCAACATGAAACTTGTAGATTTCATCCAGATCTACTACTTTTATGTTTTGAGTTTTCTCAAATTCGACCGTATAGCCCCTCAAAAATCAAAATTTTGTTTGGAATAATCTGATTGGGCCACGTGGCCCGTTCTGGGTGAGCCACGTGGCCCGCTCCTCTTTGTCTCATCTGCCGTCGCCCAGGGCCGTTGGATCTTCATCTCGATCCAACGATTGCGCTTCCTCCACGTACGCCCTTCTTTCTAGCCATCGGTTCATTCCCATATCTGATATGGTCCGCCCATTCGCGCCTTAACCACAAACTGCCACGTGGCGCTTTAGGCGCCCTCCGATCTCGTCTTCGCTTCTTTAATCACCACCAACCATCACCGTTTCGATCAATACTGTTCGATCTGCACCCAAATCCATCCTCACCACCCTTTGCCGCCTCTCCCTCCTCTCGCCATGTAGCAGCCTTGCGCACCCCACGATCATCTCGGGGATGCTCCATCTTAGCCGCTTCTTCGCATCAAACCACGATCCTCCGATCTCTCTCCATCTGTGATCTGGGTCGTTCATTAGCGTTGTGTCCACAGAGCGACACGTGGCGAGTCCTTCACCCTTCGATAACATCCCATCGATCATATCTTATCCTCTCCTCAGTGCCTCGCTCTCGGCCGTTGGATCTCAAAATCCAACGACCACGAACTCGTCTTCAACCTCCGGACTCCACGATCTCCATCTCGCACTCCTCCCTTCCCTTTTTCTCCACAACACCAACCTCCCTCTCCACGATCTCAGGAGACCACGTCCTTCTCCACTCACCCACCATCCTCGCGAGATGTCCATCAACCCACGAAAGCCCCTCCGCTCGCTCCACTTTCTCCTCTAAATCCACGATGTCGCCACCGGAACTGTCCCACTTCCACCTTCAAATACTCCGCCCCCTCCTCCGTATTCCCTCGTCCACCTTTATGCGAGGGGAGGCCCAGTCCTCCTCCTCCTCCCTATGACAGGGGGAGGAGCGAGGATCGAGCAAAGACGACCGTTTTCTCCAGTGTTGACCCACCGCCGAGCACGGCAGTGTCGCGACGCCTCGCGTCCGCTCGAGCTGCCCCGAAGGGTTGACGGGGTCCAGCGAAGACCAGGGCTCCTCCTCGGAGCTCGCGCATAAGCCGCAGCCTTTATTCCCAACCAGGTAAGCCTCTCCGATCTCATCTGTGTTTTCTTCTAGTTTTTACTTAATTATATAGGTCGCTTCAGTCAACCCCCTCTTCCATTGATTGCTCCTAGAGCTCCGCCAAGCACCCCCACGTTCGTGCGCTGCTTCTCGATCACCCTCTTCTTCCTCCATACCCTAGATCACCGCCGACCCACCTCCTCCGCCTCGAGAGGCGGAGGAGCTCAGAGTTATCGCTTTCTTCATCAACTGAGCTCTTCACTTCACTCCCCTTCACGAAACCCCAAGCTTTGACTATCGATTAACGATGCAGGTCCGCTATACTTTAATGGTCGGGAACTTCGTCGGAGATCTTTTGCACAACTTTGCCTCTGCCTCTCAAACGTGATTAGGCTTGTCCAGAATGCTTGGGAAAGCCCCAAGAGCTCCAGCTACATCGCCAATCGTCTACGGAGCTCTAGGAGCCTTCATCGAGCAAATTAGAAGGCGACGGAGCTCGGGTGCCTTCACCGAAGTTCGGAGATCGCCGCCACTTAGCGGAAAAGGAAGAAGCAGAAGGAGCCATTGGGTTCTCCCTCCTGGAGTTCATCCAACGGCGCAGAGTTATCCACGTCGTCCCTCCAGGAGCGCACCACATCCTTCCGATTGCCATGATCGGATGGATAACAGTCGACCATGTGGCAGTCCCTGAGCATCCTCCTAGCCTCAGCATCCGAGCCATTAGGCTTGGAGCTCCCAAGTCTACGTCGAACCTGCATCAACTCTGAGCCTACCATCCGAGCCTAGCCAAAGCTTCCGAAGCAAAAGTCGAGCCTCCGCCGGGCCCAGATGTCCACCGAGCCTGGAATAGCACGTGCTAGTCACGTGCGGTTCTGGGCAAATTGCAGAGACACCCCGCGGATTTCTCAATATTGCAAACAAGTCATGGATCACGTGCAGCATCATACGTGCCTGGGATATTTTGCACTTTGACCCTTGCAGGTTTCAATAATTGCAAATATACCCCCGCGCATGTGGTTTATTTACAGGGAGGGCCTCGCGCTTAACTTTTATTGCATTTTAGTCCCTCCCAGGGATCTGTTTGTAGTTATCTTTTGATGTTTCCTTTCAATTATGCCCTTGCTTTCTTTCATGCATATCTTGAGCTTCGTATTTCCGTTTCAGTTGATTTCAAATTCATTTTAAAGCTTGTTTGATGCACTTTCTAATGGCATATTTGTTTTCCTGTTTTGACACTCTGATCTTAATGTAGTATTTTAAACCACTCAAGTATCTTTCATGCCATTTATACGACTCTTGCCTAATGTGTTAAATGATTTACTGCTTAGTTTAAGTCGGAAATTAACTAAGGACTTAAGTTGTTCATGATTTTTACCAAGGGCATGCTTGCGTCGCATTTCATACCATCTATTCGCATGATGAAAATAAAAAAATGCATGTTTAATTTTGTTTTAATGCATTGTCATGTCTTGATTTCATGCATACTTTGATCTATTGATCCTCAATTCAACACTTAGTTAAATGGATAAAAATATGAATAATCACGAGAGAGGCTCGTGTCCCTGAGTTCGATCTTGGTTTCTTGCCAACTAAAATAACAAAATTGACCATCTAATTCTTATCGAGATATCAATTAGATGGTCTTTGATAGACCAATTCGGCCCGACTGCAATGATACATCCAGTGTTAAAACAACACTATTAGAGGGCCGAATTCGTGGTTTATCAAATGGCGTTGTTGCCAGGGACACGGCTCATCTCTTGTATTTTTTGGATTTTCATTTATTTAATTAAGTGTTTCTTTTATGTAGGTCACTCTGTTCATCTATTTTGCATTATAAAAGTTTTTCTTTTCGATTGATCTCTAACCGTTGTTTTTGTGGCAGGGCCCTTGATGATCCAAGGAGGCGAGGAGCAGGAGCTACCCGCTGCAAGGAGCCGCAGAAGCAAGCTTGGAGCACGTCGAGAAGAAAGAAAATTTTTTTGTCATTTTATGCATATCATTGTCGCATGTAATAACCGTCTTTTATAGCGGTCTTCGATCGAAGGCTCGCGGTTGTAAAAGAATGACTATATGTGGTTCTGTGGGGATCGTCCCTACTTGAGTGTCGACCTAGGAACACGCACGCGGCTCTCTGAGCTTTTTTGATTTTTCATCTTTTACGTGTTTGCTCATAGGTAGGACACACATTAATCAAAGACGCACCTAGCCTCGCATCACTTAGCCAAATTTAAAAGATATTCCTCCTCGCTAATAGAAGCATAATAGGTGCGGCTTTTTGACCGACTTGCATACATGAGTTTTGGTTCTTAAATCAGCCCCAATTTTTACGTGTTTTCGCCAAGTCACTGCATGTTTTATCATTTAGCTTAGATCATGGTTTTAATCGAATACATGGATTTTGTCGGTTCCCCCTTCTAGCTTGATCACCTAGGTTAATGGAAATTGGGAATTAACGGTAACGATGATTGCTTGATTTTGTGCTCACCTTAATTCAGTGACAACATTAAATAATAACTGGGACTGTTAATTGCAAGTCAACCGAAAATAGAGTAAAATTTTGTTCTGGGAAAGCAATACCCTCGTTTACGCATTGATTTTTCACTTAACATTTTCTCTGCGTAAACTTCTAATGTTTTATCACCAATAAAATTGACAAGATAATAAACCAACTTCGGTTGGTTTCATGTGTGAGTTGGTGAAATTGAGGGTTTTGCATGCTTGATTGAGCCATGTTTGCGTCGATACACTCCCCGGAGCCGTAAAAACTCCATTCATCTCCGCAGATTCATCCGCTCACTTGTAAATCCATCCTTCTTCTTAGTTCACCTTGGGTCCCTCCCAACATCAAATCTCTATCTTTATACTTAGGCTACTCTCAGCCTAAGTATAGGGGGGACCCGAGTCCCTGTGATTTTCTCCACTTATCTTTCCTTGCCTTTATACTTAGGTTATTTCTAACCTAAGTATAGGGGGAGCCCCTCTTAGCTCCCGTATATTTCTCTATACTTAAATGGACTGGTATCATCTAGTGCTATGAGGACATAGGGGGTATGCCGTATATACAACTTACTTACTTTAGAAAAAATCTGAAAAAAATTGAAAAATTTAAAACTTTTTGGCTAAAGCACGGTGTTTTCTATACTATGTTACACTATTTTGATAAAAATATTTTCAAAAATGATTTGAAAAATGAGATTTTCTTGTTTTGAAAAATCTTTTGAAAAATGTTTTGAAAATTTTTATTTGTGTGACATGGTTTGGAAAATTTTCTCTTTTCAAGGAAAGCTGAGTCTAACCATTATTTTAACATTTAAATTAAAATCCATAAAAATGAGAAAAATCCAAAAATCCTTTAGGAGTCATTAGTGACTACTAAGCCCAATTAAATAGCTACATTCAGTGAGGGTTCGCCCTTAGCAGATTGGATGGTTTAGAGGACATCGTATAAGACTCCGTCCTCAAGCAACGGGCTCTGGCCTGTACTTACATCCATACTGGCTGAATGCAGATGCATCTATTTAATTGAGTTTAGGGAGTCTTAATATCTCTTGAAGTTTAAAAAAATAGTTTTTGAATGAAGGAGTTGGATTAATCCTCTACTTTTACACTTTCACCCAGGATCTGAAAAGTTCAAGGAAGCTTGATTTGTGAGGTCTCGAGATTTTAGGTTAACCAGCCTTAGCCATCAGGGTCTTAGACTTAATCATCGACATTTCCCTAGATTTCTAGATTTGCATGCTATATTCCATGCTTAGTCTCAGACAATAAGAATATGATCAGTACATCACATGCACGACTGCGGTTTTGATGAGATGAGTTGACTTTTCACCTGAGGGATTGGGATAAGGGATTTGAGTCTGGACTTGATCTAATGATGCTTGAGGATGGGATAAAATCTTTGAAGGCTTCATGAAACCTGAGTGTCAGCAATTTTAGCCAGTATGAGAACTTGGTTCTTATACTAATCTCTTAATATTGACCTAAGTGCCAGGGTGTGAAATAAATAAAAATGTTGATCAGTGTGCACCATGAAGGATATTGAGTATCCTTAAGCGCATCACGGAAGCGTGTCGATCGCATCGTATGCAATCGGAGCGACTAGTCGCACTAGTCGCTAGATGCAGCGGAAATTAAAATTTTTAAACTTTAAAGATGAAACCACATGATCACGAGAACACTTCTCGGATCATTTCATCAAACCACAAAGTACAAGGAATACCTCTTGAAGCGTGGTTGTGATCGCGAGATCCCAAAGTAGAGATCCTCCTATCTTAAGTCCGATCCACGAAGAACGCACTTGCGGGCGCGATGATGAGTCACGTTCCTTCCTGCAATCCTCGATGAAGATCCAAGCGATGGCTCCCCCGATTTCGTCAAACGAAATCCGTCGTCTTCCTTTAGAGCAAGAAACTCCAAAGAAGATGGAGATCCACGAGTCGTCGAAGGCGAAAGCCGAGAGTCTCTCCTTTCTCAACACAAAGTGGACGTCCACTTGATGAAGAAGAGAAAGAGAGAGGGCGAGAATGAGAAAGAGAGAGAGAGAGAGAGAGTTGTGTCCTTGCACAACTCTTAATGATGTACCATAGAGAGGCTACCCTAGCCCTCCTTATATACTAGTTTAGGATCCAATGGATCTCAATCCATGGGACACATGGATCCAAGGGATATGCTTGGTCCATGATAAATCAATGGCCATGATTTGTTGTTGGTTAAAAAACAACAACATCAATTTAAACATTAATTAACTAAGAGATAATATGATAAATGTAATGGAGCTAACCACCCTCCTAAAAAGGGGGGGGCGTCACCCATGAACCATTCATGGGTGACGCCACCTATGAAGGTGGTTATTGCTCCATTTTATTTATTTAATTATTCCTTAATTAATCACAAAAAAATATTCACAAAAATTTGTGAATATTTCAATCATGCCATTGAATATTATGTGAATCATATTCACAACCCAAACTAGTTAGTAAATTGCATTTCCAATTAATTAACAAATGTGAATCCAATCCACATTATTAATTAACAAATGCTATTTACATAAATTCTCTCTCTTATTATATGTATATTATAAATCATATTTATAACACACATATATCATGGATAGTGTTATCCACATTCTCTTAATCTTTGATAATTAAATCTCATTTAATTATCTTAGATAATCATTTTCACAATATGAATCATATTCATATTTAAGCTTGATAATTAAATCACATTTAATCATCAAGTCCTTGCTTGGATATTTCATCAAAAAGAATTATTCTTGAACCCTTTCAAGAATAATGTGCTTTCTCCGCGGATACTTGGAGATAAGGACAGGGCGATTGTATTATCCCACGTATAGTGACTTGGATGTTGAGATCTCATCTCAAATCCAGATCTTACGGACCTCCCACAGATGCTTGATTAAATCAAGACCGCAAATCCAATCTTCTCATTGAATCTGAATCTCATTCAGATCAATGTCCAACACTTGGACTAAGATCAGATTGCTTCTCTACTGGAAGGAGTCACTAAAATCCAGACCTGTTTCATCACTCCCTCGGAATGGAAGCGTCATGGATATACAATCGTTTATGATCACATCACCCTTCAGGTATTCCCAATACCTGTACATCCTGCATACTGGAAGACCCATGGTCAACCCGAAGATCAAGATCAATTTTACACTGCCTTCTTCAGGGTTTGATCACTAAGTTTCTCATTTGATCATTGGGATTTGGTATCGATCATATACTTTCCAAAAGCATATATCATACCTAGGTCTTGATCATATACTTTCCAAAAGTATATATCAAACCTACAAATTCAGTCAAGCTTCCAAAGCGAGATGACCGTGCACGGAATTTGATTCTTCCCAATATCTCATGAGTGAGCTCATGTCTTCCGGTTCAGTAGCGAACATGTATGATCCCTTTAAGAGATCGTATTACTCATATGCCCTTATATGCACACCAACGCGCCGGTGTATAGACCTTGGTTAGGTCATCAACCTATTGGTCTGTCAAATGTACATACTCAGACATATAGCAATACATCTGTCTCCGGTCAGAGGATGCATGCCTATGCTGTGACAGCATTCAACATAGGACTTAGGTTATCTCGATCTCGTTAAGTCAACTCTTTGACTTAACTAATCTGACACCTCCGAATCTCTATTCCTATGCAGAGGACCTGCATCAAGAGGTCGGTCAGATATCAGCCTATGTGAGAAAGGATTGCCATCTCCTACTTAGGCTGGAGATCACATCTTAACAATCATTTGATGGTGCTTGATGAGTCCTCAATCTAACTCTTTAGATATTCATCCAAGCACCAGCCTCTATGATTCAATTATTGAATCAACAGCTGTTTGATCATTAAGACAGCCATGGTACATAACCCTAATTGTACAGAGGGACCTATTATGCAAATTATTTATTCTTCATTTCAGATCAGGGAATGATATTTGCAATAACATTTATTGCATAATGGCTCGCCGTGGGCTCACATGTCCAACAATCTCCCACTAGCCCAAAGAGCCATTAATGGGCTAATCATTTAAACCCATACTCATGTGACAATCATAGGCTATTTAGAAATAGCTAGGTAAGCTGATCAGTCACTCTGTTCCCAAAAGACTATGCCAAGTCCTTTTACGGCACTTGCATATCCCTAGGTAACAGTGCTCGCATCCAATGCGAATGTTGCATCTAATGCAACCTATACTCAATCTAGTCAAAGCAGTTATAGTGTCCTTGACACTATTGCTTAATAACTATTATAACCAGTTTTACCATAATCCTTATTAGAATACCCTTATTCCGGGAGATCACTATCTCTCAAGGTATCCACAGTTAAGACCTTTTAGATCTCTATCTATAAAGTCTTAAGCTTTTGAAGATATGACTTTGAGATCACTATCTCAAAAATCTTGTCATCTATGAAGATTTTGTTATTACTGCAATCAAGTGTTTTCTCTCTCCATAGTAGGATTAGCAACACTTTACTACTCCCACTGCATGGCAGATATCTGGCTTTTGTACACATCTAGTATACAATTAGCTTCTCGTAACTGATGCACAAGTGCAAGCAGTTTTAGCATTCACTTCCTCAACTCTTTGAGGTGCTATCCCTTTTGATAGGTCAGTACCAAATCTCAAGGGAAGGAAGCCTTTCTTGGAATTTCCAAGAATGGAATATGTCCAAGGTATACTACAAATGTGACAGTCCCAATACCCTCTTTTCTTTGATTCTGAACAACTTCAGAACTAAGATCTAAGAGGTATTCTTGAGATCATATCTCAAGGTATGGAATAGCCAGTCTATAAAACACTTATTCTCATCCTCATATCATTCCAAATGATTAAGATATTATCTACATTTAGCACGATGAACACAATGGCACTCCCACTAAGCTTCACATGTACATCAAGATTCTATCTGAAATCATAACACTTATGATTTCATCAAATCTGATGTTCCAACTACAAAAAGCTTATTTGAGTCCATAGATGGATTTCGTTAGCTTTCACATTGCTTTCCTCAACCATGAAGCCCTGGGGTTACTTCATGTGAATATCCTCCGAGAGGTATTCTTAGAGGAATGCAATCTTGAATTACATCCTGAAGATGCAATCGTCAAGTTGTGTAGCTAAGGTTAGCAATATTCTGATGATTTTAAGCATGGTTACCGAAGAGCAAGTCTCATTGCAAGCAATGTCTTCTCTTTCGATGTGTAGCTTATGGCTACGAACCGAGCTTTGAAGGTCTCTACCTTCTCATCAGGTTCCCTTTCTCTTGAAGATCCATTTACACCTTAATGGGTCAAACCCTTATAGGTGGATCCTCGAGGGTCCATATACAACACTTGTATATGAAGTCTACTTTAGACTTTATTGCTAATATCCATCTTTCCATGTCATGATCTTTAGGAGCTTCATCACATGAAGTCCGATCATTGTCAGACTCTGCTGACACATGGAATACATCCTCAAACTCATTTGAAGAGGTATAATGTTTCATCTTTAATTGTCCTTTTAGTTTCCGATTTCAGGAGTCTCATTATCTTCTCAAGATTAAATGAGTTCCTTTACTTCATTTTCATCTTGATTCCCAAGATTCTCAATCCTCCAAGAATCACATTCTCAGAGATGAGATCTTTTAAGAATCTCAAGGTCATAAAGTAGGTATCCAATACCATTCTTTATTTTCCTAATGAAGCAGCACTCTCAAGTGCTAGATTCCAGATTACATGCATGGAACCTTATTAAGGATATATATTGTAGTCTCTACTACATATATATACCTGGAAACTAAGAGGAAATTATGCTAAAAATTTATCATTGACCAAATCATGTCACACATGATCCAATTGTATCTCCCTACAACTCCATTGAGTTTAGGTTTATTAGGAGGAGTGAGATAGAAATGATATTCTTATCTCCATAAGGTATTCTTTGAATTTTATCTAATAGGTACAAGCTACCTAGGTTAGATCAAATTCATTTCATCTTTCTTCAAACTTTGGTTCTAAACCAAAATTGTGAAATCTTTGAACATTTCAAAGGATTCTCAGGTGAAGAGAAGAAATCTCATATCATACATAATCATCAATAGATATCACATATCCATAATGTTTACTATGATATAGATGATCTACATACATCAATATGTATGAGATCTTGAATACCTCGACATCTAACACCATTCCCAGAGAAGGGTGTTTTGGAATTTTACTTTGAATACAATATTCACAAGTATGTAAGATTTGAAATTTTAGACACTCTAAAGTTTCATATCTTACTAGTCTATTGATCAAATCAACAGACAAATGTCCAAGGCTTGATGCCAGATCATTGTCAAATGATCTTCATCCTCCTATTGATCTTATAAGGTTTAATTTTCAGTATTAGAAATCTTAATGAACCATTCATTAATTTTCTAATTTTGTGGATTCCACTAGATGTTAGATTACTATCTGAAATATTTCCATCATAACTCTTTATGAAAGTTCTATCTCAGAGTTCATGTTTATTTCCAACATTTGGAAACAAACAATGAGTGTACTCTACTATCTAGGTCATAGAGACATTCTCTAAGACTAAGGGCTCTCCCACTGAGAATATGAAGTCCATCTATCCAACAGAGACTGCTGCAACAATTACAACAATATCCATGTAGATGACTACTAAACCTTAAGATCAAATTTCTAATCTTCTAATATGTATATGCAACCAATTGCAAATGTCATTAGAAGATTGGGATACAATTATCAGACTTTATCTTATGAAATAAAGTCAGAGTCAATGATTATATGTAGATTATTCTGATGCTCTATCTGAGTCCTTCACTAAGGATTTTAGACAGCCTTGATAGTCATACTATCAACACATCAACTTATTGCAGTATTGGCATTCATCCAACTCTTTGGATGTCATATGGAAGTCACAGAAGTAGGTCAACTCTTTGACTTTCCTTCTTACTCGGGTCCGGCCCATGCTTCCACTGCACTCTCTTAATCTATAAACAACCATTGCTTAAGACTAAGGATCTCTTATGTTAAATTCAAAAGAATTCAATGTAAGGGCATTTCAACATTTATACATGCTTCATTAAATTCATACAATATGAATATCATAAAGCTTCATGAATGACTTGAGTATAGATAGTAGAATGATGACACTCATCATATCTACATTCATCTTAACTCTTGGAGACTTAGGTTCAGGTAGGTATTCAAACATTTTGAATACATCATCTCTTTTGAGCCACCATTCTGCATAATGCAGAGAACCATGTCATTCATGATTAAATGTCTAGAGCACATATTATGCCAAAATATCTTCTTTTGTTTTATAAGGATTATTCGACAATTACGATCACCATCGATTATGTCACTTCCAAAGTACACTCGATGAAAGATCAAGACTACAGAGACATACAAACCCTAAGGTGATGTCTTATTGTCTTATTTAATTGTCATTCCTCATTAGGTTGAGGAAACTTGCACATTGCAACCACATACATTATGTGTCCAATTGCAAGTACAATATCTGGATCATGAGTCCAATCCAAGATATTTTACTGGTTATTATTGAGTATAACATTGAGTGGGTTTAATGAAGGATTATCTGAAATAAGAAATTTTTGCATAAGGGTATATATATTATATATACATGTTTTACTTTGATTCATGAATTTTTATATCAAAGTTGTCTTGCCTTGTCAACACTGAAAGTTCATTCCCTTAATCACTTTCAATGTAAGAGATATACTTACCATTATATCTCAAGCAAGATCTGGGATCTCCTTCCTTATCTTTGTTGCATCCCAATAATGTGAGAACCTACAACTCGGATAAAAAGAAGCGGGAACACATTCCGCCTTGCAAGTCCAACTTGCATTTCCCAATTCGGTCTTTAACACCCGGGCCCACCACCCCTAAGATGATGTTGACCCGTCATTAATTGAACCAACCGTCAATAGGCTTAATACTCGCTATACGCAATCCAATATCGCCCCAATAATATGAGGACCCGATATTGGGGTCACTACGTATATGGCCTTACTCTTTCGAGAAGCAAAGAACCCGATCCAATTAAATCATATACAGGATCTGTCACTTCAGACAGGCGTCTCCTATATACAACAACTGGCGACGAAATCCTTTGCCTTGACGGGAGACCATGGATGTCACTTATGTGATCCTCCACCTCATATTCAAATTGTAATTAATTATTGTGAATCATATTCACATAATTAATTCTTCCAAGGGAAATACACATCTATTCATAATAGAGTGTTTATTGGATATAATTAATTTAATCACATTAAATTAATCATCAATCCAATCATCAATCAACAAACATGTCTTTTACTTGAATAGTAGGTATTATCTCAAAATACGTATTATCCGAATTTTAATAATTAGAAAAATACACATTGTCTGTCTCCGGTATTATACAGTCCCTACCCACTGTCATGGCCAGTACCGACGAGAGTGGGACGGACCACATACGTTGCAACCCGCTACCCCAATGCTCTCCGACTAGGCACCACATCCGACTCGGGAAAGGATAATACCAGATAGACCATCATGTACTTTGAGATGTTCATCGGTTTTTCAACCGAAATTATACCATATAATATAAATCAAAACATTTTTGATTATAAGGAGATTTGCTAGACAAATCCCCAATCCTATTCAAGCAAAAAAAGGTTTTCATGTAAAAGTTGTCCTACAACAATTGTAGGATAAACTATAGTTTTCATGAAGGCAATGTTTGTTGATGAACCAATGATCAAGATCTAATATCTCATCATTGTGGTTTAGGCAAGTGTCATTCAATGAAATAATTATTTCTTTAAATATTTCACAAATATTTATCACTAATTATTCCAGAAAACTAACAATTAATTTTCATCATGATAATTGAATGACATATCACAAGATTCAAGATCAAAATTGTTAATTTCCAGCAGTGACCCCCAATCACTAAAATTAACTTATCTTGATCAATATAAATCCAAAAAATGCAAACTCAGTTTCCAAAGTTTGCCTATTTGATTTATTAAAGAATCCAAGTGATAATTCACGCATTTCAAGGCGGATTAAAACCGTAATTATCTCATTAATCACGTTCAAATCCGCAGTTCCCGCAACAGTGAATATAGTCATATTCAAAAAGCCATATCTTGAGCAAATAAAGTCCAAATTTAGTAAACTCAAGTCCTATGGGGAACAAAATCCAATTGAAAATTTCGTATTTAAACATTTTAAACAGAGCCGAAAAATTCAATTAGACAGAGGTGCGAAAAATGAAATGCAGTAAAAATTTCGCAACCCTTTCAAGAACCAAATCGCCTAAGGTGTATGGATCATATCCAAAACCTTATTCAACCTGGCTCTGATACCACTTGAAGGATATTGAGTATCCTTAAGCGCATCACGGAAGCGTGTCGATCGCATCGTATGCAATCGGAGCGACTAGTCGCACTAGTCGCTAGATGCAGCGGAAATTAAAATTTTTAAACTTTAAAGATGAAACCACATGATCACGAGAACACTTCTCGGATCGTTTCATCAAACCACAAAGTACAAGGAATACCTCTTGAAGCGTGGTTGTGATCGCGAGATCCCAAAGTAGAGATCCTCCTATCTTAAGTCCGATCCACGAAGAACGCACTTGCGGGCGCGATGATGAGTCACGTTCCTTCCCGCAATCCTCGATGAAGATCCAAGCGATGGCTCCCCCGATTTCGTCAAACGAAATCCGTCGTCTTCCTTTAGAGCAAGAAACTCCAAAGAAGATGGAGATCCACGAGTCGTCGAAGGCGAAAGCCGAGAGTCTCTCCTTTCTCAACACAAAGTGGACGTCCACTTGATGAAGAAGAGAAAGAGAGAGGGCGAGAATGAGAAAGAGAGAGAGAGAGAGAGTTGTGTCCTTGCACAACTCTTAATGATGTACCATAGAGAGGCTACCCTAGCCCTCCTTATATACTAGTTTAGGATCCAATGGATCTCAATCCATGGGACACATGGATCCAAGGGATATGCTTGGTCCATGATAAATCAATGGCCATGATTTGTTGTTGGTTAAAAAACAACAACATCAATTTAAACATTAATTAACTAAGAGATAATATGATAAATGTAATGGAGCTAACCACCCTCCTAAAAAGGGGGGGGCGTCACCCATGAACCATTCATGGGTGACGCCACCTATGAAGGTGGTTATTGCTCCATTTTATTTATTTAATTATTCCTTAATTAATCACAAAAAAATATTCACAAAAATTTGTGAATATTTCAATCATGCCATTGAATATTATGTGAATCATATTCACAACCCAAACTAGTTAGTAAATTGCATTTCCAATTAATTAACAAATGTGAATCCAATCCACATTATTAATTAACAAATGCTATTTACATAAATTCTCTCTCTTATTATATGTATATTATAAATCATATTTATAACACACATATATCATGGATAGTGTTATCCACATTCTCTTAATCTTTGATAATTAAATCTCATTTAATTATCTTAGATAATCATTTTCACAATATGAATCATATTCATATTTAAGCTTGATAATTAAATCACATTTAATCATCAAGTCCTTGCTTGGATATTTCATCAAAAAGAATTATTCTTGAACCCTTTCAAGAATAATGTGCTTTCTCCGCGGATACTTGGAGATAAGGACAGGGCGATTGTATTATCCCACGTATAGTGACTTGGATGTTGAGATCTCATCTCAAATCCAGATCTTACGGACCTCCCACAGATGCTTGATTAAATCAAGACCGCAAATCCAATCTTCTCATTGAATCTGAATCTCATTCAGATCAATGTCCAACACTTGGACTAAGATCAGATTGCTTCTCTACTGGAAGGAGTCACTAAAATCCAGACCTGTTTCATCACTCCCTCGGAATGGAAGCGTCATGGATATACAATCGTTTATGATCACATCACCCTTCAGGTATTCCCAATACCTGTACATCCTGCATACTGGAAGACCCATGGTCAACCCGAAGATCAAGATCAATTTTACACTGCCTTCTTCAGGGTTTGATCACTAAGTTTCTCATTTGATCATTGGGATTTGGTATCGATCATATACTTTCCAAAAGCATATATCATACCTAGGTCTTGATCATATACTTTCCAAAAGTATATATCAAACCTACAAATTCAGTCAAGCTTCCAAAGCGAGACGACCGTGCACGGAATTTGATTCTTCCCAATATCTCATGAGTGAGCTCATGTCTTCCGGTTCAGTAGCGAACCTGTATGATCCCTTTGAGAGATCGTATTACTCATATGCCCTTATATGCACACCAACGCGCCGGTGTATAGACCTTGGTTAGGTCATCAACCTATTGGTCTGTCAAATGTACATACTCAGACATATAGCAATACATCTGTCTTCGGTCAGAGGATGCGTGCCTATGCTGTGACAGCATTCAACATAGGACTTAGGTTATCTCGATCTCGTTAAGTCAACTCTTTGACTTAACTAATCTGACACCTCCGAATCTCTATTCCTATGCAGAGGACCTGCATCAAGAGGTCGGTCAGATATTAGCATATGTGAGAAAGGATTGCCATCTCCTACTCAGGCTGGAGATCACATCTTAACAATCATTTGATGGTGCTTGATGAGTCCTCAATCTAACTCTTTAGATATTCATCCAAGCACCAGCCTCTATGATTCAATTATTGAATCAACAGCTGTTTGATCATTAAGACAGCCATGGTACATAACCCTAATTGTACAGAGGGACCTATTATGCAAATTATTTATTCTTCATTTCAGATCAGGGAATGATATTTGCAATAACATTTATTGCATAATGGCTCGCCGTGGGCTCACATGTCCAACACACCAACTCTTGGTAAAAGCAGAGGAGCTAGCCAAAAATAGTACAAAGCAATGAAATTCCAAAGAAAAGCTCATTCCACAAAGTCAAATATAAAAGAGCTTCCACCAAAGGCGAGCGCTCCCAACCATTTCAAAGTGTCCACTTGGACCACCGCTATTAGGAACAGAAGTCGGGCTTGCACCAAAAAAGGGCTCTGCATCGTAAATGCTACGAGTCTGGGTGTTGAAGGTACGATGGGTACTCAAAAAAGACATACCCTGGTGTATTCCCAGGAAAACAAGTGCAGACAGCTCCAACTTCTCTTAACGGACGCACTGATCAACACCAAAAAAATGTGTTGCGTAAAAAGGCATTAGAAAGAATCCTTGTTCCAATGTGAGGGAGAGAAGAAATGACACAAACCCATGCCCTCCATTACTGGCCTTCCATGTACATTCTCTAAGTCTGACAACTAAAGAGACAGTGGACTGGATGCAAGATTTGATTTATTCCCTAGTGTTGAGGATTGGGTCCTTAGGAGAATTTCTTGGACCAAAACTTTGGGTGATGATTTGACTCTACTCTCAGAATCACAGTCAACACTAAATGTCATATCCTTAGTATATATGTACATCAGAGAGAGTCTGGAAGATTAGAGGAATTGGGTGCCTCTTGATTAAGGCTGGGTTGAGCTCTAGAATTTTGGACCTCGAAAGTTGAGTAGACTTGAACGGATTGGATCCTGTACTCACATGCACAAGGGGGTTAATCCAGCTTAATCATTCTTTTTGATGCTCGAGGACGAGCATAGTTTAAGTATAGGGGGGTGATGAAACCCGATTTCATCATCATAATTTCCTATTATTAACCCCCTTGCTTAAATATCTGTCAATAAAATCCAGATAAAGTCCTGTAATTATTAGAGTCTTGAATAAATTAAAAATCACAAAAAATGGCAAAAGAAAAATTCGTGGTATTTTTAACCCCAAAAATACCTTCAAAAATATTTTGTGTCTACAGATGGCCTCATCTCCACTTTTGATCAACATGAAACTTGTAGATTTCATCAAGATCAACAACTTTCATGTTTTAAGTTTTCTCAAATTCGGCCATATATCCCCTCAAAAATCAAAATTTTGTTTGGAGGAATCTGATTGGGCCATGTGGCCCGTTCTGGGTGAGCCACGTGGCCCGCTCCTCTTTGTCTCATCCGCCGCCGCCCAGGGCCGTTGGATCATCATCTCGATCCAACGGTTGCGCTTCCTCCACGTACGCCCTTCTTTCCAGCCATCAGATCATTCCCATATCTGATCTGGTCTGCCCATTCGCACCTTAACCACAAACTGCCACGTGGCGCTTTACGCGCCCTCCGATCTCGTCTTCGCTTCTTTAATCACCACCGACCATCACCGTTTCGATCTCTACCGTTCGATCTGCCCCCAAATCCATCCTCCCTTCCCGTTGCCGCCTCTCCCTCCTCTCGCCACGTAGGAGCCTTGCGCACCCCACGATCATCTCGGGGCTGCTCCATCTTAGCCGCTTCTTCGCATCAAACCACGATCCTCCGATCTCTCTCCATCTGTGATCTAGGTCGTTCATTAGCATTGTGTCCACAGAGAGACACGTGGCGAGTCCTTCACCCTTCGATAACATCCCATCGATCATATCTTATCCGCTCCTCAGCGCCTCGCTCCCGACGGTTGGATCACAAAATCCAACGGCCACGAACTCGTCTTCAACCTCCGGACTCCACGATCTCCATCTCGCGAACGCACTCCCCCCTTCCCTTTTTCTCCGCAACACCAGCCTCCCTCTCCACGATCTCAGGAGCCCACGTCCTTCTCCACTCACCCACCATCCTCGCGAGATGTCCATCAACCCACAAAAGCCCCTCCACTCGCTCCACTTTCTCCTCGAAATCCACGATGTCGCCACCAGAACTGCCCCACTTCCACCTTCAAATACTCTGCCCCCTCCTCCGTATTCCCTCGTCCACCTTTATGCGAGGGGAGGCACAACCCTCCTCCTCCTTGTGACAGGGGAAGGAGCGAGGATCGAGCGAAGAAGATCGTTTCCTCTGGTGTTGACCTACCGTCGAGCATGGCGGTGTCGCGGCGCCTCGCGTCTGCTCGAGCTGCCCCGAAGGGCTGACGGGGTCCAGCGAAGACCAGGGCTCCTCCTCGGAGCTCGCTCACAAGCCGCAGCCTTCATTCCCGACCAGGTAACCCTCTCCGATCTCATCTGTGTTTTCTTCTATTTTTTACTTAATTATATAGGTCGCTTCAGTCAACCCCCTCTTCCATTGATTGCTCCTAGAGCTCCGCCAAGCACCCCCCCCCCCCCCCCGTTCGCGTGCCACTTCTCGATCTCCCTCTTCTTCCTCCATACCCTAGATCATCGTCGTCCCACCTCCTCCGCCTCGAGAGGCGGAGGAGCTCAGAGCTATCACTTTCTTCATCCATTGAGCTATTCACTTCACTCCCCTTCACAAAACCCCAAGTTTCGGCTATCGATTAACGATGCAGGTCCGCTATACTTCAATGGTCGGGAACTTCGCTGGAGATCTTTTGCACAGCTTCGCCTCTGCCTCTTAAACGTGATCAGTCTTGTCCAGAATGCTTGGGAAAGCCCCAAGAGCTCCAGCTACATCGCCAATCATCTACGGAGCTTTGGGAGCCTTCATCGAGCAAATTAGAAGGCGACGGAGCTCGGGTGCCTTCGCCGGAGTCCGGAGATCGCCGCCACTTAGGGAAAAAGGAAGAAGCAGCAGGAGCCGTTGGATGCTCCCTCCTGGAGTTCATCCAACGACGCAGAGTTATCCACGTCGTCCCTCCAGGAGCGCACCACATCCTTCCGATTTCCATGATCGGATGGATAACAGTCGACCACGTGGCAGTCCCTGAGCATCCTCCTTGCCTCAGCGTCCGAGTCATTAGGCTTGGAGCTCCCGAGTCTACGCCGAACCTGCATCGACTCTGAGCCTACCATTCGAGCCTAGCCAAAGCTTCCGAAGCAAAACCCGAGCCTCCGCCGAGCCCAGATGTCCACCAAGCCTGGGATAGCACGTGCTAGTCACGTGCGGTTCTGGGCAAATTGCAGAGACGCCCCGCAGATTTCTCAATATTGTAAACAAGTCCTGGATCATGTGCAGCATCATACGCGCTGGGGTATTTTGCACTTTGACCCTTGCGGGTTTCAATAATTGCAAATATACCCCCGCACATGTGGTTTATTTACAGGGAGGGCCTCGCGCTTAACTTTTATTGCATTTTAGTCCCTCTCAGGGACCTGTTTGTAGTTATCTTTTCATGTTTCCTTTTAGTTATGCCCTTGCTTTCTTTCATGCATATCTTGAGCTTCTTATTTCCGTTTCAGTTGATTTTAGTTTCATTTTAAAGCTTGTTTGACGCACTTTCTAATGGCATATTTGTTTTCCTGTTTTGACACTCTGATCTTAATGAAGTATTTTAAACCACTCAAGTATCTTTCATGCCATTTATACGACTCGTGCCTAATGTGTTAAATGATTTACTGCTTCGTTTAAGTCGGAAATTAACTAAGGACTTAAGTTGTTCATGATTTTTACCAAGGGCATGCTTGCATCGCATTTCATACCATCTATTCGCATGATGAAAATAAAATAAAAAATGCATTTTTACTTTTGTTTTAATGCATTGTCATGTCTCGATTTCATGCATACTTTGATCTATTGATCTTCAATTCAACACTTAGTTAAATGGATAAAAATCTGAATAATCACAAGGAGGCTCGTGTCCCTGAGTTCGACCTTGGTTTCTTTCCAAGTAAAATAACAAAATTGACCATCTGTTTCTTATCGAGATATCAATTAGATGGTCTTTGATAGACCAATTAGGCCCGACTGTAATGATACATCCAGTGTTAAAACAACACTATTAGAGGGTCGAATTCGCAGTTTATCAGTGGCGTTGATGTGCAATGGATGGATGAGCTACACAAGAACATATATCATTAACTTCCTTATTTACTGCGATGAAAAGATGATTTTTTTGAAATATGTCAATACATCCAATCATGTAAAGGACCACAAGTACATGTTGACGTTGATGAAGGACATCCTCAAGAATGTCGAGAAAGAGAACATTGTCCATATTGTCACAGATAATGGCATCAACTTTAAGAAAGCAAGTGAAACAATAATGAAGTCTAGCAGTAGTGATATTTTTTGGAAATTACGCGATGCACATTGTATTGATTTGATTTGAAGGACTTCAGCAGGAGGAAGATGGTCTCAAAGGTGGTGGATCAAGCATGGACTATCATCATCTTCATTTACAACCATTCCAAAGTGTGGGCTTCGATAAGACAGATGTGCAATGGTGAACCGGTGAGCCTAGCATCACATGCTTTGCAACTAATTTTATAGCATTGCAAAGCTTTTAACAACACAAGACATGATCGAAAATCACGTATTGACAAGGTGAATGGTTTGAGATACCTAAAGCTCGGATAAGGGAGGGAGTAAAGGGAGTAAAGTGGATAAGGGAGGGAGTAAAGTCTAGAGGACCTCGCAGAGATGTCTGATCACGTCAGATGAAGTACCCAGTCTTCTTATTGTCTCTGAATTTAATTCATATCAATATCCAACATTTGAATTAATTGGATAACTAATTCACTGAGTGGAGTCATTAAAACCCAAATATGTTTCATCACTCCGTCAAAATGGAAGTGGCCTAGTATACACTCATTTAAGATCATATCAACCTTGAGTATTCCTAATACTAGTACACACCGCATACTGAAATACTATGCCTAAAATTCGAAGTTTTGATCTCATTTTGGCCTATCTCCTTCATGGTTTTATCGGTAAGTTTCTCATTCAATCATTGGGAGTTGGTAGCGATCATATGCTTTCCAAAAGCGCATGTCATACCTACAATTCATGAGTTATTTCCGAAATAAGACGATCAACATTGGAATTTGATTTATCCCAATATCTCATGAGGGAGCTCATGTCTTCTAGTGAACCTATTTGATCCATTCGAGAGATCATATTACCAACATGCCCTTGTATGTACATCATCACGTCGATGTATAGACCTTGATCAAGTCATCAGCCTAACGGTCTGTCAAATGTACATACTTAAACATATGTAATATCTCTGTCTCCAGTCAGAGGATGCATGCATGGATCACGACGGCACATGGTAAAGGTCTTGATTATCTCGATCTTGCTAAGTCAACTCTTTGACCTAGTCTATTCCTATGCAGAGGATCTACATCAAGAGTTTGGTTGGATGCCAACCTTTAGAGGAAGGATTGACATCTCCTTCTCAAGCTAGAGATCCTTTCTTGAAAGTCACGTGTGCGATTGAGTCTTCAATCTAACCCTTTAGATAATCAACCATGCACTAGCATGTATGCTCCATTTTGATCAACAGTTGTATGATATTAAGATGACCATGGTACATAACACTAATTGTATAAAGGGACATGTTATGCAAATTATTTATTCGTTATTTCAGTTTAAGGAGTGATTTGCAATAGCTATTATTGCATGATGACTCGCTACGAGTACTCATGTCCAACAACTTGTACTTTCATGTATTTTGTTTTCCACGCATTCTCCATTCAGTTGGTTGATGCTTTTTCAATACATTAATATATGGATCCAGTTATGATATGGAATTAGTTCATACATCAACATAAAAGTTAAACTTTCACTTTGAATGATTTACTTGAAACAAAGAGCAAGATCTCTTTCGTTTCATGAATATGTTGTAGACTATTATGATTACTTCATTATTTGCACGTACATTCCAAACAATTTTTCATATTTGTAGTCCCGTGCAACGTGCGGATACCAACAAATAATCAGTTAGGTTTTATTACGAAAATTATGGATATGTTGTGAGAATTAAGATATTTTCAATTATATTGTTCATACGGTGTGCTTCCTTGACCTTCACATGTAATTGACACACTTGCCCTTTGCAACAATGAAAGATGATTGTTTCTCCAAATTGATATCAGTAGTAGATGGAATTGCACTTATAATTTTGTATTTTTCATGACGGTTTCTTTCATCAAATACCCATCATCAAATACCCATGTATGAAAAAAATACTCCCGCTTAGAATTATTCTAATGGTCCGGTGGTAAAAGCAGTGGATCCACTCACTTGAAGAAGAACATGATTGGAATCCCCCAAACCACCCGTCTACAAGTAATAAAAAACTCCCCTCAATATGTAGTACAAAATAGCCATAAAAACATGAGTTTAACGGGGCTGCCCCCGCACTGTTTGCGACGTTTTTTTATTTTTTTGAAAAATATCGTCATGTATATTCATCCATATATCCCTCATATATGCCATTCAAATTTCGTTAGAAACAGAGACTCCTACGGCATCCATCGAGATGATGTCGATTTAAAAAATCTTGTTACCGTTAAAAAATGATTGTCTCGATGGAGGTCGTAGGAGTCTCTGTTTCTAATGAAATTCGAATGGTTTATAGGAGGGATATAGGGATGAATGTACATGGCGATATTTTTCAAAAAAATAAAAAAACGTCGAAAACGACGCGGGAGCAGCCCCATTAAACTCTAAAAACATACAACCTATTTGTACATATGAAACGACCTTGTATTATTGAACATTAATACGAAATAAAGTGTCTACTTAAGTTATATATAAGGATTATATGGTACTACTATGCGATTTTTAGTAAGTTAACTTTCGTTGAAATTTAATATGATTAAATGTAGATCATAACGAAAGAATAGTTGCTTGCGAGAAAATGGCAACAAATGAGAACTATTTGTTGCATCCAATTCAAAATACATAGGTCCTTTTTTATTGGATTCATTCATCTGCATCATTCGATAATCTTGGAGGATTTTTCACCAAGCATGTTTGATACTTGTGATTAAAATGATTGTTGAATTTGAGCCACGGTTTCTCGTGAAGGCCATCTCCTTCTCCACATACACCCTTGGCCCTTCCTGGAACACCAAGTACCGGAACATCGACACATTCCTGATCATGTCGAATCCACGCAAATATGTTTGTCAACACACACTCATATGCCCATGACTCTCAACAAAAATTATGTTTACAAAACAAAAGAGTGTGAAGCTAGTTGTACCAAAAGATGAGTTGTACAAAATTCACCCAGAAGGTCGGCTATTTTTGTAGATGTTGCACCTGTGAACTCGGTGAATTCGTGCAAATAGGTTTACGAGCAAAGCGCCTAGTACAACTTTCCATTATTTATTATCGGTGTCTTTCCCACGGGAGTGAATCTGGGTACTTATAAACGGGGGACAATACTTGTAAGTACCTAGAAGTAACATTGATGTAGAAAGATGAGCTTGGACTGTAGATTTTCTTAGTGTCATCGCTCACACATACACACACCATGTTAATAAGACAATCTCAAAGAGGAACACACATAGCCCGTAGGCCTCATCATCAGGTGGAGAAAACAAGAAACCCGAGTAGCGTCCGGGCACAAAGGCGCTAAACACCATGGTGGAAAAGTTACTAAGACGCCAAGCGAAGCACTTAGCAGCACACACAACAATATGTACTCAAGGAGCCTAGAAGCATAGGTACGAAGATGTGTATTTGTGTATAAGGGTGTATTGTGGATGCAAATGGGAGTATTGTGAACTTACTTAAGATGCACGTACTCCAAATGCATGCATAAAGAGGCACCCCAACTCTAAAGTACTAAGTACTTTAGAGTCATGGCGTGAGATCGTAATGGGTCAAGATAACAAACTTACGACAATAATGAATGACTAATGAAACATACAATCTTGAGAACTTAGTTAGGATGTACATACCTCAACGCATGCCTACGGAGACCTCTCGACCCTAAGGTGCCAAGTACTTTGGAGTCATAGCGTGAGACTCGAACACCGGACAAGACCATAGACTATCCATGTATTAAAATATGATAACTAAATGAGTCTACCATAAAAGGATAAGTATTAGTATCCTAGAGGATAATTATTGGATTGTGCAGAACCCTGATGATGAATGATTTGACTTAAAGAACTAAGTATGAATCACATGGATTGAATTGTAAGTTGATATGAGATGCATGATGATATAATATGAGATGTATAATGATCATATGCCGATTGGTACAACTTTCATTATTCTAAAAAAATAGCGGCAATCATAAGTTCTCTAAACCACTTGGGATTGATTGATGGATATGAGCAATGTACGCGATCTTATGTCTTGATTGATATCCAATGTCATAGTGTGTCTTTATTGACGGGTAGTGGATTTCGGATGGTTTTGCAATGGTTATTGTGTGTGTTGTTGCTTTTCCTCACCTGTTGATTTTAAATCGATGACGATATGAAAGTTATCAGTTTAATGCATTTTTTTAGAGATATTTCCGCCTGTTGAATTACTCCTGTGAGACGAGAATAACCACTAAATGAAATTAAGGTTATGAATATTGATTTGCTTGTGTCATGCTTAGATGAGATAGCATCCCCGAGAATGAGGCGTAGCTCTTGTAGTCTCGATAGATCTTAGATGAGTGTTGTCTTGGTCCGATTATCCCTGTATTTTTTCCCGTTGTTCAAACAATAAGATGGCCTATCCGATTCGATTTGTACATACAATTTTTCTGATCTATACTTGTAGGGTGGGTGGCACACTCAGTTTAAGATCTACAATAGAACTTGGCACAACATAACAATTTTGCATATGAAGTTCCAAAATTGTTATGGGATGCCACCTATTGTACAACAATAACAAAATTGTTATGGGATGCCACCCATTGTACAACAATAACAAAATTGTTATGGGATGCCATGCACTGTAGAACTTGCATGGCACCCCATAACAATTTTAGCACTTCATATGCATAAGCCCTCACAACCATAAAGTGATCCAGCCATTAAATCGGAAATTTTAAATCGTAGGAAACAAAAATACGGAAAACAACATCGATGAGGGATGATCCGGACCTAGAAAACATAAAAAAAGCGATCGCAACATGCTCTTCATGTCGGCATACTAGGATTCGGGATCAGCAGTTTTTGTGACCTCTGGCGATAACGCGAATAGCTCTAGGGCAGAGCTCAAGTGTATACCCGAGTCTTTATATAGACGTGTTCAGCTAAACATATATGGATGCGAATCATGTTTGGATCCATATATGTTTAATGATCCATGATCGTATAATGACCGTAACTTCCTCGTCGATGTCTCATTTTCATGTTCTCGATACCGCTGGAAAGATATCAACAAGTCTATAAGATAAACTCTCATATTCTTCATTTGGATATCAGGTTAGGTCTGAAATTTAAGAAGTTAATTTGCAAAAATATGAGAGTTGGACTAAAATTCGCATCTCTAACCACATCGAGTCCAGTTTCATACAAAAGCCTTATACATAAACCATATCTTGTATTTTAGTACGTATAGAAGTCTGAAAAGCGGGAAAGCGAGAGCCGCTAAATAGCGATCTGACAAGTCAGACTCACTGTCGCTGATGCGACTGCTCAAACTTCCTCGGTCTTCAACAATCAACCCACACAATCAATCAGAGAAAGAGTAGCAAGGATTAAAATTTATTATACCCTACTAATGATGTACAATGGCAAGCAAGTAGGGGTCGAACACAAGGAGCAAAGGTGTAAAGCACGGATAAAAATCCAAACCTAGGTCTAACAAGCTACTTAGCCAATCTAAAATTTTTGTGGGTTTTTGATTTTTATATTTTTTTTATTTCTTTTTTTTTAATTTTGTATTTGATTTTTAATTTTCTGATTTTTATATTTTATATTTTATATTATATTATTTTTTTTATCCTTTTTCAATATTGGAAAGTAAAGGCAAAATAATAAAAGACAACCTAAAACATTTACAAAAATGCACAAAAATACTCAAAAATTCAGAAATAAAATGTTTTTGGTATTTTTAGGGTTTTCTACTGTTTTTGTGATTTTTGGGGATTTTTCTAGGTGTTTTTGGTATTTTTAATTACTGAATTAGGGCTAAACAGTGGAAATAGGGCTGGCTGTGACAAAAATGCAAGTTAAAATTATCAAACAGCAACCAAAATTTTTCACACTATTTTTCCAATAAAAAGGACAAAATAAAGGACAAACAGGAACTGAGCTTGCTATTTTTGGGTTTTTCTACTATTTATATATTTTTTTTGAAGTTTTTGAGTGTTTTTAAATGTTTAGTGTTTTTCTTTTGAGATTTTTAATGATTTTTGGCTGGGAGTTAAAACAAACTAAAAGACACAAAATATATTTTTTTGGAATTTTTCTGGAGTGTTTTTATATTTTTTAGTGATTTTCTAATGCAAACAGTGCTGAAAATAGATGTTTTTGATTTTTAATAAATATAAAAATAAAATAAAATCAAAATCTAATTGGATGGCGTGGAATAGCAAGTATCCAGGAACTTAAGCTCAAAATTTGAGGATTTTTGGAGTTAAAATGAATCTCCAAATAAATGTTACAAGCATGCTAAATTTCAAGGACTGGCAGGGACCTTTGCGTAAATATGCAGAACTAAGAGGACACGCTAGCAATTTTCCCACAAAATTTTAACTGAGACAAAAAGTTTCTGGGCCGAACAACAAAAACCAGAGCCGCAGGGGGTACAATGCAAAAGTTTCTAGGCTCACATGACGCGCATGCGTCCTGGCGGGGGCATAAAAGTCGATACGCAAAAGTTAAGGGTGAAATCAGTAAATATTACAAAAATAACTAAGTTACCAAGGAATGTCTGCGTGCTAACTAGTAATAACAAAATGAGCGGGGCTATCTTGCAAAAATCACCACTTATACACGTGGCGGCGTGGATGGCGCTGCTGAGATGAGATCCACGGTGGCTGTAGCCTCCAGCTGCGGGCGGCTGAGATTGAAAAGGGGGGGGGGGGGGGAAAGGATCGACGGTGGCTGTAGCCCCCCCCTTTCCCTTCGTTCTATTCCAGCGCAGGGGGCGCGGCTGGGCTTCCCAGGAGCGCGGGCGGCGGCGCGAGCTGCAGTTCCGCCTCCTCCGGCCAGCCTCGCGGTGCCTCGGGGATGGTGGCGCGTAGGCGCTAGGTTCCTGCAAAGAAAACGGTGAAGAGGTTGGGGGTAAAGTGCCCCAACCTCGTGGAACTTCACACAAGGGGTCGGATGTTTGGTGGGGACGGCCGGCGAGATTCGATGCCGGCCGTGGTCGATTCGGTGTGCAAGGATGACGAGTAGATCAAGATTTGACAAAGGGATTACCACTATGATGTTGCTTACAGAAAAACAACTGGAACAAGAAGAGAAAAGGGAAGAAGAAACCTCACCCGTGCGTGTTCTCTGGCGAGAACTCCGGCGAGGGGATCGAACTCGATTCGACGCCGATTCGCCCAGCTGAGAAGCTCTCCACACTCCTGCTGTCACCAGGAGTCCAGACGAGGGTCTAGACAAGGTCTTTTGCGGTGGAAGAGTGATCAAAAATGGAATCGAAGTCGGGTTGCTCATTTTAAAGAGTGGTGAAACAGTGAGTTTCGAGGCGAGATCACGGGTGGAGATGGCAGATCTAGGGAGATCTAAGAGGGCGGCGAGGTAGGTGGATGATAGGGGTACAACATTGCAGAAGGGAGCGGCGGCAAAGGACGAGCGAGACGGCCTGGAAAAACCCGCCAAGACGGGCAAAAACCCAGGCGCAACAGTGCTACAGAAGCAAGGACAGACTGTTGACCTAGGTCAACAGTCCCAGCCCCCTGGTTGGTCCACGTGGACCAACCAGGAAAATCCTGCCAAAAATGTTTTGTAAAATCAATAAAAAATAGCAAATGATTTTACTAATTTTTAATTATAAAATAAAAAATGTTTATCTTTTTATGAAGTATTTTATAATGATTTTTATTTATTTTTATGAAGTATATTTTTACAAGTTGCATTTATACCCCTATAGGTATCTATATCTATATATTTAAGTATTTTTATTTTTACTTAGGTATTTTTAATTTATTTTATTTTGGTTTTTATTTTCTAAAATTATAAAATACTTTTATATACACAAATATATATTTATTTTATTTTTCTGATATGTTTTGTATATTTAATAAAATACAAATGTATTTTGTATAGGTATATACATAAGTAATGTACCTATGTATTGAATATATACAAATATTTTTATTTGAGTTTTAATGATGTTTTTATTCTGATTTTAATACACATAATTATTATAAGTATTATTTACAATATTATAAAAATATAAAATTATAAAAATAATAAATAATTAATAAATTGAATATTTTAATATGTATAAGTATACAATAGGGGTCCAAAAGTCAACTTTCAAACCGTAGCTCCGTCAAATGCGAAACCACCACCATTGGGTAGATTATTTTATTCCATATACAATTAAAGGTGAGTACGCTGCATTTGGAGTTTTTATTTGTGAGATACGGGTCTGGGAAGTTGGCATTCTGGATTTTTATTCAGACCATAACTTTTTATCTGTACATTATTTTTCTGTGAAATCAATTTTGTATTTTTCATTATTAATTTATCTACAACTTTCATGTACAAAGTTTCTTTATTTGATGTATAAAAAGTGGAACCAAAAATAGGTCCCAAAATGAATAAAGAATGAATAAAATGTATAGGTACTTACACTGTATTTTGGCCCTTATCTCCCCCTACTTTATTCCTTGTCGACCTATTCATCAAGATGCCTAGGTCTCGGGGTTTCGGGTCATAAAATATTTACAATATTTTATTCTTTTTCTTTTCTTTTCTTTATTCTATAATTTTGGCACTAAAAACCGCATTTTATACAATATTTACACACAGATGCATGAATGCTAAAATGCATGAATTAATGCTATTTACACGCATTTACTAGGGTTTTTAAGGCCAAAATGATAGAATAAAGATGATGAAACGTAGCTTCATCATCCCCCTATACTTTACCTTTGCTAGTCCCTAGCAAACACTTATGCAATAAGTGCAAAAAGAAAAAGAAAGAAAAGAAAAAGAGGAAAATTAGATTAAGTTTAATTATTGAACTTGTCTTCGCAAAATCAAAGTTTGGAGCTTAAGTCGGACCTTTGGAATTTTAGTGCGGTCGGAACCTTAATGAGAACCAAGTTTGAAATCCAACAGTCCTTGAGAATCCCAAAACTCTGTCCAAGTCTCCTCAATAGCCAGGTCAGAAATACTTCAACTCATACGCAAACTCTTACGACTATGAGTCTGACTCGTACAGTGTAAGTGATATGTAGCTCCCTACCTCAGAAGTGACAAAGAAACAACCTCCCTCAACCTGGTAACTCTAATGCCTCGGTCTAGCAACTCTTTCCTCGAGAAGCGGGGTATTCCCTTCTAAGTTCAAGTGCAACCGGCTCAAGAAGAGGGGGAAGAAGTATAGACTTTTGGGAGCTCAACCAGTGTAGCTAAGTCTCCCGCTGCAAGCTTCATGAGATGTAATATGGATACCATAAGCTTTTGCTTTATTGGACTATATACACTCCGGTGGGGTTATTAAATTTTCAATCCGACCCACCACTTTTTTGGAGTTCTTCTTTTTTTTTCTTTTTTTTTTCTTTTTCTTTTTTTTTTTTCAATTGCATCTGTACAACATATCTACATGGTGCAGCATATATACAAGAAATTTTCCTCTTGAGCCAGTAGACTATCCCTCTTTTGAAGCTTTATTGCAACCCACGGCTTCTGTCTTTAGCCTTCATCACCACTAGACCAAGTTGAGGTGCACTTCCTTCACTATAAGAAGAAGAGAGGTTCCGCCTAGAAGTACTACCCTCATATGCTACCCCAAGCCAAAGGAAACTGCCTCCTCACCACCTCATCCGTGGAGAGCTATGTGAAAGGTGCAGGTGTCCAAGTTAGGTCATTATCAACAAGAGTCGTGCGTGTGCTCCGAAATACTCTACTTAGGCAGTCAAGAATCCATTGAACCAAATCCCGTGATCCTCAAAGAATTAAGTCAACTAGACCTGAAGTACCTCAAACCCAGTTCCTATAAGGTTCCTGTTATTAGGTATATTTTAAGGTCCAATCAAGCTCCAATCTCCGGATATTACTTAGACTTGTTCAACTATCAAACTCAATCCGAAAAATGCGAATGCTATGCAATGCAATGCAGAAAATATTTTTGTGATGCGATTTTCAAAGATTTTGAACTTTTTATGGATTTTTGGAAAGATGATGCATATGCAGATGCATTTTTTTTTCAAAAAGATTTTTCGAGTGTTTTTGGATTTTAATTTTTGCAAATGTTTTTGGGAATTTTTGAAAACAAAAATATTTTGGCTGAAAACAAGGTGAAAACTATGTACACGGGAGTGCTTCTTATATATACAAGAAGTGGATTTTAAGAATTTACAGGGTAAGTGGTCAATTTTATACATATATATACATATAGTGAATTTTTGGTGTGATGTGTATATTCCTCAAACTTATTTGAAAACAATTTACACACAATTTTTGAAAACTATAGTCCAAAATAGTTTTTACAAACATTTTACACATATTTGAAAATCATTTTGCAAAGGCTTTCAAAACAGTATATATAGGTTTTTCAAATCATTTTTGCAACCATTTTTCAAACCATTTGCAAATCATTTTTCAAATATTTTATTTCACACAAAGAAAATAAGTTTTACAAACCACACAGGTTGAAAACACGAAACAAAATATTTTCAAAATAGTTTTCAATAAATGTTCACAAAGATTTTCAAACTATTTTTCAAACATTTTGCAAAAAACCTTTTTACCTGATTTATTAATCAGTAAATACAAAAAGAATTTGAGGAATAATCACATCTTTTTATTAAGAATTTTTTATGATTTTTAAAGAATTAGTAGCTATATTATTACGAAAGTACGAGTTATGGCTAAAGTATATACGTAGTATATACGACCCCCCTATACTTAGCTGGAGCTATGTCCTCATAGATCGGAGAGAAAAGAGAAGGCATAACTCGTACTAAGTATAGGCAAGCGTAAATGAATGAATCAATGAGAAGTTGACCGTCCCCCCTATACTTAGGATCAAGTAATCCTAAGTATAGCAGACTGTACACAAAGCAGGGAGGGTCAGGGGTGGGAATGAACAGATCGTACTCAGATTGTCTCCCCCTATACTTAGGGTAAGATATCCCTAAGTATAGATAAGAAGAGGAGACAATGGAGAGGATCGAAAAGAATAGAAGAAACTCGGGGTGCACACCCCCCTATACTTAGGACAAAGTACATCCTAAGTATAGAAGACTGTCTACAAGGGGTAGCACCTTTCTGATAGATGAAGAAGGTAGAAGAGGAAAAGAAGAAAAGAAGAAAAGAAATGAGATTGGGTATGAACAACTCGGGATGCACATCCCCCCTATACTTAGGATATAGTACATCCTAAGTGTAGCAGTGATGAAAGGGATGGCATCAATTCGGTAGAATAAGATAAAAGAAATTGAAAAGAAGAAAAGAAGAAAGGACGAAAAGGAAAATCATTCAAAAATGTTTTGATGTGCTTTGCCTTCCTCTGTCTCCTTCGAGATATTCAGCTCATCCTCATAGATCACTTGAATCGAGTCAACGACGGCCATGAATGTGTCATGTTCGAGGTATGGCTTCAGAAGCTGTCCATTGACTACAAAAGGCTGTGCGTCAGCTGACAGATTGGATATCAATACACTTCCGTTGTCACGCACCTGCCTAACTATAAACGGCCCAGTCCATTTGCTCTTCAATTTGCCTGGAAAGATTTTTAATTTCGCATCGAACAACCATACCTTCTGACCTGGATCAAAGGACTTGTGGCGGATGTGCTTGTCATGCCATGTTTTGACCTTTTCCTTGTACATCAGGCTGTTGTCATATGCATAATCTCTGAATTCCAGTAATCTGTTCAGATCCAATTTCCTGTTATGTCCTGCTTGCTTGGAGTCTAAATTACAGATGTTAATAGCCCATAAAGATTTATGAATAAGTTCTACGGGCAAGTGGCATGGCTTGCCATACACCAGGCGGTAGGGAGACATTCCCAAGGGTGACTTGTACGCTGTTCTGTAAGCCCAAAGAACGGAATCAAGCAGCTGAGACCAGTTCTTGCGATCCGGACGCACAAGTTTCTGTAGAATTGTCTTGATCTCCCTGTTGGAACATTCAGCTAAGCCATTGGACTGCGGGTGGTAGGGTGAAGCAACACGATGCTCGATGCAGAATTCTTGGGTCAGCTTCTTCACCTCTCTGTTTATGAAATGACTGCCCCCGTCAGATATGAGGATCTTGGGAATCCCGAACCGTGCTATGATGTGATCTCGTAAGAATCTACAGACAGTCCGACTGTCGGCGGCTCGGGCGGGGATAGCCTCCACCCAACGACTGACATAATCGACAGCAAGCAGAATATACTCATAACCCTGATTGTTAGGAAACGGGCCCATAAAGTCCATCCCCCATGCGTCAAAGACATCTGAGATCTGAATGTACTTCAGAGGCATCGTATCTCTCATTCCTATGGTTCCACCCATCTTCTGACAGTCAGTGCAACCTTTGACGTATTCATCTGCATCTTTGAACAATGAAGGCCACCAGAGGCCACTTTGAAGAACTTTTGCTGCCGTCCGTTTTCCTGAATGATGTCCTCCAGAATCTTGATCATGATATAAAGCGAGGACACTTGGAACTTCCTCCTGAGGAATACACCTTCTCCAGATGCAATCTGCTCCTTCACGAAACAGATACGGGTCTTCCCACTGGTAGAAATGGATTTTAGACAAAAATCTGTCTATTTTCAACTTAGACCAATCCTGTGGGATTTTCTTGGCGACTAGATAATTCACAATGTCCGCATACCAAGGAAGTGAAGCGACAGACAGAATTGATTCATCTGGAAAGGTCTCGGTGATAGGCTGCAAGTTCAGCTCAGGAGACTCCGACTCAGGAAGTCTTGACAGATGATCGGCCACTACATTCTTTACCCCAGGTTTATCTCTGATTTCCAAGTCAAACTCCTGGAGGAGAAGGATCCACCGGATAAGACGTGGTTTGGCGTCCTTCTTCTGCTGTAGATACCGAATGGCCGAATGATCAGTGTAAATGATAACTTTGGACCCAAGAAGGTAAGATCTGAACTTCTCCAAAGCAAAGACTACCGCTAGCAGCTCCTTTTCAGTAACAGTGTAGTTTCGCTGAGCTTCATCGAGCGTTCGGCTAGCATAGTGAATTGCAAACGGTACGTTGTCTTTTCTCTGTCCCAGTACAGCTCCGATGGCATAATCCGACGCGTCGGTCATAATCTCGAAAGGCTGAGTCCAAATTGGCGGCTGTAGGACAGGGGCCTGTGTGATGAGCTCTTTCAACTGATTAAAGGCAAGGAGCACACGGCCGTCTACAATGAACTCATTGTCCTTGCCAAGCAACTCAGTCAGCGGTCTGGCCAATTTACTGAAATCTTTAATAAATCGTCGGTAAAAACCGACATGGCCCAAGAATGACCGGACTTGCTTGATATTTGTAGGTGGCTCTAGCTTAGAAATTACATCCACCTTGGCTGGGTCAACCTCCATGCCACGTTTAGAAACAACGTGACCCAGCACGATTCCTTCGGTCACCATGAAGTTGCTCTTCTCCCAGGAGAGCACAAGATTCACTTCGCAGCACCTCCGTAAGACTCGGTCTAGATACTCCAAACATTGATCAAATGAATCCCCATAGACCGAAAAATCGTCCATAAAGACCTCGAGAAAGCTACCCACCATATCGGCAAAAACTGCAAGCATACACCTCTGAAATGTAGCTGGGGCATTGCAAAGCCCGAACGGCATCCGTCTGAAGGCATATGTGCCAAAAGGACAGGTGAACGTGGTCTTCTCTTGGTCTTCAGGAGCAATAGCAACTTGATTATACCCAGAGTAACCATCCAAGAAGCAGAAATATTCCTTCGCGGCCAATCTCTCCAAGATCTGGTCGATGAAGGGTAGCGGAAAATGATCCTTCTTGGTGGCGAGGTTAAGTCTTCTGTAGTCTACGCACACTCGCCAAGAAGTCGGTACTCTGGTGGCGATCTCCTCTCCTTTGTCATTTTTCACAATGGTGATCCCTGATTTCTTGGGCATAACATGCAGAGGGCTCGCCCATTTACTGTCGGAGATGGGATAAATGAATCCCGCATCACACCATTTCTGGATTTCTTTCATAACCACCTCTCGCAGGTTCGGATTTAATCTTCTTTGCAGTTCACGAGAGGGTCTGCTGTCTTCCTCCAGAAAGATGCGATGCGAACAGAGTGACGGATTGATCCCGTGGAGATCAGAGGTTCGCCAGCCTATCGCCTTGCGGTTACGTTCAAGAACCTCCATCAGACGAGATTCTTGATCTTCGGTCAGATGCGCATTGATGATGACCGGGTACATATTCGATTCTCCTGCAAGGAAGGCATACTTCATATTGGAGGGCAAAGGTTTCAGCTCTGGCGGGGTCTGAGCTGCTTCAGTGGTGACCTCTGCTATCAATACAGGTGGTGATTCTTTCAACTGTGCGATGTCCACCATAATCTGCTCTGTCTCTTCTCTCAGATCCTGACAGAATTCCTCGATGATTTCATCTTCTTCCGAAAATGCTTCCAAACTCGGCTCTTGGTTCTGAAGGCATAACGACCCCACGGTCATATTTTGTAATGCATCAGCCAGGTCCTCATCTTGATTGATACACGGAAATTCGACTGCGGTCTCCACTTCCTCCTCAGGGCAGAGGATTCCGTGGATCTCATGATCATCCAGGAAGAGGTTGGTGTCTTGAATCTCGGCTAGAAAGTCGCAGTCTTCATCATTCTCGATCACCCTTGCACATGATACAGATGTTGGTTCAACGGGCGTTCCTTCAGACAGGGTCTCTACTCGGATAATTTCATTACCAGCTCCAAAAGTGATTTCTCCTGTCCCATAATTCACTACGGCGTTTGACATCCGCAGAAATGGCCTTCCGAGTATGATCGGGGTAAGGAGCAACGGAGCGAGGACGTCCATATCTAAGACCACAAAATCGGCTGGGAAAGATTTTCCCTGAACCGTGACGATCACGTCCTCCAACAGGCCCCTAGGCCGCTTGACTGACTTGTCTGCAAACTGCAGAATCATCTTTGTAGGTTTGAGCGGTCCCAGCATGAACTCCGTGAGTAGTGAGGCTGGCATCAGATTGACAGATGACCCGCTGTCGAGGAGTGTCCGTTCGAACTCTTGATTGAACATCTGACAACGTACAAGAGGTGCTCCCATATCTGGCTTTTTGTCAGGGAGGTTGCTGATGGCATTGACGGTGGCCATAGTGAGGATATGCTTTTCAGATTTACCACCTTTGCTTCGGGAGTTATGTGGGGTTGGCCTGCGCTTGGTTGTACATGCCTCCTTGAGTCCTTTCTTCACAGCTGGCATGTACTCAAGAGCTTTCATTAATGGCATATTTAACACCAAATTCTGAATAATTTCTATGATAGCAGGATCAGACAAAGCACTTTTCAAATTTTTCATTTTTTTGTGTTTTTTCATTGCTTCAGGAAAAGGAATATTTACAAACTCTTCTCCAATTTCATTCAGAATAGTGTCCGTGTTGTTGTTTACAGGTAGATGACAAAAAGGAATGGATTCATCTACAATTTGTGGACCAAAAACGACAGGCCCGGCTTCGGGTGCCGGCGTTGGACTCGCTGCAGGTGCGGTGCTCCTCCTGTCAGGAGCTGACTGTGATGCGGGTGCAGACGTCTCCAATGCTGGCTGGTCTCCACCGAGGTTGCTGCTATCTTTTTGTATTTTTCTGTTTTCTTCATTTTTTTGTGATTTTCTGGATGCTGGTGCTGCTCCCAAAATGCTTGCTGGCCCTGGTGTTGGCTGGACTGACGATTCCCCGTCAGATGCAATCTGCTTCCCTTTCGCCGTCGCCGATGGCTGGAGTGTCCTACCGCTCCTGAGAGTAACAGCGTTAGATAAAAAACAATTAAATTCACCTGATTCGGGTCGGACACTGCCAGCTACCTGCTCCTTGCGTCGGAAATTGTTAGGATTAGCTTCGACCTGGGCTGGTATGACGGTTTTGGCTGCCGTCAGGTCGTCGATCTTCTGGTTCATCTCAGCCATGTTCTTCATCAACTGCTCCAAACAGGCCAGGGCCGGATTGACCGGTACAATCTCAGAAGATTCCCCCTGCTGGGGTCTAGACTGCTGATATGGCGGTTGAGATTGTGACTGGTATCCTTGTGCGAATTGTTGAGGAGGGGGACTGGAGGAGTACTGGGACTGGTGTTGGTTGTACTGTGCAGCCGGTTGCTGGTGATAGCCTTGTCCACGATATCCGGACTGCTGAGGCCCATGTTGGTAATTCTGCCTCCATGTGTTTCCATGTGAGGGAGGCTGGTACTGGTAGGGCTGCTGGAATGGTCTTCCACCCTGGTGTTGCTGCTGGAAGGGCCTGTTGCCCATGTTCTGACCCTGAGAGTGTCCCTGAGGACGGGTCAGCTGCGCTTCGTTGTTCCAGACGCCATTGATCTCCTGGATCAGCGGCGGGGGTGGAGAGAACTGCTCGGGGTAAGCGGGCTGGTGCTCTGGCTGATATATAACCATCTGTGTCTGAGGCTGCGGTGGCTGCTCCGGGACCTGCACGTAGTATACGTGCTGGACTGGCTGGGGCTGCGGTGGAGTCGGCTGAGGATTTTGCTGCATTGTAGGCTCCTTCTTCTCAGCGTTCGGCTCGGCAGAGGTAGACACAGCGTTGCACATGTTTGCATTCAGTGCACGGACGAGCTGCTCCAGCTGCTGGGAAATCTGGTCGAGCTTTTCCAGACCTTGGGTCCTCTTCTCTATAACTGCCAGTTTTTCGAGGTCCTGCGACCTCTTCTCAATGATGTCCACTTTGGACAAGTGACTCCCGATGATACTCAGGTTGGAGCTTTCATCTTTGTCCTCAGTGTGAGAAGCCATGTTAACTGGCTTGCTGATGGCGGTTGGTGTCTTCATGTAGACCCGGGATGAGGATTGGGCTGCTTCTCCCTCAGCCATTTCTTCAAAGACATTCCATACAACATCCTCGTCCTTGTTGAAATGCGATCCGCCGCAAGCTGCATCGACTAGCTTTTGGCTCTCGAATGACAGTCCCCCAAAGAAGTGTTGCACGAGACTGGTCTTGGGTATTTCATGGTGGGGACACTTCTCCTGGAGATCCTTGAATCTCTCCCACGCTTCATGGATTGTCTCGTGCGGCTGTTGGCAGAAACTGGAGATCCGGGCACGCATCTGGTTTAATCTCCCCAGAGGATAAAATTTATGAAGGAAAGCAGATTTCAATTCCTCCCAGGTGGTGACGACCTTCCCGAGATGATCGACCCAGTAAAGGGCCTTGTCTTGAAGGCTGAAAGAGAATGCGGTCATCTTGATTACATCCAGGGGAACTCCGGGGTAGTGAGCAGTGGAGCAGATGCGGTTGAACTTCTTGAGGAAAATATATGGCTCCTCAGTGGTGTTCCCATGAAAGGTAGGAAGCAATGACAGAAACTGTGGCTTAAGCTCGAAGTGAGCATGCATTCGTGGAATTTGAATCCACTCAGTGATGCGCCCCGCTCCTGGATTGTATGTCTGCTTGAGTGTGGGCTTGGGCTGCGGTGGATCTTCTTCTGCTGCTTCAAAGTCAGGTCCCACTGAGAACTCATCATTGACTTCCTCGAAATTGGGATTGTCCTCCCGTCGGCCGTCTCTCGCATCGGCCCTTCTTCTCAGATCATTCAGCATGTCCTGGAAGGCGGTCTGGGCCAGGGCTTGGTTAGTCAGCTGCTGCTGAATGGCTTGAATGGAAGCCAGCAGTTGACTGTTGACCTCGCCCTGCGTAGTGTATTGTCCTTCTGCGGCATGGTCTTCGGGCTCCTGCTGAGGGTGTGGTGCCTTTCCCCTTCCTCCTGCCATTTCTGTCTCTGCTTGGTTGACTGGATCGAGCTCTGAGTCTGCACATGGTAGAATGCCCCGATCAGTCTGAATTGCAGCACCAGATAGAGAGATGCGGTCTGTGTCAAGGTCGACACAGAACTTTGTTAAGGATGGCGATGTGTAAGGAGTAAAATCAATGGCCATCCAAAACGGACAAAGTTCGGGACGAGAGTGGTCCCGGTTTATTGAAGAAGGCAGGGAGTCTGGAGGTCGGTTCATAGGGTTTGAACCGGTGCCTCGGGAATCGCCCTGAATTATTGGAGAGGGTGAACGAATGGAGCCGATGTGGGTGTCGACAGAGCCTCGACTAAACTGTCCATTCGTCGCCATCTCGAAGATCAAGAGGAAGATCGATGTGGATGAAAGATACGGGGGTCAACAAGGAACAAAAAGGAGTGTAAAACAGTAGAAGGCTCACAATGAGCGAGGGTCAACGGGAGGGAAAACAAAATTGCGCAACGGCGCGGGGTTTTTGATCTTGACCTAAATATGATTAGCAATCAAACACAAGACAAGGGAGTTCACCAACTCAACACGTGAAGCCGTGAAGGTTCGGCTTTTATCTTTGTAATTTTTATCTTGTTTTCAGGAATTTATCTTTCAACGAGTCCTTAGAGCGCTACGCCTATAGGAGCGAGAGTACTGCCGGAAAAGTATTCCCGTACTTGTCCTCCTCCTGTGTAACCTGTAACTTGCGCTTTTTAAGGTCCTTGTAACCCTTCCTGGATCCCTACTCAGCCAAAGAAATAGAGGGAGGAAGCCGATAGGCGAAACCGATACTTCGGGTCTCGCTCGCAACGGAATCACCCGTGAGCGTGCAAGATCCTACTCGGACGCAGCCGGTGAGACAGACACCCCCGTGAAGGCGTGGCCTATGCTCGGTACTTCGGACAAGGTCGGTGCTCACACAATAGTGAGTCACCACTGGCGACCAAGCCCTACTCGACTACGTACGATAGTAGCGCCATTACTTCGGAAATCCAGGCGATACACAAGGCAGCCACAAGTTGGGTTTTGGGCTCTAATCCTTACGAACGCTCAACTCACTTGGAAGGAGACCTTCCCATGCAACCTGAAAACAAATGAGGGTGTTACTCTCCCCAATCAATGAGTCCAATTACCAATTTTTATTTAGGTCAAAGTTTTCTTAGCAGTCCCTTTTTTAATTTTTTTGTGTTATCGCTTCTTTTGAGTAGATTCAAACAAGCGCCTAACGATTTTGTATTTTCTTTATCCTAATGTATCCAAAATCAGAGGGAGAAAAGAGTCGGGAAAAGCCAATGCAAGTCGGCACCAAGATGGAAATCTCACCTTTGTGCCTATATGATGAATGCAAAGTGAGAAGACTTACAGTGAATCCCAGCTCTCTCCATGCGGGATGCAAGGCAGAAATTTATAAACCTAATCTATATGCCGGTTATGCAATGCGGAAATCGTCCTAGAACAGGCAACTGCTAGCGTGAAGAACCACAAGCTAGCTAATAATTCCCAATCCGAGTGTCCGGTCTTGGCTCACCCCTCCTCTGCCCAACACATTTGGAGTAGGAGAAAGCGCTTGTTCGGGTGTGAGCTCGCGGCGCGTGGATCGGGAGCTACTAGCTAACTATTTAATTAGTCTAAGTCCAAATACGAGTCTATAGGAGCATGCAAAGATAATTAGGTGTTTGGACCTATTCTAATCGAATCAAGCAGGACCTAGAACTAAGAGCTCAATCCACAAAAGAAAGTGAAAAATGAAAACAAAACCGGAAAATGACAGCGATAAAAACTCGTCAAAACTGCGGTGAGCCCCCGGGGTGAACAAACACCCGGAAGTTAGGCCCGAAGTGTCCAAGAGTTCAAGTCCTGTATTATTACAAATTATCAAACACTCTCTCTCTCACAAAAATAAAAACAACTCTCTTTCTCTCTCTAGTTCTCCTGCTCTCTCCTGCCGGCTAGGGTAGAATAGCCGGCTCCTCCTCCCAAGGCTGCTCAGGATCCCCTAGGCGATCCTCCTCGGTCGGCGGTCCCTCGCAAGAAAACAAAGAGATGTCAGACAATTCAAAATAAATAATACACAAAAGACAAGTAAGCAAAATGGCTAAGTGACTAGAAAGACCCAAAGGTACTCTACAAGCCGATGCTCCCCGGCAACGGCGCCATTTGAAAAGCGGGAAAGCGAGAGCCGCTAAATAGCGATCTGACAAGTCAGACTCACTGTCGCTGATGCGACTGCTCAAACTTCCTCGGTCTTCAACAATTAACCCACACAATCAATCAGAGAAAGAGTAGCAAGGATTAAAATTTATTATACCCTACTAATGATGTACAATGGCAAGCAAGTAGGGGTCGAACACAAGGAGCAAAGGTGTAAAGCACGGATAAAAATCCAAACCTAGGTCTAACAAGCTACTTAGCCAATCTAAAATTTTTGTGGGTTTTTTATTTTTATATTTTTTTATTTCTTTTTTTTTAATTTTGTATTTGATTTTTAATTTTCTGATTTTTATATTTTATATTTTATATTATATTATTTTTTTTTATCCTTTTTCAATATTGGAAAGTAAAGGCAAAATAATAAAAGACAACCTAAAACATTTACAAAAATGCACAAAAATACTCAAAAATTCAGAAATAAAATGTTTTTGGTATTTTTAGGGTTTTCTACTGTTTTTGTGATTTTTGGGGATTTTTCTAGGTGTTTTTGGTATTTTTAATTACTGAATTAGGGCTAAACAGTGGAAATAGGGCTGGCTGTGACAAAAATGCAAGTTAAAATTATCAAACAGCAACCAAAATTTTTCACACTATTTTTCCAATAAAAAGGACAAAATAAAGGACAAACAGGAACTGAGCTTGCTATTTTTGGGTTTTTCTACTATTTTATATATTTTTTTTGAAGTTTTTGAGTGTTTTTAAATGTTTAGTGTTTTTCTTTTGAGATTTTTAATGATTTTTGGCTGGGAGTTAAAACAAACTAAAAGACACAAAATATATTTTTTTGGAATTTTTCTGGAGTGTTTTTATATTTTTTAGTGATTTTCTAATGCAAACAGTGCTGAAAATAGATGTTTTTGATTTTTAATAAATATAAAAATAAAATAAAATCAAAATCTAATTGGATGGCGTGGAATAGCAAGTATCCAGGAACTTAAGCTCAAAATTTGAGGATTTTTGGAGTTAAAATGAATCTCCAAATAAATGTTACAAGCATGCTAAATTTCAAGGACTGGCAGGGACCTTTGCGTAAATATGCAGAACTAAGAGGACACGCTAGCAATTTTCCCACAAAATTTTAACTGAGACAAAAAGTTTCTGGGCCGAACAACAAAAACCAGAGCCGCAGGGGGTACAACGCAAAAGTTTCTAGGCTCACATGACGCGCATGCGTCCTGGCGGGGGCATAAAAGTCGATACGCAAAAGTTAAGGGTGAAATCAGTAAATATTACAAAAATAACTAAGTTACCAAGGAATGTCTGCGTGCTAACTAGTAATAACAAAATGAGCGGGGCTATCTTGCAAAAATCACCACTTATACACGTGGCGGCGTGGATGGCGCTGCTGAGATGAGATCCACGGTGGCTGTAGCCTCCAGCTGCGGGCGGCTGAGATTGAAAAGGGGGGGGGGAAAGGATCGACGGTGGCTGTAGCCCCCCCCTTTCCCTTCGTTCTATTCCAGCGCAGGGGGCGCGGCTGGGCTTCCCAGGAGCGCGGGCGGCGGCGCGAGCTGCAGTTCCGCCTCCTCCGGCCAGCCTCGCGGTGCCTCGGGGATGGTGGCGCGTAGGCGCTAGGTTCCTGCAAAGAAAACGGTGAAGAGGTTGGGGGTAAAGTGCCCCAACCTCGTGGAACTTCACACAAGGGGTCGGATGTTTGGTGGGGACGGCCGGCGAGATTCGATGCCGGCCGTGGTCGATTCGGTGTGCAAGGATGACGAGTAGATCAAGATTTGACAAAGGGATTACCACTATGATGTTGCTTACAGAAAAACAACTGGAACAAGAAGAGAAAAGGGAAGAAGAAACCTCACCCGTGCGTGTTCTCCGGCGAGAACTCCGGCGAGGGGATCGAACTCGATTCGACGCCGATTCGCCCAGCTGAGAAGCTCTCCACACTCCTGCTGTCACCAGGAGTCCAGACGAGGGTCTAGACAAGGGCTTTTGCGGTGGAAGAGTGATCAAAAATGGAATCGAAGTCGGGTTGCTCATTTTAAAGAGTGGTGAAACAGTGAGTTTCGAGGCGAGATCACGGGTGGAGATGGCAGATCTAGGGAGATCTAAGAGGGCGGCGAGGTAGGTGGATGATAGGGGTACAACATTGCAGAAGGGAGCGGCGGCAAAGGACGAGCGAGACGGCCTGGAAAAACCCGCCAAGACGGGCAAAAACCCAGGCGCAACAGTGCTACAGAAGCAAGGACAGACTGTTGACCTAGGTCAACAGTCCCAGCCCCCTGGTTGGTCCACGTGGACCAACCAGGAAAATCCTGCCAAAAATGTTTTGTAAAATCAATAAAAAATAGCAAATGATTTTACTAATTTTTAATTATAAAATAAAAAATGTTTATATTTTTATGAAGTATTTTATAATGATTTTTATTTATTTTTATGAAGTATATTTTTACAAGTTGCATTTATACCCCTATAGGTATCTATATCTATATATTTAAGTATTTTTATTTTTACTTAGGTATTTTTAATTTATTTTATTTTGGTTTTTATTTTCTAAAATTATAAAATACTTTTATATACACAAATATATGTTTATTTTATTTTTCTGATATGTTTTGTATATTTAATAAAATACAAATGTATTTTGTATAGGTATATACATAAGTAATGTACCTATGTATTGAATATATACAAATATTTTTATTTGAGTTTTAATGATGTTTTTATTCTGATTTTAATACACATAATTATTATAAGTATTATTTACAATATTATAAAAATATAAAATTATAAAAATAATAAATAATTAATAAATTGAATATTTTAATATGTATAAGTATACAATAGGGGTCCAAAAGTCAACTTTCAAACCGTAGCTCCGCCAAATGCGAAACCACCACCATTGGGTAGATTATTTTATTCCATATACAATTAAAGGTGAGTACGCTGCATTTGGAGTTTTTATTTGTGAGATACGGGTCTGGGAAGTTGGCATTCTGGATTTTTATTCAGACCATAACTTTTTATCTGTACATTATTTTTCTGTGAAATCAATTTTGTATTTTTCATTATTAATTTATCTACAACTTTCATGTACAAAGTTTCTTTATTTGATGTATAAAAAGTGGAACCAAAAATAGGTCCCAAAATGAATAAAGAATGAATAAAATGTATAGGTACTTACACTGTATTTTGGCCCTTATCTCCCCCTACTTTATTCCTTGTCGACCTATTCATCAAGATGCCTAGGTCTCGGGGTTTCGGGTCATAAAATATTTACAATATTTTATTCTTTTTCTTTTCTTTTCTTTATTCTATAATTTTGGCACTAAAAACCGCATTTTATACAATATTTACACACAGATGCATGAATGCTAAAATGCATGAATTAATGCTATTTACACGCATTTACTAGGGTTTTTAAGGCCAAAATGATAGAATAAAGATGATGAAACGTAGCTTCATCAAAGTCCCATAGTCCCATATTGAACTCCGTCGCCATCTTCCCCTATGGAGCCTTCATCCTCCCCATCCCATATAGGATGAAGAAGCGTCTCCCAACTAAATAAATGGTTCCTCCACTAAGGGATGAAAAGAGAGCAGACATAAGAGCCATGTTGACACAACTGAGGTCTTGTCTATCCTTTTGTCATCTTCTTTGTCGATCTACCATTCGAAATATAAGATCGCATCTCCTTTTTCATGTATTTTGCGATTTTATTACGTTTTAGACCTAAGCAAGGGTTCTTTGTGTTTCAGATGTTTCCATTGTTATTATGATGCGTAGGAACACTGCTTAGATAGAGATATGTTGCATACCTAATCAGATCGCCCATGAAAGGTCATCCCATGACAAGTCACCAATGGTAGGCCATCGTACGACAGATCATCCCATGGAAAGTCATTAATGGCAAGTCATCCCATGACAGATCATCCCGTGGCAGGTCGTCCATGCAGATCACCAATAGTAGGAGTCCCATGACAGGTCACCTATGATATGTCACTAGTGCACTTGTCCTGACATACTTAAAACATTATTCGAAAACTTACTAACATTGTCGGAAACATTACTAACATTATGTCACTGATGGCAGGTCACATTTGGAGTATGTCATGCTAGCTATAATAAGGCACTCTTAGACATATTCTTTGGCACTACTTAAGGCCGTAGCAAGTCAATCTTAGACATGAGGGTTGACACCATTCGAGGCCATAGCATGTCACTCTTATACACATGGTTTGATACCGTTTGAGTCTATGACATGTCACCCTAAAACTCATTCTTTATTATTATTTCACCCATGGTAGGCAACCAATTGAATGCACTAATGAACATTGTCCAGCCTTAGGTTGGGTCATTAATTGGATTATTGTTGAACACATGGTAGGTCATGGTGGAGCACTCTTAGAAATGGGATTAAGTACAATCTTGGGTATGTATGTATCACGTGAGTACTACATTGCTTATATAGTGTTTAATGTCCCTTAATTACATGGGGGCATGGATAGTGTTCTATTTTGGCAAGTGTAAGATTTACAAAGGTAACGTCGGATAAGTCTGTCTGTCTGTCTGTCTATCTATCTATCTATATATATATATATGAGAAAAGGGAGGCTGCTGCGTGTAGCAGCCAAGCTGGCTGCTACATGTAGCATTCTCCCCCCCAAATTTTTTTATTTTTTTGCGAAATTTCACCGTGTATATTCATCTATATATCCCTCCTACATGTCATTCAAATTTCGCGGGAAACAAAGACTCCTAAGCCCTCCATCTAGACCGGGTAATTTTTAACGGTCTGAAATTTGTTGTAATCTAACCCTTCTAGATGGACGGCTTAGGAGTCTTTGTTTCTCGCGAAATTTGAATGACATGTAGGAGGGATATATAGATGAATATACATAGTGAAATTTCGCAAAAAAAATAAAAAAATTTTGGGGAGAATGCTACATGTAGCAGCCAGCTTGGCTGCTACACGCAGCAGCCTGCCGGCTCTCTCTCTCTCTCTCTCTCTCTCTATATATATATATATATATGTGGGAAAAGGGAGTATGCACCGACGGGTGCAGCCAACTGGCTACACCCGACCATTTTTTTCATTGGGTTTTTATTTTTTATTTTTGAAAAAAACTTATGGGGATTTACTTAGTTTATTGTGTGGAATATGTGTTTCAAATTTCATGCAAAACAAACACTCCTAGCATGCCCATCTAGATATGGTCAATTTCAATAATTCTGAAACCGTTAAAATGTCATAGCCTTGATGGAGATGATAGAAATGTCAAATTTTGTTGAAATTGGTATGATATCATGGTGATATATAGTGATTTAAATCCCCTAAGTTTCATTTCAAAAACACAAAAAATCAAAGAAAAGATGGCCGAGTGCAGCTAGTTAGCTACACCCGCCGGTGCAGCCTCCCCAACCCCTATATATATATATATATATATATATATATATATGAGGAGTGATCCTATGAAAGCAAAAAGTTGTGAGAGCATGAGAGGAATGATCCTGGACCACATGATTCTATTGTCTCTCTCCTGATCTTCTCTCTCCTGGGTGAATCATGTGGTCCAGAATCACCCCTCTCATGCTCTCACAACTTTTTGCTCTCATAGGATCACTCCTCTCTCTCTCTCTCTCACTCCCCCCTCCCCTCTATATATATACATATATGGGAAAAGAGAGTATGCTCCCGGTTGTAGCCAACTTATATGCTCCCACACCTTTTCTCCTATATTTTTTTAATTTTTCTGAAATGAAACCTATTGGAATTTAGATTACAATATGTCACCATGATGTTATACAAAATTCAACTTAATTCGAGACTTCTATCCCCTCCATCAAGATTGTCAAATTTTAACGGTCTCAGAATTGCTGAAATTGACCCCCTTCAGATGGAGGGCATAGGAGTCTCTGTTTCTGACGAGATTGGAAAGACATGTTCAGGAGATATAGTTATTAATTTACATATTTTTATTTTCCAAATAAATAAAAATAGGGAAAAATAGATGTGGGAGTAGCCAATTGGCTACACCCAGGGAGTAGCCTCCTTTAACCATATATATATATATATATATATATATATATATATATAGGGAAAATGGGGCTTCCCCCATGGGGGGTGCTAACTTAGCTCCCTCGCCCTATTTCATCCAGTTTTTTATTTTTTTTGAAAATTTCTTCCGTAGATTTTCATCAATATATCACTATATTATGTTATTAAAATTTCACGTGAAACAGAGACTCCTACGACCTCCATCCAGATGGGATCGTTTTTAGCAATTTTGTTACCGTTAAAAATGACTGTCTGGATGAAGGCCGTAGGAGTCTCTGTTTCTCACAAAATTTTAATGGCATAATAAAGGGATATAGTGATGAAATTCCACAGAAGAAATTTTCAAAAAAAACGGGCGAATGGGGTAGGGGGAGCCAGGTTAGCTCCCCCCAGGGGGCAGCCCCATTTAATCCCATATATATATATATATATATGAGAAACTTCAAATGAGGCGGGGTCTCACCATATATATGGTGAGCCACCCTCAATTTAAGCATCTTTCCAATATATTTTAATTTCTTGTTTCATACATATAACAATAAACATTAACAAAACATGTATAGTGAAATAAGATTATGAAAATATTATTATATTAGATGAAAATGTTAATTTAAATTTGAATGATATATTTACAAAATTCATTTTTTTACAATTTGCAGTTTGTACTTTTACAAACTGTTACAGCGTTTTTACTAAATTTACAGTGGCCTTTACAATTTTAGAAAAGCCACCATCTCATTTAAAAGGTCCCCTATACACACACATACTTGGATTATATATTATTAAGTGTATGGATTAATGAAACATATGGAAGTGTTGGGAACATAATTAGCATGTACGTAACAAAAATGCATTCTTACAAAGGTGCCTCAACCCTAAATTACTAGTAAATACCTTAGTGTCACAACATGAGGTATTGCATGGGTCGAGACTGCAGACTATCCATGATAGTAAAATATGCAAACTAAATAGATACACAATGACTTGTTAAGTATAAGCGTCCTAGAGGGTCAACCAACTAATCTGCACACAAACCTTGAAAATTGATAATTTGATTTAAGATCTAAGTTTGGACCACACAGAAAATATACGATAAATGATAGGACATGTCGTGACATGATATGAAATGAAGGATAAATCTGAAGTAGATCCAAATGATTATGAGATTAATACCATTTTCTTGTGTCCGGAGAAAAACAATGATGGTCGAGGTTCCCTCGAGTAATTGGGATTGAATAAATAACATGATCAGTTTGCATGATCTTATTTCCTAACCCGTGCCCTACGTAACATGAACCTTCACCAATGGGTAGTGGCTTTGATAGGATATGTATATATCATATAATGCAATAGGAGTGTGCACCTGTCTGAATTATTCTCGATGAGATTAAAAAAAATCATATAAATTAAATTGAGGTTGTAGACCACATTATGAATGTATATTTGCATGTATTATGCACAGAGAAGATGACATACTAAAGAGTGGGGTACAACTCTCATGGTCTCGATAAGTACTAGATGGAATGATAGTTCTGATTTCGTAGGTACTATTGGTGAGTTCCACGACCCTGTAGGTTCAACATAGTGATGCAGGTGTATTCCGTGTCCCAAGTATGACACTAATTGAAGATTCATACTTCCATATAAGGGTGTATTTGATGCAATCTCGTTTGGTCATGGTGTACTCTTCCTGAGTGTTCTCGTTGTGGTAGGTAAGCTGGGGGAAATGAGTGGAAGTTAAGTTAGGGTTTGCGAGCTTGTGTTGGTTGCTCCAGTGTATAGTATATGACTATTGAGATTGTATTATTATGATTTGAACTCATTAACTAAATGATGGAGGATGCTTTGAATAGTATCCTTGCATGTAAATACACATTTGATTAACCCCATCTGATCATGTAGGTAAATGTATATTTGATGATCAAATATACGATTGATAATGCAAACACTTGTAGAGTACAGTTAGTAATTTGCATGCAACTTACTAAAACAATCTTTACATATGATTTGGAATAGTGAATAACAAGAAAAGGGTAATAATAGAACATGAACATATCTCTCTTTACTCTTTTACACTCCTAGCTATTAACATATTATTGTTAGTCCATTTCAATACTCATACGTACTTCTTTGGAAACTGATGAAACCCATTTTCATTACATTAATTCATATATATATTAACTCCTAGCTTATACTAACTGTCAATAAAAATAAGATAAATCTATGTTTATATCAAAGTCTCAAATTAATTAAAAATACAAAAAATAACAAAATAAAAATCCGTAGTGTTTTTATCCTTAAAACACTCACAAAATATTTCTCACTTTGTTTGACTTCGTTTACGTTTTTGGTCAACATAAAACTTGTAGATCTCATCGAGATCTACAACTTTCATGTTTTGAGTTTTTCCAAATTTGGCCTTCTTATCCCTCATATTTCACTTTATTTGTCGGAATAACCTAATTGGGCCATGTGGCACTTTCTGGTTGCGCCATGTGGCCCGTTCATTGCGCGCTACGTGCCCTTGTCCTCCAGTCGTTGGATTGCCTTATGGAACCTTCCATCACAGTCGTTCCTTCCCGCTTCAAACCTCATCCATCCGATCAACCCTCAAATTCCATCTCGATTGTTCATTTCCGCATAAACCTCCTCTCGCCACGTGTCTTCTCTCCACCCGCTCGATCTTCTCCGGACGCTTCCATCTCAACTGTCACCTCCCACCTTCGGTGCTCGCCATTCTATTCATTCCCAGAATCAATCTCTCCCGTCTTCCAGCGCCTCTTCCTCCTCGCACCACGTGTCATACTCTCTGCCCTCGATGGAGGTCTTCATCGATCTGATTGAGGTCGTTCCTTAGCGCAATCCTCTCGATTGTTGGATCTCTAGATCCAACGATCGAGGATTCATCTTCTTCCTCCAAACGACGTCCTCGCCCACATCGCCCACCTTGCGCGTCAGCTTCGCACTTTCTATTTTCACCGTCTTCTCCGCCACTCTATCCACTCGCTAACTATTCCACATCGTAGACCTAACTCCACCTTCCTTGCGGGCCATCATTTGCCCCACGATGTAATCATTCTCGCTCCATAACATCCTCGTAAAACCCGTCGCCACGACATCGGACCACCACTTCCACCTTTAAATACTTCGCCTCTGCCCCACTTCAAACCAGTCCACCTTTACGAGGGGCGAGGCCCAGCCCTCCTCCACCTCCCTGTGATAGGGGGAGGTGTGATAGGGGGAGGTGTGATTGATGGAGCGAAGATGACCTATGCCCCAGTGAGACCCACAGATTTCGAGGCTGCACCGCGGAGCTCTGCCTCTGCTCGAGCTCATCCAACTGGCTGGTGAAGTCCAACGAAGACCCGGGGTTCGCCTTGAACCCCAAGCACAAGCTGCTGACGACCTCCAAGAACTAGGTAACCTCTCTGATCCTTCCTTGCATTTTCTTTGATTTTCTCTGAATTAATTAGGTCCCCCGTTCATGTTCTCCCGCCACTAATTAGTTCCCGAGCTTCATCACGTAACTCCCATTCACGTGCTCACTCCTTCTCTCTCTCTCTCTCTCGCAACCTCAGGTCACTCCACTCCCCTTCTCTGACAATCTCACCGGAGATGATGACCGGTCGCCGCATTCTTCGCCCATTCACGGCCGACCACCTCACTCACATCCACATGCACTACTCATCTGCATGCTTCAGCTATTTGGAACTAACCCGTGCAGGTAAATCCTTGAGTGGCCGGAGCTCCATCGGAGCCAACTTTGCCAGCCTTGTCTCCGGCGTTAAAGCTCTAGGGACCTTCTTCAGGAGCCTTGGCCTCTTCCCCACACCTTAGCGATGACGGTTGCACCTCCAGATATCTCCATAGGACAGCAGAACAGGCGGAAGACAGCGGTGGAGCTGATTCGACATCACCGGAGCACAGCCAACTCCGCCGTAGGAGTCGGCGGAGAGGATGAACCCAAAGCACGGGCATCGTCTGATTCTCAAGATCGGACAACACTCAGACAGCCATGCATATCCCTCGACTTAGTACAACCACCGTTCGATCTCGATGATTGGACGGTCCTCGTTCTTCCACGTGTCAGCAACGGTAAGTGGCACGAGACCTCCAAGCTTGGATCTTCCCTAGCCTCTCACGAGCCTGATCCAAGGTTGAACCAGTGTTCGAGCCGAGCCCAAGCCTTGCGAGCCTCCTTCGAGCCTACTCTTCTACCGAGCCTAGCGCCCACGTGCTAGTCATGTGCACACTGGGTAAATTTGCCAGGAGTCCCTCACGATATCTTCAATTTACACACAGGTCCTCAGAGCACGAGCCACCCACGTGCGTATTTTGCACCCAACCCCCTCCGGGTTCAAATAATTGCATATATACCCCCGCGTGCGTGGGTAATTTACTGGGAAGACCTCACATGAATTTTTATTTACATTCTAGTCCCTCTCAGGAACCTGTTTGCTGGTTATCTTCATTTTCTTGTGTTTATGCCCCTCGTTTCCTTTGTTAATAACTTGAGCATGCAAACTCCGATCGATGTGATTTCAGTTGCATTTCAAAGCTCATTTTGTTATCTTTTTAATGGCATCATTGTTTTTTGATTTAACACTCTAGAGTTTGATGATTAATTTTTTTCTTGGAGTGTCCTTTATGTAATTTGTTTTATGCCTTGGATCAATATTTCAATGAAACTTGCTTAGTCATTCGATTCGGAAGCTGACCTGAATTTCTTGCTCCTTGATTTTATCTGATTAAGGCATATTCGCACACTTGCATGCATAATCATTTGCATCTTCTTGCATATGTATAAAAAAATCAAATAAAAAATGCATCGTTCATGTTTATTTATAAAATGTGTCTTCATGTGCATTCATTGACCTATGAGTTTTTAATTGGACACTTAATTTAAGTAATAAGAGTCTAAATTCATACTTAAAAGGCACGTTTCTTAGAGTTTGACCTTGGGATTGCCCAAGTAAAAAATAAATCCGACCGCTTCCGTTGTGTTAATTGATACATTATTAAAGCGGTGTTTGACAAACCCGATTTTATCTGATTGCAACGAAGTGGTTAATTCTACATAATAAAAACGGTGAAAATCGTGGTTCGTCAGATGGCACAGTTGCTGGGGACACGGCCCATCTTTTGTTTTGTTTGGATTTTATTTATTTAATTAAGTGTTAATTTTTAATTCGTAGGTCATGTGTTTGTCATGCATTATAATTGATAATTTCTTTGATGGATATCTAACTCTTGTTTTTGTGGCAGGGCCCTTGGTGTTCAAGGAGGCGAGGAGCATGTGTTCCTCGCTGCGAGGAACCACAGAAGCAACATTGGAGAAAAACGAAGAGAAAAAAATGTTTGTTTCTTGCATTTGTATTTTTCATTGTAATAATCATCTTTACAGCGGTCTTCGTTTGAAGACTCGTGCATGTAAATGAACGAGTTATATGTGGTCGTGTGGGGATCGCTCCACTTGATTGTCGACCTAGGATCAGGCATGCGGCTCTCTGAGCTAGTTTCAAATTTTAGTTTATGTGTTTGATCGTAGGTAGGACACACATTTAATCAAGACGATGTAGACATCGCTTCACTTAGCCAAATTAAAAGATGTTCTTCCCTACTAATAGAAGCATGTAGGTGTGATTTCTTATCGACTTGCATACATTTGATTTTGATTTTAAGTCATTCCGAGTTTTCACGAACTTTGCTCGAGGCATTGCATGTTTTATCTCTTAGCATAGGTCATGATTTTTATCGATTGCATAGTTTTTTTCTCAACCTTCCTTCATGGTTTGATCACCTAGGTTAATGGAAAATGGGAATGAGCGGTAGACGATGAGTACTTGATTTATGCTCGCATTTAATCAGTGATAACCTTAAGCAAATAATTGGGACTGTTAAATGCACGTTGACATAAAATGGAATAAAAATCATGTTTTGGGAGAGCAACACCCTTGTTTACCGAGGACGATTTTATTTGATATGTTTTTTATCCTAACGTAAACTAGAATATTTTAATCACCGATACAAATGACAAGATAGTTAACCAACACTTGTTGGTTTCATGCGTGAGTTGGCGAAATCAAAGGGTATTGCATGCTATATTTTTTGAACATTTTTGAAAAATTTAAAACTTTTTGGACTAAAGTATAATCTATTGAACTAAGGGGACAAAAATATTTTCAAGGTTTTTTTATACTATGTTACACTGTTTTCAAGAAAAATATTTTTGAAAATGATTTGAAAATGGGTTTTCACTTATTTTGAAAATGTTTGAAAAGATATTTGGAAAATTGTTATTTGTGTGACATGGTATTGAAAATTATTTTTTGGATTTCAAGGAAAGTGCTAACATTTGTTCTAACTTTATTCAAAAATCCATAAAAATAAGAAAATTCAAAAATCCGTCAAGAGTCAAATTGACTGCCAAATCCAAATAAGTAACAGTGTTCAGTGAGGGTTCTCCCTTAACAGAGTAGGTGGTTTAGAGGACATCGTGTAAGGCTCTCTCCTCAAGCAACATGTTCCGGCCTATACTTACACCTATACTGGCTGGATGCAGATGCATCTACTCATTTGAGTTCAGGCAGTCATTAAGTCTTTTACAGTCTCCATGAAAAAAACTTGTTGGACGAAGGAGTTGGTTTAAATCCTCTACATTTTCACTTCCACTTAGGATCAGAAATGTTCGAGAATACTTGGTTTATGAAGTCTTGGGATTTTAGGTTAACCAGCTTAAAACATCAGGGTCTTAGACTTAATCATCCATATTTCCCTAGGTTTCTAGATTTGTGTGTTATATTGCATGCTTAGTCTCCTACCTTAAGAATATGATCAATACTTCACATACACGACCGCCGTCATGATGAGATGAGTTATAATTTCACTTGAGGAACTGGGATGAGGTATTTGAGTCTAGATTTGATCTAATGATGCTCGCGGATGGGATAAAATCAATTAAGGCTTCATGAAACCTGAGTGTCAGCATTTTAGCCATTATGAGAACTTGGTTCTTGTACTAATCTCTTGATATTTACCTAAATGCCATGGTGTGAAATAAATAAAAAATGTTGATCATTATGTGCCAACTCTTAGTAAAAGTAGTAGGGCTTGCCAAAAATAATGCAAATCAAGGAAATATCAATAAAGCTCTTCTTCCATAAAGTCAATCATCAAAGAGCTTCCACCAAAGGCGAGCTCTCCCAACCATTTTTAAAATATCCACTTGGACCACCGCTATTAGGGTCAAGAATCGGGCTTGCACCAAAAAAGGGCTCTGCATCTTAAACGCTACAAGTCTGGGTGTAGAAGGTACGATATGTACTTAAAAAAGGCACACCATGGTGCATTCCCAGGAAAACAAGTGCAGACGACTCCAACTTCTCTTGGCGGACGCACTGATCAACACAAAAAATATGCGTTGAGTTAATAAGGTACTCGAGTGGATCCTTGTTCCAATGAGAAGGAGAGAAGAAATGACACAATCCAAAACCCTCCATCAACTGGCATGCCACCTACATTTCTAAGTCTGGCAACTAAAGAGATGCTGGATTGGACACAATATCTGGTTCATTCCCTAGACTTGAGGATTGGGTCCTTAGGAGAATTTCTTGGACCGGGACCTTGGGTGACGTTGTGACTCTACTCTCGAGATCGCAATAAACACCGAAATTCATATCCTTAGTTTATATGTATCAAAGAGAGAGTCTGGAAAATTAGAGGAATTGTATGCATCTTGATTAAGGCTGGGTTGAGCTCTAGGATTTTGGATCTCTCAAATGGAGAGTTCTTGAACGGATCAGATCCTGTACGCACATGCACAAGAGGGTTAATCCAACTCATTCATTTTTTAGATGCTCGGGAACGAGCATAGTTTAAGTATAGGGGGGGTGATGAAACCCATTTTCATTACATTAATTTGCAAATATTAACACCCCCCCCCCCCCCCCGTTTAGACTAGGTGTCAATGAAAACCAGATAAATCTATGTTATATTAAAGTCTCAGAATAAATTAAAAATAAGAAAAAAAATAAGAAAACAAAAATCCGTAGTGTTTTTTATCCTTAAAAACACACAAAAAAATATTTCTCACTTTATCTGACCTCGTTTCTATTTTTGGTCAACATAAAACTTGTAGATCTCATCGACATCTACAACTTTCATGTTTTGAGTTTTTCCAAATTTGGCCTTCTTATACCTCTTAATTCACTTTCTTTGTTAGAATAACCTGATTGGGCCACGTGGCCCGTTCACCGCGCGCCACTCGCCCTTGTCCTCCAACTGTTGGATTGCCTTCAAGAGCCTTCCATCACAACCATTCCTTCCTGCTTCAAACCTCAGCCATCCGATCAACCATCAGATTCCATCTCGGTCGTTCGTTTCAGCCTAAACCTCCTATCGCCAGGTGTCTTCTCTCCACCCACTCGATCTTCTCCGGACACTTCCATCTCAACCGTCACCTCTCGCCTTCGTGCCTGCCATTCGATTCATTCCCGGAATCAACCTTGCCCATCCGCCAGCGCCTCTTCCTCCTCGCACCACGTGTCATATTCTCTGCCCTCAATGGAGGTCTTCATCAATCTGATTGAGGTCGTCCCTTAGCGCAATCCTCTCGACTGTTGGATCGCTAGATCCAATGGTCAAGGATTCATATTCTTCCTCTGAACGACCTCCTCGCCCACGTCGCCCACCTCATGCGTCAGTTTCGCCCTTTCTATTTTCCCCGTCTTCTCTGCACTCTATCCACTATCTAACTATTCCTCATCGTAGACCATCACTCCACCTTCCTCGTGGGCCATCACTCGCCCCACGATGTACTTCCCTCTCGCTCCATAAGATCCACACAAAACCCATCGCCACAACATCAGAGCCACCACTTCCACCTTCAAATACTCGCCTCCTTCCCACTTCAAACCTGTCCACCTTTACGAGGGCGCGAGGCCCAGCCCTCCTCCACCTCCCCGTGACAGGGTGAGGTGGGATTGATAGAGCGAAGATGACCTATGCCCCGGTGAGACCCGCACTTTTCGAGGCTGTGTCACGGAGCTTCGCCTCCGCTTGAGCTGCTCCAACTGGATGATGGAGTCCAACGAAGACCCGGGATTCGCCTTGAACCCCAAGCCAAGCCGCCAACGACCGCCATGAACCAGGTAACCTATCTGATCCTTCCTTGCATTTTCTTTGATTTTCTCTAAATTAATTAGGTCCCCCCATTCATGTTCACCTGTGATTAATTAGTACCCGAGCTTCATCACGCAACCCCCATTCACGTGCTCGATTTCGATCACTCCTTCTCTCACTCGCAACCTCAGGTCACTTCACTCCCTTCTCTGCCAATCTCGTCGGAGATGATGACTGACCGTCGTATTCTTCGCCCATCTCACGACCGACCACCTCACTCACACTCACATGCACTACTCATCTGTATGCTTCGGCTATTTGGAACTAACCCGTGCATGTGAATGCCTTGAGTGGTCGTAGCTCCATCGAGCCAACTTTGCCAGCCTTGTCTCTGGCATCAGAGCTCCGGGGACCTTCTTTAGGAGCCTTGGCGTCTTCCCCATGCCTTAGCGATGATTGTTGCTCCTCCAGATATCTCCATAGGGCAACAGAACGAGCGGAAGACAGCGGTGGAGCTGATTCAACGTTACCGGATCACAACCAACTCCACCGCAGGAGGCGACAGAGAGGATGAACTTGAAACACAGGCACCGTCCGATTCTCAAGATCGGACGACCCTCAGACAACCACACATCTCCCCCAACTTACTACAACCATCGTCTAATCTCGATGATCGGACAGTCCTTGTTCTTCCACGTGCCAGCAACGAGAAGTGGCACCAGACCTCAAGGCTTGGATCTTCCCGAGCCTCACACGAGCCTGATCCAAGGCAGAACCAGTGTCCAAGCCTCCCCGAGACTGCTTTTCTACTGAGCCTAGCGCCCACGTGCTAGTCACTCGCACGCTGGGTAAATTTTCGAGGAGGCCTTCACGATGTCTTCAAATTTGCATACAGGTCCTTAGAGCACGTGCTACTACGCGCGCCTGGGGTATTTTGTACCTGACTCCCTCCAGGTTCAATCAATTGCAAATATATCCCCGTGCGTATGTGTAATTTATAGGGAAGACCTCACACAAATTTTTATTTACGTTATTCCCTCTCAAGGACCTGTTTGTTAGTTGTCTTCATTTTTTCTTGCATTTATGCCCATGATTTTCTTCGTTAATAACTTGAGCATGCAAACTCCGATCAATGTGATTTCAGCTGCATTTCAAAGCTCATTTTGTTATCCTTATCGTGGCATAACTGGTTTTCTGATTTAACACTCTGGAGTTTGATGATTAATTTTGTCCGTGGAGTGTCCTTTATGTAATTTGTTTTATGTCTTGGATCAATATTTAAATGAAACTTGCTTAGTCATTCGATTCTAAAGTTGACCTGAATTTCTTGCTCCTTGATTTTTTCTGATTACGGCATATTGCACACTTGCATGCATAATCATTTGCATCAGCTTGCATATGTATAAAAAATCAAATAAAAAAATGTATTGCTCATGTTTATTTATGAATCATGTCTTCATGTGCATTCATGTTTATTTAATCATATATGCAACACATGTAAAGCGTACATAACTATAATGATCATTGACCTTGAGAGGAAGTTGTTACCATATGCACCACCTTCTTGTCTGACTCTTCGAATGAACATCTCAATACAGCTTCAAATGATATGTATCTTCTCCTTAAGACCCTCCCAAATATTGCAGTCCTTTCAAATCGATGGTTAAAACGTGAATAACTTCTTTGAAAAATTAGTCGCCATCAGAAGATTTAACCGTAATAATGGTTTTCGTGAAGTTCTGATGTTAAGAAAAGCATCGGGATTCTATAAGATCTCCACATTTCTTCCTTTGTTTACTGAGCTCCTTGAGGCCTATTCAATGCCTCACACCAAAGTTTTAAAAATAGAATCGAGCCGATGGATTGAACCGATTTAATCAAGAACCGGAGAAAAAACGGTTCAACCATCCGATTTTTATTCAAAAAAATAAAAATCAGTCAAAACCCAGTTGAACCGCTTAAATCCGGTTGAACCAGTTGAACCAAACCACCGGTTCAACCATCTATTTTTGACAAAAAATATTTCCAATAAATTAACAAAATACAGACTTTTTCAGAAATATTCACAATCTAGTCTCATTCTAACCCTAGTATAATACTCGTTTATCTCTCTTCTCATTCACATGTGTCAATGACTCATTATTGTTTGTCCCTTCCTATCATATGAGTATTGCCTCTCTCTTCCCACATTTTGTATGAGATTGTCCACTTGTAACAATAATAAGCGAAGAAGACATTGTCATAATCATACTACGAGAAGCAACAAATTAACAATTCTTAGAGTTTAATTACATTTAAAATTATTAACGTTTTACATCACATATATGTATTTATATAAATTTTATGAAATATGATTATTACGACCTTCGAGTTTTTAAGAACATTTATACCCTAACTTTTAATCAATATTATTTGTGCTCCAATATTTTCTTAAAAAATTCATAATATCATTCTTATAATGGTATAAAATGGAAGCACAAGTGTACTAATAAAATGCCACTGCTATTGATTTTGTAAAAAATATAGGACACACATGTAATTGCATTAAAAATATGGGTATAAGTGTTATTGGAAAACTTGGAAGGACAAGAGTAAACAAATCTTCGAAAGATATGATGTAGCATTTTTCATATTTATTTGTATGATATACTGGTTTAACTCGGTTCGACCTGGTTGAACCATACGAACCAAACCAACAATACAACGGTTCGATCTTTTTCGCTTTTTGACCTGTTGACGTCATCACCAACTCGACCGCTCGGTTCTATTGGTCTGGCTATAAAAATAAAAAACCGATACATGTCTGGTTTGATGCTCGGTTTGATTTTTAAAACCTTGCTCTCCACTGAAGCATATTTTTCACTGGTTTACGTATCCGATTTTAAGATCGGATATTCGTTACGAACCCTAAAAACACGTATCAAATAAATAATTTACGAGACTAATCTATATTATGTGCAAGTTACAGTATAGGATAAATCAAGGTTGAATCGGCATGGACACTGAAGATTCCACATTTTAAATTTCAAATTGAAATACTAAAAATAACTTCGACGAAAGTTTTGCAAAATATTCGAACTGATGAAATTAACGAGGAGGCAATGGTGCAGGTCCACACGTAGGGTTGAGCATTGGGCCGAGTCAATCCGACTCGACCCGAAATCCGGCCCATGTAGCCCGGCCCGAACCTGAGCCCGCAAATAATTGGGCCGGGCTTTGGGCCTTAATTCAAGCCCAAATGTATATTCGGGCCGGGCCCTTGCCTGATAGGGCCCAAACTCGAAAGTCCGATAGCCCGGCCCGTTAGCTCGGTCCATTTCAAGGACCCGAACTACCCGACCCGTTAGCTCAACCCATTACTTCTGCAAATGAGTGATGATAGAATTCGGATAGATATCAAATTCTGAACATACTAATCTAATTAAATTTAACAACCATCATGGTTATATATACCATTACGATCCTAATTTACTATGTTAGTGAACATATATTATAAACAATTATATTACAGTGGTAATATATTCATTATGTTTAGAGCATGTTGTTGTACATAGCAAATTCATATCGAGGACATGATTCCTTAATATTATCAATATAGTAAAACATATTTGCATGGGTAAAGAATACACATTTTTATTGGGGATGGGTGGTGTATTTGGAAGATAAAAACAAGCTCAATATGCCATGGAGTTTCAATAAGGCCGGCCCGACCCGAACCCCGGCCCATAATGTTTTTTTGAAAGAAAAAAGGGCCTCCACCGTTTAGGTGTGTGCCCAAAAAGGCCCATAATGTTTGGGCCGGACTTGGGCCTAGATTTTGAAAAATAAAACGGTCATAAGGCCGGCCCGTTAACCCATATACTAAAATGATTTTGGGCCGGGACAAGCCCAACCCGGCCCATGCTCAACCTCATCCACAGGTGCTGATGGCTCCTCCAATACATAACAATCTCTAACTATTGTTCAACTATGGAATCTCGTGGAACTACTTGATCGTCATCTGTGGAGTTGGGATTCCAACCACGATCTTTTGATGGCATGTACACCACTGTTAGAGGTGTCAGAAAAGTCTCAGGTTTGACATTCACTTAGATTCAGCTCGCTAAAAATTCGATTCAGATTCGATTCGAAAATAAACGAATCGAACCCAAACATGAGTTTGAATTCGATTAAATAAACGAACCGATCTTAAAAAACATAGGTTCGTTCAAGTTCGATTCGTTAAAATTTCGATTATATATACACATACATGCATAAAAGTATATATATATATATTGGAAAAATGGGTTGCCCCGAGGGGGAGCTAACTTGGCTCCCTCGCCTCATTTTTCCTATATTTTTTATTTTTTAAATTGCTTCCATGAATATTCATCACCATATCCCTATATTATACCATTCAAATTTCGTGCGAAACAAAAGCTCGTACGACCTCCATCCAGACAGTCATTTTTTAACTGTCTCAAAATTGCTAAAAAATGGTTGTCTTGATGGAGACCGTAGGAGTCTCTATTTCGTACGAAATTTGAATGACATAATATAGGGATATATTTAGGAAAATCCACGGAAGCATTTTTCAAAAAAAATAAAAATTTTTGGCAAAAATAATGCGGGAGGAGCTAAGTTAGCTCCCCCAAGGGGGCATACACATTTTACCCTATATACATACATATTGTGTATATATATATAAGGAAAAAAGATGTTCTATCATAATATAAGGGTTATTCCCTTAGGCCCTGTTCGGATTGGGGGTTACCCCCCACTTTGGGTGGGTAACCCCCCAAAACCCCCATTTTTAACCCACTAGTGGGACCCACCCCCTTCCCATCAAAAAAATTATATATTATACCATCATATCATCTAAAAATTATAAAATACTCAACTTCTACTCAATATTCCAAACTTCAATACAATCACATCACAAAAACCACCCACTTTTTCAAATTTCAATACAATCATACCATAATAACTACCAACTTTTTCAAATTTCAATACAATCACATCACCCAAACCCACAAAACCCTTAACCCACCAACCAAACACACTACCAAAAAAATGGGTTATCCACCCCTGGATAACCCGCCAGCCGAACACCACCTTATTTTTCTAAATCCATCCAATCATCCACTCCCTAAGTCCGTAATCCTGAAACCCCCACAAAATCCTCTCGTGCATGCTACAACATTGCCCTATTCTTAAACGAACCTTTAACGATCCGAACCGAACCTTTACGAACCTTACTCAAGTCGAATCGAATCTAATTACAATTTTCATTTTATCGAGCCGAACCGAACCGAACCTGAACCTGAAAGTTTTCTAAATGAACCAAACCTGGGTTGGTTCGCTCAAGCTCAGCTCGTTTACACCCCTAATCATTGTACGACAAAAATAACATGAAAATTAGTCTTTTTAGTAAAAGGATATCCAATTTTAACGTAAAGGCTATCGAATAACTATTTGAAGATGATTTATTGCAAAAAAGAAAGTCCGAATGTTAAGAAACGAGTAGATCCCCCAAAACAACCATTTTTATGGGTTAAATGAGGCTATTCCCTGGGAGTAGTCAATTGGCTACTCTCACCCTTATTTTTCCTCTATTTTTTATTTTGTTGGAAATAAAAAATATGTATATTCATTGTTATATCCTCCTAACATGACATTTCAATTTTGTCAGAAATAGAGACTCATATGCCCTCCATCTGAAGGGAGTCAATTTCAGAAATTCTGAGACCGTTAAAATTTGACAGTCTTGATGGAGGGGATAGAATTTCGAATTAAATTGAATTTTGAATGACACCATGATGACATATTGTGATCTAAATTTCAATATGTTTCATTCAAAAAAATAAAAAATACAGGAAAAATAGTTGAAAGCATGTAAGTTGACTACAATAAGGGAACATACTCTCTTTTCCCTTTTTATATTAGTTTAAATGGGCAACATGTCAATTGCAAAAGTTGCTGCCGAGATTAATTATTGAGAAAATATAAATAAAAGAAATCAATGTCAAACATTGCAGAATAAAAGAGGCATTAATTAATATAAGTTTTGAATCCCTGCCCTATCAAGTGTGAGGTGAGCGCATAGATATGCAAATGGAGAGATAGGGACAGAGGTCATACCGTACTTTTATCTATTTTTAAATACAAATATAGATGTGAATAAAGAAACCGATGGATATTAATAATGGTCTACAAGTAATATTAGAAATATTGTATATATTAGTTAAAGAAAAAATGGGACTGCTCCTTAGAGAGTGATAACTTGATTTTCTGTCCCATTTTTCTCATATTTTTTATTTTTTTTAAATTTCTTTCATAAACATTCATCATTATATCCTTATATTATACCATTCAAATTTCATGCGAAACAGAGACTCCTACAACTTCCATCCAGACAATCATTTTTTAACGGTCTCAGAATTGCTAAAAAATGATTGTCTGGATGGAGATCGTAGGAGTCTCTGTTTCGCACGAAATTTGAATGACATAATATAGGGATATATTTAGGAAAATCTACAGAAGCATTTTTCAAAAAAATAAAAAAAATTGAGAAAAATAATGTTGGGGGAGCTAACTAGAGGGCATACACATTTTACCCTTAGTTAAAATATTAACATATTGGATGGAAAACACATGATATAAATATATTAAATGTGTTTATATCATAAAAAGTACACCAAATACGATGAAAAAAAGTATAAATTATGTTATATACGGCTAAAAGTAGATATAAAACTTAACTAATACAACAAAGCAGGTGCTCCACCTATCATGGAATCTGTCTGTGTGATCTTAGGGCCCGTTCGGTAGGAGAATAAGCAGGAATAAGGATGGGGAATAAGAGGAATAAGGGTCTATTCTCCGTTCGGCTGGAGGATAAGAATAAGGAGAATAAGGTGAAATAAAGGTAGGTAAGGTGAGATAAAGATAGGAATAAGAGTGAAATAAGATGAAATAATGGGGAATAGTCGTACCACGAGGAAGCGTGTTGGTGGCTTATTCCCCTTATTCCATTCCTCCTTATACCCCAAACGAACAGGGCCTTAGAGTGCTGATATCGCCATCACATGGTGAGTTAATGGTGGATGTGATAGAGTGACATTAATGAGGATGGTCATGGAGCTCCAGAGAGGAGTTATGAATCTTACCATAACTTTGTCCATGTTGTGGGATTGTTTTGAGATTCTGATGGGCATATTCGTCCCGCTCTTTTGTTTTTTGTGATAGATATTTTTTTAGATAGGCAGGGTCACTCCACTACTCTTATACTCAGTATCTTTTTTTCTGATAAAAAAGGGAATTGTGAGATTCGAATCTTGATCTTTTATTTGAGGGATCACTCAACCACCGTACCAATTGTTTGGTTGACATGGACCTCTACTGTCACTTGTTATCGCATTGCATGTTCCCGAGGATATGCACGACTCAAAATCTTTGGGCTCCACTATTTTTTTCTATACTTATTTTTGGACGAGAACCCGTAATGCCATCTTTATTTAATTTTACCCAAGACTATATCATCACAATGACTTTTGTTTGGTAGAATAAATTACATGAAAGTTCCTAAACTATATACCCAATTTCAATGTTCTACCTAAAATATAAAAAGTTAACAACGTAGAGCTCCTTCTCCTCAAACATTCACCACCACCAAATGTGAGCTAATTCTCTCATCTGATACCAGCTGACGGGAATACGAACCATCAGTATCGTCTCCTCTCGGATACTGGTTGTTGACGATAGTAACCACCATACGAATACATAAGTGGATGCACAATCGATCACCACCACAGAACATGTAAAGAAAGAACAAGTAGATATAACGGTGGTTGGTCACCTCTTGCGACCACTGGAGAAGAAAGATTACTAAAAGAAGAACGAGTACAACTCTCTCTATTCCCTCACTCTCTTCTTCTCTTGTCTCCCTCTCCTCTTTTCTCTCTAGGGGTTACATTGTTCTTGCTAGTGGTAGTGTTGAGGCAATGCTTCCACCCTCCTCTATATATAACCCAAATACAACCCATAGTCCTATTCCCAATAAAATTATATATAGAATATAACTCAACAACTATTAGGTTTAGGAGTCCAATCCATCGGGATTCCCAATTCTAATATGACTCTAATCCTAACACCAAAGGCTCCCCTCACCAGCAACTTTTCGACGCTGAGGAAGCCTATCAATCTCTAAAAGACCTTTCATCACCATCGTACTTCGCTTCTAGCTCCGACCTTAATTATTCTCTATTGTCGAGGTCGTCTCTCTCTCCACATGGCTTCTTGGTGTCCCTCTGTTCCACCGAGTCCTGCACCACCTCAAGCTCTGCCATCGCAAAAGGATCACGACCTACAGCGGTAGCGGTGCTTCGCCGCCACCGTTTGGGAAGGAGTAGACCTGGCCAAAGTCTGAGTCGGGCCGGGTAATGGGTCGGGCCGATCGGGTCAAGGTTTTAAAACCCATTTTCCAAGGCCCGACCCTGCCTGGTCCATGGGTCATACTTCAAGGCCCAAGCCCGGTGTTGGAGTGCTTGGTTGTATACGTCATGGGTTGTAGCAGGGTAAATGGATCCTAGAGAAGATCCATTTACCCTCATCCAGTGTTTAGTCCCACATCGTCCAGTGGTGGGACTTAGAGGCTCTAGAGAGGCTATATAAGGAGTCCCAGACCTCCTGTACTCATTGAGAAAGTCAATATACAAACACGGCCCTTTGAGGCATTCTCCCGTGGTTTCATTCTTTATTCTCGATTCCGCTTCCGCTTTCTATTTCTTAACACCCAGCCCATGTATGGGCCATGCCAGGCCGGCCCATGGATCGAATGTGAAGTACTTTTTATTAATTTTTAATCAAAATTATGAAGATAATTAATTTTTTTAGCATCATCTAATCTTTCCAAATCCAAGTAACCATAATATGTGTTACTTTGCATGTAAACTATAAAACAAGATGTAATATTGATAATGTAAAATAAAAACTTGATGTATATTATATAAAATATATCTAAAATATAATTTTCAAACATATATTTTTATATGTGCGAGCCAGGCTAGGTTTTATGGCACATGCACACGACCCACCCAATTGACAGGCGGGTCAAAGTGCGAGTTGGGCTGGACCGACCCATTTCCGAAATCTCTTGCCTAAGCCCGGCCCATGAACGGACTGGACGGGCGGATCCTCGGTCCATTGACCAAGTCTAGGAAGGAGTTCCAAGGGCCATTTTGTGAACAATTCTTTTCTTATTTGTGGATGTAATCGCATATTGAATTCTGTAACCACAACTTTCTCAAAATGGAGGCATTTCCGTCCTTAACGGCGTTAAGAGATTTCCGCAAGGTGAGGATGAAAATTACAGATTTAATAGATAATATATCACATTGTTACTTTTTAATAATTTTGAGTATGATATTGAAATTAGATAGATAGTGAAGTAACTTCTTTATAATTTATTCTTTTTTTGTATTAAATCAATATCCTTTTTATATATTTGAGCATCGCATTATTTACCATAACTATCACATTGGTGCGGGTTTAATAGATAATACCACATTGTTACTTTTAACAATTTTGAATATGATATTCAAATTAGATGTATAGTTAAGTAATTTATATATAATTTATTCTTTTCTGTATTAAATCAACATCCTTTTTATATATTTGAGCATCGGCATTATTTGCCATAAGCAGGGATAAAAACGGTTGGATACGGATAGGTATATAGGTATCATCATATACTTATCCATTCTAAATTCCGGATATAAATACGGATACAAATATTGACGAATGTGAAAAATATGTTACCATATCCTTAAACGAATGCGAATGTAAAACGAATACGAATCGGATACGAATACTAACATAAATATTTAATAGATTAATTAAAATATACACGCGTAGGATGGTTTAGACATAAAATAGATATACTAGGTATAGTAATTTCATAACAATCATATCAATAACGTGAACGTAATCATAAAATATTGTTACGCATAGTTATAAATAAATCTATTACTATACTTATGTACGAAAACGAATATACGAATGCAAATATTAGCGAATGTCAAAATGATATCCATATCCGCATCCATTTTAAAATGAACACGAATATGAATGTCAAAATATATATAAAACGAATATGATAACGAATCGGATACGGATATATTCACGTTCGCTTTCATCCCTAGCCATAAGGGTTTGATGGGGCGCCTACCCCTTGCGGGCAGCCAACATGGTTGTCTTGCCCCCATTTTTCCACATTATTTTTATTATTTTTTTTAAAATTCACCAAGTATATTCATCTATATATTCCTCCAATCTGTCATTCGAATTTCATCAGAAACAGACACTCTTATGCCCTACATTTAGAATAGGTGGATTACAATAATCTTTAGACCATTAAACTTACATGTTCTAAATGGAGGACATAAAAATATTTGTTTCTTACGAAATTCGAATGACATATTAAAGGGACATATATATGAATATACATAGTGAACTTTTTCAAAAAAAATAAAAAAATTTGTGAAAAAACCATTTGGCTGCTCGCAGGGACAACCCCATTTTTTCCATAATGAGCAGCCTTAGTAGCGACAAGTTTATTTTGTTTGCTTCCTTTGTCTGACAGGGTTTCATTGTCCCACTTAATTGGATCTCCATTCTATTGTTGGTTGTCGATTTGTGACAAGGGATTATTATATGCGGAGACAATTGCATTCAATTCTTGTCTCCCCCTTTGAGCTGTGCAATGTGGACTCGAGTTACTAGATTTAGATCTTCTGCCTAACATAACTCTATCACTAATTTTTAGGGATGAAAACTAATAAAAATATATTTGTATTTGATTCTCTATCGTATTCGTTTTATACATATTTTGACTTTCGTATCCATATTCATTCTAAAACGGATGTGGATATGGATATCACTTTGATGTTCGTTAATATTCGCATTCGTATCCGTATATCCATTTTTTATATAAGTATAGTAATCTATATATTTATAATGGATTTAATGGGGTTGCCCCCTGGGGACAACCATGCCTCTTATTTTCGGTGTTTTTTTTATTTTTTTTGAAAAATAAAATCATGTATATTCATTTCTATATCCCTCCTATATGCCATTCGAATTTCGTCAGAAACAGAGACTTATACGGCCTCCATCGAGATGATGTCGATTTAAAAAATCCTTTTACCGTTAAAAAATGACTGTCCGGATGGAGACCGTAGAAGTTTCTGTTTCCGACGAAATTCGAATGGCACGTAGTTGGGCTATAGGGATGAATGCAGATGACGATATTTTTTGAAAAAAAAATAAAAAAAGCGTCGAAAATGGCGCGGGGACAACCAACAAGGGGGCAGCCCCATTAACCTCATTTATAATTGTATGTGACAATAATTTATGTATACATTCACCATTGTTAGTATAATTGTTATGAAAAGAATATGTCATGTATATCTATTTTATGTATATACCATGCTAAACATGTATATTTTTGTTAACCTATCAAAATATTTTTGTTATTATTCGTATCCGATTTGTATTTGTTTTACATCCGTATTCGTTTTTAAAGATACGGTAATACATTTTTCATATCCGTTAATATTCGTCTCCGCATTCATATTCATATTTTAAAATGGATAAAGATATAATTGTACGTATATTCGTATCCGTATTCGACCGTTTTCATTCCTACTAATTTCAAACGAAAAAGATTACCATCTCTTGACATGGAACACACAAGTAATGGTGGTAGATGGATCCTATTGGGATAGCCAATGTTAAAACAAGGATTCCCAAAGAAAAGTTAATGGTTGGATGCTAGAATTTTATCTCATAAGCACAACCAATTAATGCATTAGATGAAAATGGATGAACAACATGGTGGTGATGGACACATGATCATAATGCATTAGATGAAAATGGATGAACAACATGGTGGTGATGGACACATGATCACGATCCTCATGGGAAGCATCCAAATATTTGATACATGTTTTCTTTTTCCTTTCTTCTCTCCATTCCGAGAGTTCTAGGATTAGAGTTATATTAGTATTAGAAATCCTAAGAGGATGAGACTCCTAATCTTAATAATACTTGAGTTGTATTCTATTATCCAACCCTTCAAAAATTCGAGGTGGAGTAGTGGATTGATACTCTTCCATTCATATTAGATGTCATGAGTTCAAGATTCATTACAATCGTTATTAGTTTAATATAAACTCAAATTTGAATTGTGCAAATTTGAATTGTGGTTGAGTGGTTCAACTCCTATTGAACATGTTTAACCAAGTTGCAAATAGCTGATTGGACCGTTGGTTGAACCAACATTTCATCAATTTGACTCGAATAGTGAAAATCGAACCAAATTCAGAACCGATTGCTCTGATTTGATTTTTATTAACATCGATTGAAAGAAGAACATCACCGTGAGAAAGTTGCAGATGAAGAAGACGATTACAATAATCTAAAAATTAAATTTCAACCTGGCTCACTGGATTGTGTTCTTGGTATTTATCTGATTAAATTAACTCGTGAATGATTAATTTAAGTTGACTCAAGAAGAGTCAAACGGTATGATTGGTTGTGCTAAACGAAGCAAATTTCCGGAGTTCTGGTTATAATCATGACGCTTATATAGAAGGCAATTGACAAATTTTTGAAGTTAGAGGCGTTAAAATCCCATCCCTATTTTTTATGATGAAACTTTTAGCGAGGAGGTTGGTCGAGAGTCACCATGTCACGTATTAATTGACGTGTGTGTATATATATGGGTCATATGTGGCTGTCCCCACCTTATTTTGTCAAATTTTTTTATTTTTTTGAAAAATAACACCATGTATATTCATCCCTATATCCCTCCTATATACCATTCGAATTTCGTCAGAAACAAGACTCCTACGGCCTCCATCCAGACAATCATTTTTTAACGGTAATGATGAATACTCATTCATCACTCTTTATTCTTATATTTTAGCTACAAAAACCTTTGCAAATGCATGTAGATATGTGTAAATAAGAATAATTACCAAACGCATGCATTGTGTAAAAACCTATAATTAGCATGTTTTTGTGTAAAAATAAAAGAATAAAGATTAAACAAGAAAAAGAGGGAAATATTTAGAATAAATATTGAGCAACCTAACCCAAGGGAGGGCTCAGCATGGGCCTGACCGCATAAAAGCCAAAGTAGAGGGAGATAGGGGTTCATGTGTGTACATACTTATGTAAATAAAATAAAAGTATTTTCCTCACCAAAAATAGGCTTGTAAATTTGTGTCTATATTTATAAATATAAAAACAAAAGATAAAAATATGAAAATCAAAAAGAATAAAAATATCACTCTCACATTGTGCATAGACTCACCTACATATTTATTTAGCCCTATAAATAAATAAAATTAATCTTTATAGTTTTTGTAAATAAATAAAATAAAAACAATCAAAACAAAAATCAAATAAAAATAGAAAAAATTAAAAACACAAAAATAGATTGTAAATATACCATGTATATAAGTGTATATATGTATTTATTTTACCTATGTATATAAATAATAAAAATAAAATAAAAATATCTTTTTATTCCTTATTTTATAATGAAAATAAATAAAATATAAAATAGGAATAAAATTGCATAAAAATAATAATTAAAAATCAAAAAAATTTAAAAAAACCTAATAGTGTACATATACCTATATAGTACATATAGTATACATACCTAATTTTTATTCGAAAAAAATTATTAAAAATCACTAAAAATAGAAAAAAAATAAAATAAAAATATTTAATGTTTTAACTTTTTGCAAATTCGGCCATTTGATACCTTAATTTTCACCTCAAGATTAAGCCACGTGGCCTGTTCCTATTGGCCCTGGGGAGTGTTGACCGCCCAGTCAACTACCCCCCTCCCCAGGACCACCTCCCGCGGGTCTGGTTCAAGAACCCGATTTCCCCATTTATCCCTGCCAGACCCGAGCACCATTTAGCCTAACCCAGGGTCCTAATCACTCCCCAGGTACCCGGGAATCTCGCCCGACATGGATCCTAGGGATCCGTGCTCCATGGAGTCGGACCCGAGCCATTTTTCCGGACCTACACCCATACATAAGCGAGCTCCGCCACCCTAATTCCCCATCTTTGGCCATTCGAATCCTTCACCTGTGAGCTCCAGAGAGTGCGCGAGAGTGACAGCTTGCGTCCGAGCCTGTCGAAGCGAGGGGAGGAAGAGAATCCATCGATCCGGCGAGCTACGCCCGCCGCCGCTGCTCCGCCACCAGCGTGAGCACCGAGCCTCGGAGGGAGACGCTCCTCGAGGCAACGACCAGGAGCTTCCCCAGTCTCCTCGTCCACTCAGGTATCCATTTCGCTCCGCCTTTTCCTTTAAATTCCGATTACGCCCAAATCGTCGCTCCGCCGCATTCCATCGATTCCGACCATCCAGTAGATAGTTCGATCATCAGACCCCACAGACACCTTCGCCTCCTTCCGACGCACCTTCTTCACCCCTCCATCCAACCAGCTCGCACAGGAGCTGGGAGCCGAGCTCCTCCGTCTACCCCCTTCGCCGGAGCTCGCCATTTCGACGCATCAGCCACCGCCACCTCGCCTAACCGGGTCGAGGCACTTTGCCCTCGACCCGCGAGTCTCCTGGATAGCTTTGCAGGTTAAAGGAAGGCCATCTGAGGCCTTTTGACATCAAGCCTGGAGGAGCAGCTCCGCCGACCTCGCCGGAGCTCCTCGGAGCTCAGCTGGATCATCGGAGCCTATCACCAGCTGCAGGACACCAGTGCGGAGCTTCTCCGACCTTCAGGCGCAGCAGAGGAGCCTCGGAGCGAGACCACCAGGCCGGCGAACCTCGCCGGTCGTCTGTTCTTCGAGGACCTTCCTCTTCCGTTCGATCACTCCTCCCGCTCCAGACTCCATCAGGGCCGTCCATCTCCGGAGCAACCATCACCGCTCGATCCAAGGAGGGGAGATCTGGTGCGCCCATCGTTCACCACCATCAGATCCTCCACGTGGCGCGCATCCAACAGCCCGCGTAATAAAGGGTAATTTACCCTTAGGCCCTCTTTAGTATTTTATTTCGCTTTTAGTCTTGTAATTAAGTAGAGTAGTTGTTTAAGTTTTGGGATATTTGCATAGAGACCCTGGTACTTGCTTTTATTTGCTGAGATGCCCCTGTATGTGATGTGACACGTGCTTCGACACGTGATTTTCTGGGTATTTTACATTTCATGCCCTTGTAGTTCTGGTTGTTATTAGTTGAATGAAAGTTTTTACTTATTTGCATTTATACCCCATAGCGTGAAACATTTGAGCATGTGCGTTTATTTTGGGTATTTTGTAGATAAGCCCCTGGAATTTTGGTACCTGTTACCAATAAGCCCTCGGAACTTATTTTTCTTACATTTGGGTCCCTGAGTGCCCCAGGCACGCGCGTGGCGCGTGTTTTGCTGGGTAAATTGCACCAGACCCCCCAGACTCTTGGGTATTTGCACTTTGGTCCCTGTGCACAGTGCTCCCTCTTTATCTTTGAATAAAATAGCAAATCACCTCCAAATTTAATGAAAATTGGACACATGGCTCCTGCCATGATGTAAAATTTTCTTTAACTTTTGGAGACATTTTCGTCACTGTTTGATATTTTTAGAAAATCAAAAACCTCTAATTTTGCTATTGTCTAACTTTAAAAATCACAAAAAAATATTAAGACTCCCTTAAAAATTACAAAAAAATTGTCTACTGTGTGTTTTGTGGTGTTTGATTTTCTAGCCAATTTTGGCTACTTTTCATTACTGAAAACCCCTAGAAACTTAAAAACACTCAAAATCGTATAAAAATTCTAATAATTAAACTAAAAATCCAAAAACAATAAAATTGGTACCTAAATTTTCCTTGTTTAATTCCCTTTACAGGAAAATTACCTCCCAGCTAATTTGGGGGCTTTAGATATTTTATCTATGCCCTTTTAGCTCGGCTGGACAGCACCTTTCATTTCAGCTACTGTTTGATTTTTAGAAAATTAAATAAACATCAGAAAATTCTCAAAATTCACCAAAAACACTAAAAAATATAAAACACATAAAATATTCTTGTTTGCATTTTTGGTTGATTTTTATTGCTTTTAATAAATTGTTGAAGTGTGTGTTTCTTTACTTTTCTTATTTTCTTAATTCATTAAAAATCCAAAAACATATAAAAAATTCAAAAACCACCAAAAATATTTTCTCCTTTTATTTTATCTTTTTTTTACTACTTCTAGGCCGAGAGGCCAACCCGTGCTCCTTGAGTTCGACCCTGGTCGCTATACCAGGTTAAATAAATAGCGAGGCCGCTATCGCATTTTTGATCGATTTTGTTTGTATTAGTGGTCTGATTTTTTTTTGATTGCCCGCGCTTTATCGCTTGGGTCACAACAACCTGTTTAGTACCTTGTACCCGAGTGCTCAGGCGTGACATCAGAATAGCAGCAGTCGCCGCAGCAGCCGCAGCCGCCGCAGCCGCGGCCGGAGGACCACCGAGACCGATGCGGGAGTTACACAACCCCGGATCGACGCTGACGCACCACTGGGTTGTACTTTCAGCGATCATGGGGGACTTTAAGTTCCCCCCGAACACTTTGCAGCTACTCCCCCGCTTCCACGGGCTCGCGACAGAGGAGCCCCATCTCCACCTCCAGGAGTTCTTGATGATATGCAGCACTGTCCATGACCGTCAGGTGGACCAGGACACGATCAGGATGATCGCCTTCCCCTTCTCTCTAGCAGACAGAGCAGCCACCTGGCTGAAGCATCTGGGGAAGTTTGTTTACACCTGGGAGCAGCTCCGCACCGAGTACTTGAACAAGTACTATCCACTCGGGCGGACGAATGCAGCGAGGGCCCTGATCAGCAACTTCTCCATGCTCCCCAACGAGCAATTCCATGAGGCATGGGAGAGGTTCCGAGAGCTCACAGACCGATGCCCGCACCACGACATTTCGAAGCCGAACCTTGTGCAGAGCTTCTTCAGCGGGTTGACACCAGAGCTCCAGGGCCTGGTGAATGCTTCTTGTTGCGGGTCCTATTTCGCCAAGGATCACGACTAGGTCTGGGCCATCTACGAGGAGATGGTCGAGAACTACATGGTGATGTCCCAGACCCGGTTGTACACTCAGGGCAGACCCCAGCAGCCAGGACCCGTGCAGTACCAGAGGATAGCACGGGTCGACGCCGGTCCATTCAGTTCATCCGCAGTTGCAGCAGCACAAGCAGAGTCGTCCGCTGCGGATATGGGTATTATCAGCGAGAAGTTGGATCGGATGGAGCTGATCGAGAAGAAGCAGTGCCAGGGCATCACGCAGATGGAGCAGATGGCACAGACTCTGAGCGACATGAAGACCCAGCTCATGTGTCTCCAGGAGGCACAGACGGCTTCACAGCCCCGTCTTCAGTCGCGAGGCGATACCACGGCAGCAGCAGCTCGTCCCAGCGCTCCAGCTCCTTTCAGCACCCTAGACAGGTTCACCTTGTACAGGCGAAGCCGTACCAGCCGCAGCAGCCCTCCTACCAGTCACCACCATCTCCAGACATGCAGATGGTGGTATACCAGCCGGATCAGCCTCTGGCAGTACTCCCGCCAGCCCAGTACGACGCCGAGCCGTTGATGGATGTCAACGGGATTTGGTATGACCGTCCCCAGCCTGGGATCCGACGAGACCATCCTGGATTCAGGTGGGGGAGTGGAGGTACCCAGCCCCAGCAGCAGTCATCCGGTCAGGGTGGGCAGTATAGCCAGCAGAGAGATAACCAGCAGCAGCAGCCCCCAGCCTACCAGCCACAGCAGCAGTCATCCTTCGTTCCTCGTCCCTATCAGCAGCAGGGACAGTCTTGGAGACGTGAGCAGCAGGCTCACCAGGCACACCGGTAGCAGCATCCCTCCTCCTACCCCTCTCAGCAGTAGCAGCACCAGTTCCAGCAGCCTCATTACCAGAGAGGCTACCCGTCGGGCCCCCGTGAGAGCTCCACCTTGGATGACGTAGCCCGCCTCCTCATGGACCAGCAGGCTACATTTAGATGGGAGATGGACGAGTTCCGCCAGGAGATGCGGGACCTGATGAGAGGGAAGGCCGCCATCCCTGCACAGATAGAGCCGAATCCGAACAGCCTGAAGAGGAAGTCTGAGCAGGTAGTTGACACTGAGCATACCACTCCTAGTGATCCGTTTGATGATATGTCTTCAGATGTGTTTGATGTTGATTTTGTTACACTTAGGAGCGGTAGAGCACTGATGAATACCCATTCATCACTCTTTATTCTTATATTTTAGCTACAAAAACCTTTGCAAATACATGTAGATATATGTAAATACAAATAATTACCAAAAGCATGCATTGTGTAAAAACTTATAATTAGCATGTTTTTGTGCAAAAATAAAAGAATAAAGATCAAAAAGAAAAAGAGGGAAATATTTAGAATAAATATTGAGCAACCTAACCCAATGGAGGGCTCAGCAAGGGCCTGACCGCATAAAAGCCACAGTAGAGAGAGATAGGAGCTCATGTGTAGATATCTATGTAAATAAATAAAATTATATTTTCCTCAACCAAAAATATGCTTGTACATATTTTGTATATATTTAGAAACTATTAAAAACAAAATAAAAATTTAAAAATCAAAAATGCAAAAATACCCCTCCACCATGTGCATAGACCATCATCCTTTATTTATTTAACCCTATAAATAAATGTATTTATTTTCAAAACTTTTTGTGAATACTCTATGGTATATTTCGTAAATAAAATAAATAAAAAGAAACAAAAGAAAAATCAAATAAAAATAACAAAAATTAAAAATACAAAAATATATTGTACATATGCCATGTATATAGTTGTACATAACTATTTATTTCACCTATGTATATAAATAATAAAAACAAAATAAAAATATCCTTTTATTCCTCATTTTATTCTATAAATAATTAAAATATAAAATAAGAATAAAAGTGTACAAAAATAATAATTAAAAATTAAAAAAATCAAAAACTCTATATTGTACATATACCTATGTATAGCTATACTATGTAAATACCCTATTTTTATTTCCAAAAATTAATTAAAAATCACCAAAAAATAGAAAAAAATAAAAGAAAAATATTTCATGTTGAAAGTTTTTGCTGATTCGGCCCCTAGCTAGGTGTATTTGTCACCTCAAGATCTTGCCACGTGGCCTGATTTCATTGGGCCCTGGGGATGTTACCTGCCCGGTCAACTGACCCCCCCCAGGACAATTCTTCGCGGATTCGAGCGCCGGACCTTCTTCTCGGATTTTTACCCGCTCAACCCGATTTCCCAACACCTAAACCCCGGCTCCGTTTGACACCTCCCACATCCGACACTCTCGCCGGGCATCTACCTCGGGGTCCGCGCGCCACCGTGACCCTACCCGTTCAGCCCTAACCGAGTCGACACTCGTATATAACCTGAGCTCCGCCGCACTCCATTCCCATCTTTGGCTCGCCACTCTCATTCCCGTGACCTCCATTGCAATCTCCGAGGTGACAGCTTGCGATTGCCTTTGTCGCAGTGAGGAGGGGGTGCCCGGACCATCGATCCGGCGACTTCGCGTCGCCGTGCTCCGCCACTTAGCAGGAGCTCGAGCCTCAGGCAGTGACAACCTTCGAGGCGACGACCAGGAGCTAGCTAAGCTCCAGCACAGTCTTCCACTCCACCCAGGTAGCACTCTAGCTCGCCTATTTAGCTTAATTTGTAGTTTCGCCCAAATCGAAGCTCCGACGTATTCCTTTGATTCCGGCTATATCGTACATTTTCTCGATCATCGGAACACTCAGTCACCTCCGCCATCCCTCGACGCACCTTCTCCGCCCCTTCACTTAACCCAGCTCGCACATGAGATGGGGTTCGAGCTCCACCGTCCTCCGCTCGCCGGAGCTCGCTCGTCCCGACCCACAGTTCACCCCCACGCCGCTTCTTCGGGTCGAGGCACTTTGCCCTCGACCCGCGAAGCTTCTGGTGTACTTTGCAGGTCAAGAGGAGGCCATCTGAGGCCCCCTCACTTCCAGGCCAGGAGCTTCTCACCGTCGGCCTCACCGGAGCCCCTCCAGGGCTCGGCTGGGCCATCGGAGGCCACCACCAGCTGCGGGACGTCATCGCCGATCTTCTCCGATCCTTGGAGGCAGCTGAGGAGGACCCTAGCACGCACACGAGGCCGGCGAACCTCGCCGGCAACCTGTTCTTCGAAGGTCCTCGAGCACCGTCCGATCAGTCCCGCCTTCCAGTTCGCATCGTGACCGTTCATCCACGAAGGAGCAGTTATCGTCCGATCCGCTCGAGGGTTGATCTGGACCGTTAGCGCAGAGGAGAGAGGCACCTGCACCTGACCCGTCAGATCTTCCACGTGGCCCCCTCTGAGGCGTCGATCAGGCCCACGTGCGGAAGAGGAGAAGCGCCCGCTGTCCGAGACCGTTGGATCATCTACGTGGCGCACATCCAGCCGTCGACGTAATAAAGGGGTAAATTACCTTAGGCCCCCTCTTAGTTTTTGTTTTACGTGTCAGTCCTGTAAATATTTTAGGAGTTTTATCTACGTAGGGTAAATTGCACATTGGACCTCGTGCTTGTTTTTATTTGCATTTATGCCCCTGTATGTGTGATCCACGTGCTTCGCCACGTGCTTTGTCTGGGTTATTTGCAACTATTATCCTGTAGTTCTGGTTGGTTCATGAATGATTAGAAACTTTTTGGTAATTGCTTTTATGCCCCTGTGAACATTTTATTTGCACATGTGCGCCTTTTAGTGGGTTAATTGCATAACCGTCCCTGGACTTTTTGGTACGAGTTACCAAAAGGTCCTAGGACTTGGTTTTTATTACCAGAAGGTCCCTGAGTGCCCCAGGCACGCGCCACGCGCGTGATTTGCTGGGCAAATTGCACCTGGACCCCCAGATTTACGGGTATTTGCACTTAAGTCCCTATGCACTGTGCCCTCTTTTTGATTTTGAATAAAATATCAATTCATCGCCAAATTCGATAAAAATTTGACACATGGCTCCTGCCATGTTGTAGGATTTTTAAGAATTTTGGGGGACATTTTTGAGTGCATTTGTTATTTTTAAAAAATTCAAAAACATTTATTCTTGGCACTGTTTCACTTGAAAAATCACAAAAAAATATTTAAACCCCCTTAAAAATTCTATAAAAATTAGATACTGTTTCTTGTGTGTTGCTTGATTTTCTAGCCAAGTTTGGCTATTTTTCATTGCTTAAAAACCCTAAAAATTTAAAAACACCTCAAAACTCATAAAAATCATAATAAATAATTTAAAAACCCAAAAACAATAATTTTGGTGCTCAAATTTTCCTTGTTTTCTCTAGCATACAGGAAAATTACCTCCAGGCCCTCTTGAGATGCTTAAATATTTTATTTTTGGATTTTGGGCCTGGCTGGACAGTACCTTGCCTTTTCCGCACTGTTTGATTTTTAGAAAATAAAATACACCTTATAAAAATCCCAAAAATTCACCAAAAACATCTAAAAACCTAAAAAACATAAAAACAATTTTTCTTGAATTTTTTCTTGATTTTTGATGCTTTAAATAAATTGTTCAAGTATGCTTGTTCTTGTGCTTTCTTATTTTCTTTACATATTAAAAATCCAAAAAATTTAAAAACAATTAAAAACCACTAAAAATGTTTTCCCTTTTTCTCTGATTCTTCGACTACTTCGTAGGCTTTTTAAGTCAACCCGTGCTCCTTGTGTTTGGACTTTTTAAGCGAGAGAGAGAGAGAGAGCTGAGTGGGTGAGGATAGTTTAGGGATATTCATTTATTATTATTGTAATAATACAGGGACTTGAACTCTTGGACTGTTTGGACTTCTACCGTAGCGGGTCTGTTTCGCCGAGCACCGGTGTGCTCGGGTGACCCTTTAGGACCTTAGCGGTTTTTCGCGGATTTCTCGCGGCTTTCTTCTACCTTTTTTACTGCCTTTCCGGTGTTTACGCGGTTTTGATCGAGCCCCTAGCCGTAGGAATTTCCGGTGCTTGTGACGTAATTAGTAGGATCCACACACCTAATTGCTTATCTGTTCCTATAGATCGTTAATTGGACCTACTAATAATAAATAATAAAAATAACTTAGTTGCTTTCCTGAGAGCCTATGCGCCGCGAGCCTGCCCCACAAGCGCTACTCCTGAACTCGACCTGTCGAGAAGAGGAGGGGTGGGCCAAGACCGGACTCTTTGGATCGAGAGCGAGTGACTGAGTTAGACGGTTCTGCGCTAGGAATTGCTCATCTAGGACTCGGTTTTTCCCGCTTGCATCATTTAGGTAGTTTATTTCCTGTCTTTAAATTCTGCGCGGATCATATTGCATGTAGAGTGCTGGAGTCAGGTACGCCTTCCTTACTTTGCATGCATCATTGATTTTATCGCGCATCGGCTTTTTCGTCTTCTCCCCCCTGTTTTCGGACTTAATAATCAGGAGAACCGAAAAATTCGTTAGGCCTTTTGTTTGCTCTGAAAAATATTAAAAAGAAAAACAATAAAATCGGGACTGCTAATCATACTTGATCTTAAAAACCGCTCACCCTAAAAACTTTGTCTTGGGGAGAGCAACCCCCTCATTGTCTGGTTTGGATGCGCGAGAGAGTGACCCGCACCCTAGGTAGAGCCTCCCGGTGCTAGACCCGACTGATTACCGACTTTTCTGTGCGGGCCAGTCGGTTGGGATAGCATCGGATATCCTAACAGGTCACGTAAGCGCTCTGATATTTTGTGTGTTCACCAAAATAAAATAGACAAGATAATCTGACCGAACTTTCACGGTCTTCAGCTCGCGTTGCGTTGGTGAATCGGGGGTTTGTTTTTTATCATAGTTGATTCCAGATCTCATCCGCACTACTCGCCAGATCAAGATGATGGGTAGACGGTCTCTTAGGCAGCCTCTGGCTGCACCGCTTTCGGGCACGTCTACCCGATCATCTAGGTTGGCCCGCGAGAGCCGAGACCAGCTCTCCGAGCCCGAGTACGATTCCGCCCTGTTCCCCCTCGACCCCCTTTCTTGCGGCACTGAGAGACATGAGCCCGAGGAGAGATTAGCAGATTTGACAGCACCTGAGTTGGGCTCATTTGATTTTGCAGACGTCGCTATGGCAGCCAGATCAGACGATCACTCCAGAGGTCCACAGGGAGACCAGCATGTTATACTTGATCAGGGAGTGATCAACTCCACCCTGATTGCATCGCTCGAGACAGTTCAGCAGCAGTTACGCGATCAGGGGGCATTCATGATAGAGATGAGGCGAGAGTTAGAGAGGCTCATAGCAGAGCGAGGCCAGCAGAGCGAGCCTGAGGAGATACTGAGCGAGCCTGAGGAGATGCCTGATGCAGAGGCAGCAGCCGCAGTCGCAGCAGCCGCAACAGCAGCTGCCGCCGCCGCAGCGGCAGCCGCCGCGGTAGGAGGACCACCACGACCGATGCGGGAGTTGCACAACCCCGGATCTACTCTGATGCATCACTGGGTGGTTGTGCCAGCTATCGTGGGGGACTTCAAGTTCCCCCCGAACACCTTGCAGTTACTGCCCCGTTTCCATGGGCTTGCTACTGAGGAGCCCCATCTTCACCTCCAGGAGTTCTTGATGATCTGCAGCACTGTCCACGATCGCCACGTGGACCAGGATACGATCCGGATGATAGCCTTCCCGTTTTCACTGGTAGATAGAGCAGCCACCTGGCTGAAGCATTTAGGGAAGTTTGTCTACACCTGGGAGCAGCTCCGCACCGAGTACTTGAAAAAGTACTATCCACTCGGGCGGACGAATGCAGCGAGGGCCCTGATCAGCAACTTCTCCATGTTCCCCAACGAGCAGTTCCACGAGGCTTGGGAGAGGTTTGAGAGCTCCTAGACAGATGCCCGCACCACGACATATCCAAGCCGAACCTAGTTCAGAGCTTTTTCAGCGGGTTGACGCCAGAGCTTCAGGGTCTGGTGAACGCTTCTTGCGGCGGGTCCTACTTTGCCAAGGACCATGAGCAGGTCTGGGCCATCTACGAGGAAATGTCCGAGAACTATATGGTGATGTCTCAGACCAGGCTCTATACTCAGAAGACCCAGCCACATCAGCCAGGACCCGTGCAGTACCAGCGGATAGCACGGGTAGATGCAGGTCCATCCAGTTCGTCCGCAGTCGCAGCAGCACAGGCAGAGTCATCCGCTGCGGACATGGGTATCATTAGTGAGAAGTTGGACCGCATGGAGCTGATAGAGAAGAAGCAGTGCCAGAGTATCACGCAGATGGAGCAGATGGCACAGGTCTTGAGCGACATGAAGACCCAGCTCATGTGTCTTCAGGAGACACAGACGGCTTCACAGCCCCGTCTTCTGTCGCGAGGCGATACCGGCGGCAGCAGCAGCTCGTCCCAGCGCTCCAGCTCTTCACAGCAGCCTAGACAGGTTCACCTTGTATAGGCGGAGCCGTACCAGCAGCCGCAGCCCACCTACCAGTCACCACCATCTCCAGAGATGCAGATGGTGGTCTACCAGCCGGATCAGCCTCTGGCAGTACTGCCGCCAGACCCCTTCGATGCAGAGCTGTTGATGGATGTCAACGGGATTTGGTATGACCGCCCCCAGCCTGGGATCCGACGAGACCATCCCGGATTCAGGTGGGGGAGTGGTGGTGCCCAGCCCCAGCAGCAGCCGTCAGGACAGGGAGGGCAGTACTCCCAGCAGAGAGACCAGCACCAGCCGCAGCAGCAGCCCCCAGCGTATCAGCAGCAGTCATCCTACGGTCCTCGTCCCTATCAGCAGCAGGGACAGTCTTGGAGACGTGAGCAGCAGGCTCACCAGGGATACCAGCAGCAGCCTCCATCCTACCCCTCTTACCCACCACAGCACTTCCAGCAGCCTCACCCACAGAGAGGCCACCCGTCGGGCTCCCACGAGAGCCCCGCCTTGGATGACATCGCCCGCCTCCTCACGGACCAGCAGACCACATTCAGACGAGAGATGGACGAGTTCCGCCAGGAGATGCGGGACCTGGTGAGAGGGAAGGCCGCCATACCTGCCCAGATAGAGCCCAATCCGAACAGCCTCAAGAGGAAATCTGAGCAGGTAGTACATACTGAGTTAGCCACTCCTAGTGACCCTTTTGATGATACTTCTTCGGATCTATTTGATGCTGATTTTGTCACACTTAGGAGCAGTAGGACCCCAGCAGGCGGCGGCGCCTCATCTGAGCTTTACCACGAGGACACTCCAGAGGCGCCACATGAGGAGGAGGAGAGCGGTACTGATGCCGCTCCAGATGATGATGGTGGCACTGAGGCCACCAAGGATGCTGATCCCACCGGCGGTACTGAGGCCGTCGCTTCACTAGTTCGAGGAGGTGGTACTGATGCCACCCATTCAGCCGAGCCAGCCAGCGGTACTGATGCCGCACGACGTCTACCTGCAGCAGCAGCAGAGCAGCCAGCCCGTGGTGGTACTGAGGCCACCGGTGTGTGTACAGAGAGAGATGTTGTTTTTCCTCGCACTCATGTATCTCAGAACTCTGTTTTGAATAAAGGAAAAGGTTTACTTTCTTCTGGTCCCACTGTGGTGCATGATGTATGTGTGGATCCGGTCCTTGAACCGCTTAGACCTTTTCCTAGTCCTTCATCTGAGAAGGACCCTGTGATCCCCTTCCCTAGAGCCCTTCAGATGGGGAAGGGGAAGAAAAAAGAAAATCCCAAAAAGAGACAGCTTGAGGAGTTCAGCCAGAGCATGATTGATCGATTTCACATCCAGCTGACCCTCCAGGAGGCTTTGCAGCACATCCCTCTTCTCCAGCGTTCTTTGAGAGATAGGACTACAGTCAGGAAAAGGAGGAGGAACCACACTTCAGAGATCCATGTGCTGACGAAAGCCACGTGTTTTGCGATCCAGAACCGCCTGCCAGCCAAAAGGCCAGATTCAGGGGCCCCGTATGTCAGATGCCAGATTAGTGAGCAGAGGTTCGACCGTACTCTTCTAGATAGCGGATCGTCGATCAACCTTCTTCCGGCAGCCCTTCTCGATCGCTTCGAGTTGGGCACTCTTCGACAGAGCAGGACAGATCTTCAGTTCGCTGATCGATCTGTCAAGAGGCCGAAGGGGTTATTACGAGACGTTATCGTCACGATTCAGGGCCTGAAATTCCCCGTGGACTTCGTAGTGTTGGACATGGAGATCCCTGAGTCAGTGGCCGATACCCCCATCATCCTTGGTCGTCCGTTCTTGGCCACAGCCAAGGCGGTGACTGATCATGATAGCGGGAAGGTGTACTTTCGCGTCGAGGGCGAGAGTATACAAATAGAGACGGTCGAGGACTACAGAGCCAGACTCAGAGCCAGCTCCGATGCGAGTACCGATTCAGAGCAGCTGATAGACGCAGAGCCAGACATCCACCAGGACTGTGATTTTGTGATCACAGATGATGAGGCAGCTTGGGCAGATCTTGAGACACAGACCACCCTCTCACTTTCAGATACAGCTGATGCAGAGATGATAGCAGAGGAGAGTCTGGAGAGCACAGCCCTGGTTCAGGATACCATAGAGGCAGCAGAGCCGGTCCTTGATCGCGACACGATGTTCAGTGACGGTGGTGCTGAGGCCACCTTGTTTTCCGGTGGTACTGATGCCACCACGATTGATGCAGATCCCTCGGATTCAGAGTCTGATTGGGTCGATTGTTATGATCAGATGCCAGACCTGAGTTCACCTGAGCCTATAGATGAGGAGGAGGCAGATGCAGAGCCGAGCAGAGACAGTGCAGTTGAGTCGCCTTCTCCCGATCCAGTTTGCGAGAGTACGCTTTCACTTTCCCAGGCAGATTTGGCCGATCTTGCAGCTTTCACTCAGTTCCTTCCGCAGCCAGATTTGCCAGCACCTAGCATTCCAGAGCTAAAGCCGCTCCCTACTTCGCTGAAGTATCGATTCCTTGCGGGCGAGCCAGAGATGTACCCAGTCATCATCTCCGCCGAGTTGACTGGAGAGCAGGAATCCCGTCTGATGGGGGTTCTTGAAAAGAACCGCAAGGCGATCGGATGGAGCGTAGCGGATCTCCATGGGATTAGTCCAGCAGTGTGCTCCCACCAAATCTATCTTGAGGAGGGGGCGAAGCCGTCGCGTGAGTTCCAGCGGCGACTGAACCCCAACCTGAGAGAGGTCGTGATGAAGGAAATATCCAAATGGTGGAGCGCAGATTTTATTTATCCCATTTCCGACTCCAAGTGGGTCAGCCCCTTGCATGTGGTGCCCAAGAAGACGGGCATCACGACTGTGATCAGTGAGTCGGGAGAGGAGATCGCTACACGAATACCCACCTCTTGGAGGGTTTGCGTTGACTACAGGAGACTCAACCAAGCCACCAAGAAGGACCATTTCCCCCTGCCTTTTATTGACCAGATCATTGAGAGACTGGCAGGGAAGAGCCATTACTGCTTCCTGGATGGGTACTCGGGCTACAACCAAGTGGCCATCGCTCCTGAGGATCAGGAGAAGACCACCTTTACCTGTCCCTTCGGCACATATGCTTTTCGACGCATGCCATTTGGGCTATGCAACGCCCCTGCGACTTTTCAGAGGTGCATGCTGTCGATCTTTTCGGACATGGTAGGGGAGTGTTTGGAGGTCTTCATGGACGATTTCTCGGTCTACGGCGACGGATTCGATTCTTGTCTTGACTGCCTAGACCGGGTACTCCAGCGATGTATCGAGTTTCATTTGGTTCTGTCATGGGAGAAGAGTCACTTCATGGTGACTCATGGGACGGTGCTTGGCCACATCATCTCCAACAGGGGCATGGAGGTTGATCCGGCCAAGGTGGATGTCATTAGAAAACTCGCACCACCGTCCAATTTGAGGCAGCTACGGTCATTCCTGGGGCACGTTGGATTTTATAGGCGATTTATTTAGGATTTTAGCAAGATTGCCCGACCATTGACTGACCTCTTGACGAAAGACACCGAGTTCCTTGTCGATGACAAGTGTCTCTCGTCCTTTGCGACTCTCCAGCAGTGTGTTATTGAGGCTCCTGTTCTCCAGCCGCCTGATTGGTCTCTCCCATTCGAGATCATGACGGACGCCTCCGATTTTGCCGTGGGGGCAGTGCTGGGACAGAGGAGGGATGGAGTTCCGTTTGCCATACACTACGCTAACCGCACATTGGATTCCGCCCAGCGGAATTATACGGTCACAGAGAAGGAGATGCTAGCCGTAGTGTTCGCCCTAGATAAGTTCAGATCGTATATCATTGGATCTAGAGTGACTTTGTTTACAGATCACACTGCCATCAGGTACCTCATGGCAAAGAAGGATGCCAAGGCCAGACTGACTAGATGGATCCTTCTACTCCAGGAGTTCGACATTGAGATCAAGGATAAGCCTGGAGTCAAGAATGTGGTGGCGGATCATCTTTCCCGACTAGAGCAGCCTGAGGATTCTGAGCAGATTGATCCTATTCGAGATACCTTCCCAGATGAGGCGATCCTTGCTATCGCCTCACTCCCGTGGTATGCCGATATTGTGAACTTTCTCGTTGCAGGGAAGGTCCCACAAGATTGGCCCAGGCAGAGGCTTGAGACCTTCCTTGCGAAGGCCAAGTCCTACCACTGGGAGGATCCCATCCTTTACCACGAAGGAGGGGATAGCGTCTGGCGTCGGTGTATTCCTCAGGAGGAACACCATAGCGTCCTCACTTACTGCCACAAGCTTGAGGCAGGGGGACATCATTCTGGGAGGAGAACGGCACAGAAAGTGCTCCAATCCGGCTTGTGGTGGCCTACCCTCTTCAAGGACTCTGATGAGTTCGTGAAGAGGTGTACTGACTATCAGAGGATGGGCACTTGTGGACAGCGTGATATGATGCCGACGCAGCCCATTCACTTCTGTGAGGTTTTTGACGCATGGGGCATCGATTTCATGGGTCCATTCCCTAAGAGTCAGGGATTTGAGTACATTCTGTTGGCCGTTGATTATGTTAGTCGTTGGGTTGAGGCTATCCCCGCCCGAGCCGCTGATGCGAGGACAGTTTGCAGATTTTTGAGGAAACATATCATCACGCGGTTCGGGGTTCCACGAGTTCTTATTTCTGATGGGGGGTCTCATTTCATCAACGACCAGGTAAAGGCCCTTGCTAGCGAGTTCAGCATAGACCATCGTGTTGCCACACCTTACCATCCACAGACGAATGGTCTAGCTGAGGTGTCGAATAGGGAGATCAAGACTATTTTGCAGAAAGTCGTCCGCCCTGACCGAAAGGATTGGTCACAACTTTTGGACTCGGTCTTGTGGGCATATCGGACGTCTTTCAAGACTCCATTGGGCACATCTCCCTTTCGCCTCGTATATGGCAAGCCGTGCCATTTACCTGTTGAGCTGAGGCACAAGTCACTTTGGGCAGTCACAGATATTCTTATGGATCCAGATGGTATGGGAGACCAGAGAAGGGCAGAGTTAGCTGCCCTGGAGGAGCTTAGAGATGCAGCTTTCTCAAGCAGCCTACATTATAAGGAGAAAGTCAAGGAGTGGCATGATTCTCATATCAGCCACAAGCATTTTGAGATTGGACAGAGAGTATGGCTGTTTGATGCGAGGCTACGATTATTTCCAGGGAAGCTACAGAGCAAATGGAAGGGACCTTTTCTCGTCAGAAAGGTGCACGACAATGGTAGTATTGATATATCCGAGTTGTCTTCTGAGAGCACCTTTCGAGTGAACGGCCAGCGGCTCAAGCCATTTCTAGATCAGGAGCCGCAGGACGTTATTGTTGCCCCTATTCATTTTGCGTGAGATGTAGTCTCTTGACTCACATCTTTTGCATCTCACGCCTGATTTTCACTGTTCCTCCGCCTGTATAGATCCAGTTGTCCATATCATTCTATTCTTTAGTCCCACATCCCTTTTCTCATCTTATGATTATGCTATACTTAGGGTGTACTTTACCCTAAGTATAGGGGGGATGTCGGACTTGCGAGTATTCTTTTCATTCGGTTTGCTCCTATTTTGCTGCCTATACTTAGGGATATTTGACCCTAAGTATAGGGGGAGCAGACTCTGTATCTTCTTCACTCGGATTTCCCTTCATGTACAGCTTGCTATACTTAGGATTAGTTAATCCTAAGTATAGGGAGAAACCACCGAGTTCCTCTTATTATATTCATTTATTCGTTCCTGTACCTAGCCATTCCTTTTCACTTCCCTTTTACTAAGCACGAGTTATGTCTTCTTCATCGCTCTTGATCACTCTGAGGACATCGTTCGAGCTAAGTATAGGGGGGGTGTGTATATATTTCATATATACTTTAGCCATAACTCGTACTTTGTGTGAGTGTGTTAATAAATAAAATGGCTAAAAATCACAAAAATTTAAAAATTTTCATGTACATAAACCTCTTGTATCCTTGCACATACATAGCTAGTGTACAAAGTATTTTTGTAAAAATGATTTCAAAAATCTTTTGTATAAAGTTTGTGTAAATATTTTTGTATCAAAATTATGTATATAGTACAAAATTTTTCCAAAATGTTTTGAAAATCAAGAGTTTGCAAAAATCTTGTGTAAATGTTTGTAAATATCTTTTTGCAAAACTTACACTTCATGCATCATCATCATCCATGATTTTAAAACATTTTTCAAAAATTTTGCATGATTGTAAATATTTGTACATAGCATCTTGTGTACATATATGTATATAGTTTTTCCTGGATGAGAGTTGACATTTAAACTAAGCCTGGAATTAAATTGAGAAATGGAGCTTGAAAAAGATCTTAATCCACTTAACTCCAAGAGGAACCTTATAGGATTTAGGTTTAAGGCTTTTCAGGTCCATAAGGACTTAATTCTTTGAGTCCACTAGGCTATGAGCATATGTCATCTTGATGAGCTTAAGTAGAACACTTAACAACACACGCATGACTCTTAGAGACAATGGCTTGACTTGCACCTGCACTTTACACATGGCTCTCCATGGATGAGGTGGTGAGGAGGCAGTTTCCTTTGGCTTGGGGTAGCATATGAGGGTAGTACTTCTAGGCGGAACCTCTCTTCTTCTTCTAGTGAAGGAAGTGCACCTCAACTTGGTCTAGTGCGGATGAAGGCTAAAGACAGAAGCTGTGGGTTGCAATAAAGCTTCAAAAGAGGGATAGTCTACTGGCTCAAGAGGAAATTTCTTGTATATATGCTGCACCATGTAGATATGCTGTACAGAAGTCTTTGAAAAAAAAATATATGCAAAAATGCAAAAAGAACTCCAAAAAAGTGGTGGGTCGGATTGAAAATTTAATAACCCCACCGGAGTGTATATAGTCAAATAAAGCAAAGCTTATGGTATCCATGTTACATCTCATGAAGCTTGCAGCGGGAGACTTAGCTACACTGGCTAAGCTTCCAAAACTCTATACTTCTACCCCCTCTTCTTGAGCCGGTTGCACTTGAACTTAGAAGGGAATACCTCGCTTCTCGAGGAAAGAGTTGCTAGACCGAGGCATTAGAGTTACCAGGTTGAGGGAGGTTGTTTCTTTGTTACTTCTGAGGTGGGGAGCCACATATCACTTACACTGCATGGAAAGACGCATGGTCATTAGAGTTTGTGTATGTAGACTTGTTCTGATCTGGTTTATTGAGGAGTCTTGTCCATAGATTGGTGGAACTTAGAGGCTGTTGAGTTTTAAGCTTAAGTCCAAATAAGGTTCCGACACATTAATAATCTAAAGATCTGATCGAGCTCCATATTTCAATTTAATGAAGGAAAGTTTAATAATTCAACTTTGATCCATGTACATCCTCTTTTTCTTTTTCTTTTTTTCTTTCTTTTTCACTTCTTTTTCAAATAAGTGTTTGCTAAGGGACTAGCAAAGTTAAGTATAGGGGGGTGATGAATACCCATTCATCACTCTTTATTCTTATATTTTTAGCTACAAAAACCTTTGCAAATACATGTAGATATATGTAAATACAAATAATTACCAAAAGCATGCATTGTGTAAAAACTTATAATTAGCATGTTTTTGTGCAAAAATAAAAGAATAAAGATCAAAAAGAAAAAGAGGGAAATATTTAGAATAAATATTGAGCAACCTAACCCAAGGGAGGGCTCAGCATGGGCCTGACCGCATAAAAGCCACAGTAGAGAGAGATAGTAGCTCATGTGTAGATATCTATGTAAATAAATAAAATTATATTTTCCTCAACCAAAAATATGCTTGTACATATTTTGTATATATTTAGAAATTATTAAAAACAAAATAAAAATTTAAAAATCAAAAATGCAAAAATACCCCTCCACCATGTGCATAGACCATCATCCTTTATTTATTTAACCCTATAAATAAATGTATTTATTTTCAAAACTTTTTGTGAATACTCTATGGTATATTTTGTAAATAAAATAAATAAAAAGAAACAAAACAAAAATCAAATAAAAATAACAAAAATTAAAAATACAAAAATATATTGTACATATGACATGTATATAGTTGTACATAACTATTTATTTCACCTATGTATATAAATAATAAAAACAAAATAAAAATATCCTTTTATTCCTCATTTTATTCTATAAATAAATAAAATATAAAATAGGAATAAAAGTGTACAAAAATAATAATTAAAAATTAAAAAAATCAAAAACTCTATATTGTACATATACCTATGTATAGCTATACTATGTAAATACCCTATTTTTTTCCAAAAATTAATTAAAAATCACCAAAAAATAGAAAAAAAATAAAAGAAAAATATTTCATGTTGAAAGTTTTTGCTGATTCGGCCCCTAGCTAGGTGTATTTGTCACCTCAAGATCTTGCCACGTGGCCTGATTTCATTGGGCCCTGGGGATGTTGACCGCCCGGTCAACTGACCCCCCCCAGGACCATTCTTCGCGGATTCGAGCGCCGGACCTTCTTCTCGGATTTTTACCCGCTCAACCCGATTGCCCAACACCTAAACCCCGGCTCCGTTTGACACCTCCCACATCCGACACTCTCGCCGGGCATCTACCTCGAGGTCCGCGCGCCACCGTGACCCTACCCGTTCATCCCTAACCGGGTCGACACTCGTATATAACCTGAGCTCCGCCGCACTCCATTCCCATCTTTGGCTCGCCACTCTCATTCCCGTGACCTCCATTGCAATCTCCGAGGTGACAGCTTGCGATTGCCTTTGTCGCAGTGAGGAGGGGGTGCCCGGACCATCGATCCGGCGACTTCGCGCCGCCGTGCTCCGCCACTTAGCAGGAGCTCGAGCCTCAGGCAGTGACAACCTTCGAGGCGACGACCAGGAGCTAGCTAAGCTCCAGCACAGTCTTCCACTCCACCCAGGTAGCACTCTAGCTCGCCTATTTAGCTTAATTTGTAGTTTCGCCCAAATCGAAGCTCCGACGTATTCCTTTGATTCCGGCTATATCGTACATTTTCTCGATCATCGGAACACTCAGTCACCTCCGCCATCCCTCGACGCACCTTCTCCGCCCCTTCACTCAACCTAGCTCGCACAGGAGTTGGGGTTCGAGCTCCACCGTCCTCCGCTCGCCGGAGCTCGCTCGTCCCGACCCACAGTTCACCCTCACGCCGCTTCTTCGGGTCGAGGCACTTTGCCCTCGACCCGCAAAGCTTCTGGTGTACTTTGCAGGTCAAGAGGAGGCCATCTGAGGCCCCCTCACTTCCAGGCCAGGAGCTTCTCGCCGCCGGCCTCGCCGGAGCCCCTCCAGGGCTCGGCTGGGCCATCGGAGGCCACCACCAGCTGCGGGACGTCATCGCCGATCTTCTCCGATCCTTGGAGGCAGCTGAGGAGGACCCTAGCACGCACACGAGGCCGGCGAACCTCGCCGGCAACCTGTTCTTCGAAGGTCCTCGAGCACCGTCCGATCAGTCCCGCCTTCCAGTTCGCATCGTGACCGTTCATCCACGAAGGAGCAGTTATCGTCCGATCCGCTCGAGGGTTGATCTGGACCGTTAGCGCAGAGGAGAGAGGCACCTGCACCTGACCCGTCAGATCTTCCACGTGGCCCCCTCTGAGGCGTCGATCAGGCCCACGTGCGGAAGAGGAGAAGCGCCCGCTGTCCGAGACCGTTGGATCATCTACGTGGCGCACATCCAGCCGTCGACGTAATAAAGGGGTAAATTACCTTAGGCCCCCTCTTAGTTTTTGTTTTACGTGTCAGTCCTGTAAATATTTTAGGAGTTTTATCTACGTAGGGTAAATTGCACATTGGACCTCGTGCTTGTTTTTATTTGCATTTATGCCCCTGTATGTGTGATCCACGTGCTTCGCCACGTGCTTTGTCTGGGTTATTTGCAACTATTATCCTGTAGTTCTGGTTGGTTCATGAATGATTAGAAACTTTTTGGTAATTGCTTTTATGCCCCTGTGAACATTTTATTTGCACATGTGCGCCTTTTAGTGGGTTAATTGCATAACCGTCCCTGGACTTTTTGGTACGAGTTACCAAAAGGTCCTAGGACTTGGTTTTTATTACCAGAAGGTCCCTGAGTGCCCCAGGCACGCGCCACGCGCGTGATTTGCTGGGCAAATTGCACCTGGACCCCCAGATTTACGGGTATTTGCACTTAAGTCCCTGTGCACTGTGCCCTCTTTTTGATTTTGAATAAAATATCAATTCATCGCCAAATTTGATAAAAATTTGACACATGGCTCCTGCCATGTTGTAGGATTTTTAAGAATTTTGGGGGACATTTTTGAGTGCATTTGTTATTTTTAAAAAATTCAAAAACATTTATTCTTGGCACTGTTTCACTTGAAAAATCACAAAAAAATATTTAAACCCCCTTAAAAATTCTATAAAAATTAGATATTGTTTCTTGTGTGTTGCTTGATTTTCTAGCCAAGTTTGGCTATTTTTCATTGCTTAAAAACCCTAAAAATTTAAAAACACCTCAAAACTCATAAAAATCATAATAAATAATTTAAAAACCCAAAAACAATAATTTTGGTGCTCAAATTTTCCTTGTTTTCTCTAGCATATAGGAAAATTACCTCCAGGCCCTCTTGAGATCCTTAAATATTTTATTTTTGGATTTTGGGCCTGGCTGGACAGTACCTTGTCTTTTCTGCACTGTTTGATTTTTAGAAAATAAAATACACCTTATAAAAATCCCAAAAATTCACCAAAAACATCTAAAAACCTAAAAAACATAAAAACAATTTTTCTTGAATTTTTGCTTGATTTTTGATGCTTTAAATAAATTGTTCAAGTGTGCTTGTTCTTGTGCTTTCTCATTTTCTTTACATATTAAAAATCCAAAAAATTTAAAAACAATTAAAAACCACTAAAAATGTTTTCCCTTTTTCTCTGATTCTTCGACTACTTCGTAGGCTTTTTAAGCCAACCCGTGCTCCTTGTGTTCGACCCTGGGTGCTATACCAGGTTAATCTCCTAGCAGGACCGCTTTTGTGCTTGATTGATTTTACGTATTTTTTTGAGTGGTTCATCATTTTTCTTGATTGACTTAGTCTGAGTGATTGAGGTCGCAACGACCTATATTTCTGTACCTTTACCTTAGTCATTCGGGCGGTCATCAAGCACCAGTAGGCGGCGCCTCATCTGAGCGACGACTCGAGGATCCACCCAGGGCGCCAGATGAGGAGGAGGAGAGCGGTACTGAGGCCGCACCTGATGATGACGGTGGTACTGATGCCACCAAGGATGCTGATTCCACCGGCGGTACTGAGGCCGCCGCCTTACCAGTTCGAGGAGGTGGTACTGATGCCACCAGAGTAGCCGAGCCAGCCCGTGGTACTGAGGCCGCGAGACGTCCAGTAGCAGAGCCAGCCCGTGGTGGTACTGAGACCACCGGTGTTTGTGTAGAGAGATCAGATGTTTTTCCTCATTCTCATGTATCTCAGAACACTGTTGTGAATAAAGGAAAAGGTTTAGTTTCTTCTGGTCCCACTGTGGTGCTTGATGTATGTGCGGATCCGGCCGTCGAGCCGTCTAGGCCTTTTCCTAATCCTTCATCTGCGAAGGACCCTGTGATCCCCTTCCCTAGATCCCTTCAGATGGGGAAGGGGAAGAAAAAAGAAAAAGACCCAAAAAAGAGAGAGCAGGAGGAATTCAGCGAGAGCATGATCAATAGATTTCACATCCAGCTGACCCTCCAGGAGGCTTTGCAGCACATCCCCCTTCTTCAGCGATCTTTGAGAGACAGGACCACAGTCAGGAGGAGGAGGAGGAACCACACTTCAGAGATTCATGTGCTGACGAAAGCCACGTGTTTCGCGATCCAGAACCGTCTGCCGGCCAAGAGGCCAGATTCAGGGGCCCCGTATGTCAGATGTCAGATTAGTGAGCAGAGGTTCGACCGGACTCTATTGGATAGCGGATCGTCGATCAACCTCCTTCCGGCAGCCCTTCTCGACCGCTTCGAGTTGGGCACTCTTAGACAGAGCAGGACAGTCCTTCAGTTTGCTGATCGATCTGTCAAGAGGCCGAAGGGGTTGTTGCGAGATGTTATCGTCACGATTCAGGGCCTGAAATTCCCCGTGGACTTCGTAGTATTGGACATGGAGATCCCTGAGTCAGTGGCCGATACTCCCATCATCCTCGGTCGTCCGTTCTTGGCCACAGCCAAGGCAGTGACTGATCATGATAGCGGGAAGGTATACTTTCGTGTCGAGGGCGAGAGTATACAAATAGAGACGGTCGAGGACTACAGAGCCAGAGAGTGAGCATGCTCAGAGACCAGCACAGACACAGAGCAACTGACAGATGCCGGGTTAGACATCCACCAGGACTGTGATTTTGTGATCACAGATGATGAGGCAGTATGGGCAGACCCTTCCGCACAGGCCATCCTCTCATTTCCAGACACCACAGATGCAGAGATGATAGCAGAGGAGAGCTTGGAGAGCACAGCCCTGGTCCAGGATACTACAGAGGCAGCAGAGCCGGTTCTCGACCGCGACACGATTCTTAGTGATCGTGGTACTGATGCCACCTCGTTCGATGTAGATCCCTCGGATTCAGAGTCTGATTGGGCAGATTGTGATGATCAGATGCTAGACCTGAGTCCCCCAGAGCCTACAGATGAGGAGGAGGTAGAGGCAGAGCAGATCAGAGACAGCACAGTTGAGCAACCTCTTCCAGATCCAGTTTGCGAGAGTTCGCTTTCTTTCTCCCAGACAGATTTGACAGACTTAGCAGCATTGACACATTTTCTTCCGAAGCCAGATTTGCCAGCACCCAGCTGTCCAGAGCTGAAGCCGCTCCCTACTTCGCTGAAGTATTGGTTCCTTGCGGGCGAACCTGAGATGTACCCAGTCATCATCTCCGCCGATCTGACTGGAGAGCAAGAATCCCGTTTGATGGAGGTTCTTGAAAAGAACCGCAAGGCAATTGGATGGAGCGTTGCAGATCTCCATGGGATTAGTCCATCAGTGTGCTCCCACCATATCTATCTCGAGGAGGGGGCGAAGCCGTCGCGTGAGTTCCAGCGGCGACTGAACCCCAACCTGAGAGAAGTTGTGATGAAGGAAATATCAAAATGGTGGAGTGCAGATTTCATTTATCCCATTTCCGACTCCAAGTGGGTCAGCCCCTTGCATGTGGTGCCCAAGAAGACGGGCATCACGACTGTGATCAGTGAGTCGGGAGAGGAGATTGCTACACGAGTACTCACCTCTTGGAGGGTCTGTGTTGACTACAGGAGACTCAACCAGGCCACCAAGAAGGACCATTTCCCCCTGCCTTTTATTGACCAGATTATTGAGAGACTGGCAGGGAAGAGCCATTATTGCTTCCTGGATGGGTACTCGGGATACAACCAGGTGGCCATCGCTCCTGAGGATCAGGAGCAGACCACCTTTACCTGTCCCTTTGGTACATATGCCTTTCAACGCATGCCATTTGGGCTATGCAATGCCCCTGCAACTTTTCAGAGGTGCATGCTGTCGATCTTTTCGGACATGGTAGGGGAGTGTTTGGAGGTCTTCATGGACGATTTCTCGGTCTACAGCGACGGATTCGACTCCTGTCTTGACTGCCTGGACCGAGTACTCCAGCGATGTATTGAGTACCATTTGGTTCTATCTTGGGAGAAGAGTCACTTCATGGTGACTCAAGGGACGTTGCTTGGCCACATCATCTCCAACAGGGGCATGGAGGTTGATCCGTCCAAGGTTGATGTCATTAGAAAACTCGCACCACCATCCAATTTGAGGCAGCTACGGTCATTCCTGGGGTACGTTGGATTTTATAGGAGATTTATTTAGGATTTTAGCAGGATTGCCCGGCCGTTGACTGACCTCTTGACGAAAGATACCGAGTTCCTTGTCGATGACAAGTGTCTTTCGTCCTTTGCGACTCTCCAGCAGTGTGTGATTGAGGCTCCTGTCCTCCAGCCGCCTGATTGGTCTCTCCCATTCGAGATCGTGACGGATGCCTCCGATTTTGCCGTAGGGGCAGTGCTGGGACAGAGGAGGGATGGAGTCTCGTTTGCTATCCACTACGCTAGCCGCACATTGGATTCCGCCCAGCGGAATTACACGGTCACAGAGAAGGAGATGCTAGTCGTAGTGTTCGCCCTAGATAAGTTTCGATCTTATATCATTGGATCTAGAGTGACTTTGTACACAGATCACACCGCCATCAGGTACCTCATGGCAAAGAAGGATGCCAAGGCCAGACTGACTAGATGGATCCTTCTACTCCAGGAGTTCAACATTGAGATCAAGGATAAACCTGGAGTCAAGAATGTGGTGGCGGATCATCTCTCCCATTTAGAGCAGCCTGAGGAGTCTGAGCAGATTGATCCCATTCGAGATACCTTCCTAGATGAGGCGATCCTTGCTATCGCCTCACTCCCATGGTATGCCGATATTGTGAACTTTCTCGTTGCTGGAAAAGTCCCACAAGATTGGCCCAGGCAGAGGCTTGAGACCTTCCTCGCGAAGGCCAAGTCCTACCACTGGGAGGATCCCATCCTTTACCACGAAGGAGGGGATAGCGTCTGGCGTCGATGCATTCCTCGGGAGGAACACCATAGCGTCCTCACTTACTGCCACAAGCTTGAGGCAGGAGGACATCATTCTGGGAGGAGGACGGCACAGAAAGTGCTCCAATCCGGCTTGTGGTGGCCTACCCTCTTCAAGGACTCAGATGAGTTCGTGAAGAGGTGTACTGACTGTCAGAGGATGGGCACTTGTGGACAGCGTGATATGATGCCGATGCAGCCCATTCATTTCTGTGAGGTTTTTGACGCATGGGGCATCAATTTCGTGGGTCCATTCCCTAAGAGTCAGGGATTTGAGTACATTCTGTTGGCCGTTGATTATGTTAGTCGTTGGGTTGAGGCCATCCCCGCCCGAGCCGCTGATGCGAGGACAGTTTGCAGATTTTTGAGGAAGCACATCATCACGTGGTTCGGGGTTCCACGAGTTCTGATTTCTGATGGGGGGTCTCATTTCATCAACGACCAGGTGAAGGCCCTTGCTAGCGAGTTCAGTATAGACCATCGTGTTGCTACACCTTACCATCCACAGACGAATGGTCTAGCCGAGGTCTCGAACAGGGAGATCAAGACTATTTTGCAGAAAGTCGTCCGCCCTGACCGAAAGGATTGGTCACAGCTTTTGGACTCGGTCTTGTGGGCATATAGGACGTCTTTCAAGACACCATTGGGCACATCTCCCTTTCGCCTCGTATACGGCAAGCCGTGCCATTTACTTGTTGAGCTGAGGCACAAGTCAGTTTGGGCAGTTACAGATATTCTTATGGATCCAGATGGTGTAGGAGACCAGAGGAGGGCAGAGTTAGCTGCCCTGGAGGAGCTTAGAGATACAGCTTTCTCAAACAGCCTACAGTATAAGGAGAGAGTGAAGGAGTGGCATGATTCTCATATCAGCCACAAGCATTTTGAGATTGGACAGAGAGTATGGCTGTTTGATGCGAGGCTTCGTTTGTTTCCAGGAAAGCTACAGAGCAAATGGAAGGGACCCTACTTGGTCAGAAAGGTACACGACAACGGTAGCATTGATATATCCGAGTTGTCTTCTGAGGGTACCTTTCGAGTGAACGGCCAGCGGCTCAAGCCATTTCTAGATCATGAGCCGCGGGTCGTTGATGTTGCCCCTATTCATTTTGCGTGAGATGTGGTCTCTTGACTCACATCTATTGCATCTCACGCCTGATTATCACTGTTCTTCCGACTTGTATAGATCCAGTTGTCCATATCATTCTATTCTTTAGTCCCACATCCCTTTTCTCATCTTATGATTATGTTATACTTAGGGTGTGCTTTACCCTAAGTATAGGGGGGATGTAGGACCTGCGGCTATTCTTTTCATTCTTTCTGCCCCTGTTTTGCTGCCTATACTTAGGGATATTTTACCCTAAGTATAGGGGGGGCAGACTTTGTATCTTCTTCACTCGGATTTCCCTTCATGTACAGCTTGCTATACTTAGGATTAATTAATCCTAAGTATAGGGGGAAACCACCGAGTTCCTCTCATTCTATTCATTTATTCGTTTCTGTACTTAGCCATTCTTTTTCACTTCCCTTTTACTAAGCACGAGTTATGTCTTCTTCATCGCTCTTGATCACTCTGAGGACATCGTTCGAGCTAAGTATAGGGGGGTGTGTATATATTTCATATATACTTTAGCCATAACTCGTACTTTGTGTGAGTGTGTTAATAAATAAATTGGCTAAAAACCTTAAAAATCACAAAAATTAAAAATTTTTCATGTAAATAACATTCTTTTATTTGCACATAAATAGCTAGTGTACAAAGTATTTTTGTAAAAATGATTTCAAAAATCTTTTGTGTAAAGCTTGTGTAAATATTTTCATATCAAAATTATGTATATAGTACAAAATTTTTCCAAAATGTTTTGAAAATCAAAAGTTTGCAAAAATCTTGTGTAAATGTGTGTAAATATCTTTTTGCAAAACTTGCACCTCATGCATCATCCATTCATGATTTCAAAACATTTTTCAAAAATTTTGCACGATTGTAAATATTTGTAAATAGCATCTTTGTATATATATGTATATAGTTTTTCCTGGATGAGAGTTGACATTTAAACTAAGCTTGGAATTAAATTGAGAAATGGAGCTTGAATAAGATCTTAATCCACCTAACTCTAAGAGGAACCTTATAGGGCTTAGGGTTAAGACTTTTCAGGTCCATAAGGACTTAATTCTTTGAGTCCACTAGGCTATGAGCATATGTCATCTTGATGAGCCTAAGTAGAGCACTTAACAACACACGCATGACTCTTAGAGACAATGGCTTGACTTGCACCAGCACTTTACACATGGCTCTCCACGGATGAGGTGGTGAGGAGGCAGTTTCCTTTGGCTTGGGGTAGCATATGAGGGTAGTACTTCTAGGCGGAACCTCTCTTCTTCTTCTAGTGAAGAAAGTGCGTCTCAACTTGGTCTAGTGGTGATGAAGGCTAAAGACAGAAGCTGTGGGTTGCAATAAAGCTTCAAAAGAGGGATAGTCTACTGGCTCAAGAGGAAATTTCTTGTATATATGCTGCACCATGTAGATATGTTGTACAGAAGCACTTGAAAAAAATGCAAAATGCAAAAAGAACTCCAAAAAAGTGGTGGGTCGGATTGAAAATTTAATAACCCCACCGGAGTGTATATAGTCTAATAAAGCAAAAGCTTATGGTATCCATGTTATATCTCATGAAGCTTGCAGCGGGAGACTTAGCTACACTGGCTGAGCTTCCAAAAGTCTATACTTCTTCCCCCTCTTCTTGAGCCGGTTGCACTTGAACTTAGAAGGGAATACCCCTCTTCTCGAGGAAAGAGTTGCTAGATCGAGGCATTAGAGTTACCAGGTTGAGGGAGGTTGTTTCTTTGTTACTTCTGAGGTGGGGAGCTACATATCACTTACACTGCATGGAAAGATTCATAGTCATTAGAGTTTGTGTATGTAGACTTGTTCAGATCTGGTTTATTGAGGGGTCTTGTCCATAGATTGGTGGAACTTAGAGGACTGTTGAGTTTTAAGCTTAAGTCTAAATAAGGTTCCGACACATTAATAATCCAAAGATCTGATCGAGCTCCATATTTCAATTTAATGAAGGAAAGTTTAATACTCAACCTTGATCCATGTACATTCCCCTCTTTTTCTTTTTCTTTCTTTCTTTTTCACTTCTTTTTCAAATAAGTGTTTGCTAAGGGACTAGCAAAGTTAAGTATAGGGGGGTGATGAATACTCATTCATCACTCTTTATTCTTATATTTTAGCTACAAAAACCTTTGCAAATGCATGTAGATATGTGTAAATAGGAATAATTACCAAAAGCATGCATTGTGTAAAAACCTATAATTAGCATGTTTTTGTGCAAAAATAAAAGAATAAAGATTAAAAAGAGAAAGAGGGAAATATTTAGAATAAATATTGAGCAACCTAACCCAAGGGAGGGCTCAGCATGGGCCTGACCGCATAAAAGCCAATGTAGAGGGAGATAGGGGCTCATGTGTGTACATACTTATGTAAATAAAATAAAAGTATTTTCCTCACCAAAAATAGGCTTGTAAATTTGTGTCTATATTTATAAATATAAAAACAAAAGATAAAAATATGAAAATCAAAAAGAATAAAAATATCACTCTCACATTGTGCATAGACTCACCTACATATTTATTTAGCCCTATAAATAAATAAAATTAATCTTTATAGTTTTTGTAAATAAATAAAATAAAAACAATAAAAATAAAAATCAAATAAAAATAGCAAAAATTAAAAACACAAAAATAGATTGTACATATACCATGTATATAAGTGTATATAAGTATTTATTTTACCTATGTATATAAATAATAAAAATAAAATAAAAATATCTTTTTATTCCTTATTTTACAATGAAAATAAATAAAATATAAAATAGGAATAAAATTGCATAAAAATAATAATTAAAAATCAAAAAAATTAAAAAAACCTAATAGTGTACATATACCTATATAGTACATATAGTATACATACCTTATTTTTATTTCGAAAAAATTATTAAAAATCACTAAAAAAATAGAAAAAAAAATAAAATAAAAATATTTAATGATTTAACTTTTTGCAAATTCGGCCATTTGCTACCTTAATTTTCACCTCCAAGATTAAGCCACGTGGCATGTTCCTATTGGCCCTGGGGAGTGTTGACCGCCCAGTCAACTACCCCCCCCCAGGGCCACCTCCCGCAGGTCTGGTTCGAGAACCCGATTTCCCCCATTTATCCCTGCCAGACCCAAACACCATTTTGCCTAACCCAGGGTCCTAATCACTCCCCAGGTACCCGGGAATCTCGCCCGACATGGATCCTAGGGATCCGTGCTCCATGGAGCCGGACCCGAGCCATTTTTCCCGGACCTGCACCCATACATAAGCGAGCTCCGCCACCCTAATTCCCCATCTTTGGCCATTCGAATCCTTCATCTGTGAGCTCCAGAGAGTGCGCGAGAGTGACAGCTCGCGTCCGAGCCTGTCGAAGCGAGGGGAGGAAGAGAATCCATCGATCCGGCGAGCTACGCCGTCGCTGCTCCGCCACCAGTGTGAGCACCGAGCCTCGGAGGGAGACGCTCCTCGAGGCAACGACCAGGAGCTTCCCCAGCTCCTCCCCAGTCTCCTCGTCCACTCAGGTATCCATTTCGCTCCGCCTTTTCCTTTAAATTCCAATTATGCCCAAATCGTCGCTCTGCCGCATTCCATCGATTCCGACCATCCAGTAGATAGATTCGATCATCGGACCCCACAGACACCTTCGCCTCCTTCCGACGCACCTTCTTCACCCCTCCATCCAACCCAGCTCGCACAGGAGCTGGGAGCCGAGCTCCTCCGTCTACCCCCTTCGCCGGAGCTCGCCATTTCGACGCATCAGCCACCGCCACCTCGCCTAACCGGGTCGAGGCACTTTGCCCTCGACCCGCGAGTCTCCTGGATAGCTTTGCAGGTTAAAGGAAGGCCATCTGAGGCCTTTTGACATCAAGCCAGGAGGAGCAGCTCCGCCGACCTCGCCGGAGCTCCTCGGAGCTCGGCTGGATCATCGGAGCCTATCACCAGCTGCAGGACACCAGTGCGGAGCTTCTCCGACCTTCAGGCGCAGCAGAGGAGCCTCGGAGCTAGACCACCAGGCCGACGAACCTCGCCGGTCGTCTTTTCTTCGAGGACCTTCCTCTTCCGTTCGATCACTCCTCCCGCTCCAGACTCCATCAGGGTCGTCCATCTCCGGAGCAACCATCACCGCTCGATCCGAGGAGGGGAGATTTGGTGCGCCCATCGTTTACCACCATCAGATCCTCCACGTGGCGTGCATCCAACAGCCTGCGTAATAAAGGGTAATTTACCCTTAGGCCCTCTTTAGTATTTTATTTCGCTTTTAGTCTTGTAATTAAGTAGAGTAGTTGTTTAAGTTTTGGGATATTTGCATAGAGACCCTGGTACTTGCATTTATTTGCTGAGATGCCCCTGTATGTGATGTGACACGTGCTTCGACACGTGATTTTCTGGGTATTTTACATTTCATGCCCTTGTAGTTCTGGTTGTTATTAGTTGAATGAAAGTTTTTACTTATTTGCATTTATACCCCTGTGCGTGAAACATTTGAGCATGTGCGTTTATTTTTGGGTATTTTGCAGATAAGCCCCTGGACTTTTGGTACCTATTATCACTAAGCCCTCGGAACTTATTTTTCTTACATTTGGGTCCCTGAGTGCCCCAGGCACGCGCGTGGCGCGTGTTTTGCTGGGAAAATTGCACCAGACCCCCCAGACTCTTGGGTATTTGCACTTTGGTCCCTATGCACAGTACCCCCTCTTTATCTTTGAATAAAATAGCAAATCACCTCCAAATTTAATGAAAATTGGAAACATGGCTCCTGCCATGATGTAAAATTTTCTTTAAATTTTGGAGATATTTTCGTCACTATTTGATATTTTTAGAAAATAAAAAACCTCTAATTTTGCTACTGTCTAACTTTAAAAATCACAAAAAAATATTAAGACTCCCTTAAAAATTACAAAAAAATTGTCTACTGTGTGTTTTGTGGAGTTTGATTTTCTAGCCAATTTTGGCTACTTTTCATTACTGAAAACCCCTAGAAACTTAAAAACACTCAAAATCTTATAAAAATTCTAATAATTAAATTAAAAATCCAAAAAAATAAAATTGGTACCTAAATTTTCCTTGTTTAATTCCCTTTACAGGAAAGTTACCTCCCAGCTAATTTGGGGGCTTTAGATATTTTATCTATGCCCTTTTAGCTCGGCTGGACAGTACCTTTCATTTCAGCTACTGTTTGATTTTTAGAAAATTAAATAAACATTAGAAAATTCTCAAAAATTCACCAAAAACACTAAAAAATATAAAACACATAAAAATATTCTTGTTTGCATTTTTGGTTGATTTTTATTGCTTTTAATAAATTGTTGAAGTGTGTGTTTCTTTACTTTTCTTATTTTCTTAATTCATTAAAAATCCAAAAACATATAAAAAATTCAAAAACCAGCAAAAATATTTTCTCCTTTTATTTTATCTTTTTTTTACTACTTCTAGGCCGAGAGGCCAACCCGTGCTCCTTGAGTTCAACCCTGGTCGCTATACCAGGTTAAATAAATAGCGAGGCCGCTATCGCATTTTTGATCGATTTTGTTTGTATTAGTGGTCTGATTTTTTTTTGATTGCCCGCGCTTTATCGCTTGGGTCACAACAACCTGTTTAGTACCTTGTACCCGAGTGCTCAGGCGTGACATCAGGTAACAGAATTTTTTTAAATCGACAACATCTCGATGGAGGCCGTAGGAATCTCTGTTTCTGACGAAATTCGAATGACGTATAGGAGGGATATAGGGGTGAATACACATGGTTTTATTTTTAAAAAAAAAAATAAAAAAACGTCGAAAAATGGGGCGGGGTAGCCCTATTTTTTCCTATATATATATATATAACATGTATATTCGTCCCTATATCCCTCCTATATGCCATTCGAATTTCGTCAGATACAGAGACTCCTACGACCTCCATCCATATGCCATTTTTTTAACGATCGTAGGATTTTTTAAATCGACTCTGTCTGGATGGAGGCCGTAGGAGTCTCTGTTTCTGACGAAATTCGAATGGCATATAGGAGGGATATAGGGATAAATATACATGTTTTATTTTTTAAAAAAATAAAAAATTTTGTCAAAAAATGGGGTGGGAGCAGCCATGTTGGCTACTCCTCGGGGGCAGCCCCATTTTTCCCATATAATATGTGTGTGTGTATGTATATGTATATATATAAGAGTGATCTTATGAGAGAAAATTATGAGAGTATGAGAGGGATGATTCTGGACCACATGATTCACCAAGAGAGAGAAGACTAGGAGAGAGAACACAGAATCATGTGGTCCAGAATCAATCATCTCATGCTCTCACAGGTTTTAGCTCTCATAGGATCACCCCTCTCTCTCTATATATAGGAGTGATCTTATGATAGCCAAAACGTATGAAAGCATGAGAATATGCATTCTGAACCACATGATCCAACCAGGAGAGAGAAAACGGAATCATGTGGTCCAGAATGCATGCTCTCATACTCTCACATTTTTTTTGCTCTCATAGGATCACTCCCTCCCTCCCTCCCTCTCTCTCTCTCTCTCTCTCTATATATATATATATATATATATATATATATATTATATGAGGATGGGGAGCTTGCACCAAGGTGCATGTAACTTTTCATGCACAGTGGTTTATATCTTCCACATTTTTTATTTTTTTAAGAAATATCACCATGTATATTCATCTATATATCCCTCCAATATGTCATTCGAATTTAATCAGAAACAGAGACTCATATGACCTCCATCTAGAACAGGTCGATTACAATAATTCTAAGACCATTAAAATTACCTGTTCCAGATGGAGGTAATAAGAGTCTCTGTTTCTGACGAAATTCGAATGACATATTGGAGGAAGATATAGATGAATATACACGATGGTATTTTTGAAAAAGTAAAAGTGCGGAAGATACAAGCTCCGGTGCATGTAAAATTACATGCACCTTGACGCAAGCTCTCCATCCTCTATATATACATATATATATAGAGGATGGGTAGTATGCACCTGATGCATGTAATTTTACATACATCGGGGCTTATATCTCTCACATTTTTTTACTTTTTTGGAAAATAAAACTATGAATATTCATCTATATATCCCTCTAATATACCATTTGAATTCGTCAGAAACAAAGACTCTTATGCCCTCCATCTAAAACGGGTCGATTACAGCAATTCTAAGACCGTTAAAATTATCTGTTCTAGTTGAAGTGCATATGAGTCTATATTTCTGACGAAATTTGAATGGTACATTAGAGGGATATATAGATGAATATACACTGTGATATTTTCAAAAAAATTAAAAAAATGTGAGATATTGGTCTCGGTGCATGTAAAATTACATGAACCAGGGTGCATACTCCCCATCCTCATATAGAACAGTATATCCCTATATCCCTCCAATATGCCATTCGAATTTCGTCAGAAACAGAGGCTCCTACGACCTCCATCCATATGCCATTTTTTTAACGATCGTAGGATTTTTTAAATCGACTCTGTCTGGATGGAGGCCGTAGGAGTTTCTGTTTCTGACGAAATTCGAATGACATATAGGAGGGATATAGGGATAAATATGTCGATTTTTTTCAAAAAAATAAAAAAATTTGCCAAAAAATAGGGCGGGGCAGACATGTTGGCTGCCCCCAAGGGGCAGCCCCATCAACCCCTATATATATATATATATATAGAGAGAGAGAGAGAGAAGTGATCCTATGAGAGCAAAAAGTTGTGAGAGTATGGGAGGGATGATTCTGGACCACATGATTCACTAGGAGAGAGAAGACCAGGAGAGAGAAAACAGAATCATGTGATCCAGAATCAGTCATCTCATACTCTCACAACTTTTTGCTCTCATAGATCACTCCTCTATATATATGTGGGAAAAATGGGGCTGCCCCACCTCATTTTTCACAAATTTTTTTATTTTTTTTGAAAAAATATCACCATGTATATTCATCCCTATATCCCTTCTATATGTCATTCGAATTTCGTCAGAAATAGAGACTCCTACGGCCTCCATCGAACGCTATTTTTTTAACGGTCGCAGGATTTTTTAAATCGACTCTGTCTGGATGGAGGACAAAGGAGTCTCTGTTTCTAACGAAATTCGAATGACATATAGAAGGGATATGATGATGAATATACATGACAATATTTTTCAAAAAAAATTTACCTCAAAATAGGGCGGGGCAGCCATGTTGGCTGCCCCCTGGCGGCCTCGCCCCATTTTTGGAAATTCGAATATAGGGATGAATATACATGACAATATTTTTCAAAAAAATAAAAAATGCCGAAAACGGCGTGGGGGCAGCCCCACTTCCCTCTCTCTCTCTCTCTCTCTCTCTCTATATATATATATAGGAAAAAATGGGGATGCCCCCTGGGGGCAGCCAACATGGCTGCCCCCGCTCCATTTTTCGTCAAATTTTTTATTTTTTTTGGAAAATAATACCGAATATATTCATCCCTATATCCCTCCTATATGCCATTCGAATTTCATCAGAAACAGAGACTCCTACGGCCTCCATCGAGATGATGTCGATTTAAAAATTATGTTACCGTTAAAAAATGACTGTCTGGATGGAGGCCGTAGTAGTCTCTGTTTCTAACGAAATTCGAATGGTATATATGAGGGATATAGGAATGAATATATATTGTGTTATTTTAAAAAAAATAAAAAATTTTGGCAAAATAAGATGGGGGCAGACATGTTGGCTGCCCCAAGGGGGCAGCCACATATGACCCATATATATATGGGAAAATTGGGGCTGCCCCTACGGTAGCCAACATGACTGCCCCCACCCCATTTTTCGCAAAAAAAAAATATTTTTTTGGAAAAATATCATCATGTATATTCATCTATGTATCCCTTCTATATGTCATTCGAATTTCGTCAGAAACATATACTCCTACGGCCTCCATCCAGACGTCATTTTTTAACGGTCGCATGATTTTTTAAATCGACTTTGTCTGAATGGAGGTCGTAGGAGTCACTATTTCTAACGAAATTCAAATGACATATAGGAGGGATATAAGAATGAATATACATGACGATATTTTTCAAAAAAAAATAAAAAAATTTGCCCCAAAATGTGGCGGGGCAGCCCCATCAACCCATATATATATGAATGTGTATATATGTGTGTGTGTGTGCGCGCGCGCGCGCGCACGTGCGCGTGCGTGCGTGCGGGCGTGCGTGCGTGCGCGCGTGTGTGTGTGTAATATTGATCTTATGAGAGCAAAAAATTGTGAGAGTATGAGAGGGATGATTCTGGACCACATGATTCACCAAGAGAGAGAAGACTAGGAGAGAGAGAACACAGAATCATGTGGTCCAGAATCAATCATCTCATGCTCTCACAGGTTTTAGCTCTCATAGGATCACCCCTCTCTCTATATATATAGGAGTGATCTTATGATAGCCAAAACATATGAAAGCATGAGAATATGCATTCTGAACCACATGATCCAACCAGGACAGAGAAAACGGAATTATTTGGTCCAGAATGCATGCTCTCATACTCTCACATTTTTTTTGCTCTCATAGGATCACTCCCTCCCTCCCTCTCTCTCTCTCTCTCTCTCTCTCTCTCTATATATATATATATATATATATATATATATGAGGATGTGGAGCTTGCACCAAGGTGCATGTAGCTTTTCATGCACCGTGGTTTATATCTTCCACATTTTTTATTTTTTTAAAAAATATCACCATGTATATTCATTTATATATCCTTCCAATATGTCATTCGAATTTAATTAGAAACAGAGACTCCTATGACCTCCATCTAGAACAGGTCGATTACAACAATTCTAAGACCATTAAAATTACTTGTTCCAGATGGAGGTAATAAAAGTCTCTGTTTCTGACGAAATTCGAATGACATATTGGAGGAAGATATAGATGAATATACATAATGGTATTTTCGAAAAAGTAAAAGTGCGGAAGATTCAAGCTCCGGTGCATGTAAAATTACATGCACCTTGATGCAAGCTCTCCATCCTCTATATATACATATATAGAGAGGATGGGTAGTATGCACCCTGATGCATGTAATTTTACATACACCGGGACTTATATCTCCCACATTTTTTTACTTTTTTGGAAAATAAAACTATGAATATTCATCATATATCCATCTAATATACCATTTGAATTCGTCAGAAACAAAGATTCTTATGCCCTCCATCTAAAACGGGTCGATTACAGGAATTCTAAGACCGTTAAAATTATCTGTTCTAGATGAAGTGCATATGAGTCTATATTTCTGACGAAATTTGAATGGTACATTAGAGGGATATATAGATGAATATACACTGTGATATTTTCAAAAAAATTAAAAAATGTGAGATATTGGTCTCGGTGCATGTAAAATTACATGCACCAGGGTGCATACTCCCCATCCTCATATAGAGTTTAATGGGACTGCCCCCATGACATATATGAGGAATATAGAGATGAATATACATGGTGATATTTTTCAAAAATAAAAATAAAAAGCACCGAAAATGGTGGGGGCAACCATGTTGGGGCAGCCCCGTTAATATATATATATATATATATATGTGGGTAAAATGGGGTTGCCCCCTGAGGGGAGCTAACTTGGCTCCCCCACCCCATTTCGTCTGGTTTTTTATTTTATTTTATTTTTTTGAAATTTTCTTCCGTGGAATTTCATCACTATACCCTATATTATGTCATTAAAATTTCGTGCGAAATAGAGACTCCTACGACCTCCATCCAGACATTCATTTTATAACGGTAACAACATTGCTAAAAATAACCCCGTTTAGGTGGAGGCTGTAGGAGTTTTTGTTTCATGTGAAATTTTAATAGCATAATATAGGGATATATTGATGAAAATCCACAGAAGAAAATTTCAAAAAAAAATAAAAAACCAGACGAAACATGACGGGGGAGCCAAGTTAGCTCCCCCCCATGGGGGTATCCTCATTTTACCCTCTATATATATATATATATATATATATATGAGGTAAATGGGGCTACCACCAGGGAGTAACCAACTTGGCTACTCCCACCCCTATTTTTCCCTCATTTTTTTATTTTTTTGGAAAATAAAAATTTGTATATTCTTCATTATATCCCTCTCACATTCTATTAAAATTTCGTCAGAAACAGAGACTCCTACGGCCTCCATCCAAACATGGTCGATTTAAATGCGACCGTTAAAAAATGACGTCTGGATGGAGGTCTTAAGAGTCTCTGTTTCTGATGAAATTTTAATTAAATGTGAGAGGGATATAATGATGAATATACAAATTTTTATTTTCCAAAAAAAATAAAAAATGGGGGGAAAATAGGGGTGGGAGTAGCCAAGTTGGCTACTCCCTGGGGGCAGACCCATTTTACCCTATATATATAGAGAGAGAGAGGGAGGGAGAGAGAGAGAGAGTTTAATGGGGCTGCCCCTGCGTCATTTTCGGCATTTTTTTGAAAGAGCAAAAAATTATGAGAGCATGAGAGCATGCATTTTGGACCACATGATTCTTTTTTCTCTCGCTTGGTTGGATCATGTAGTCCAGAAAGCATGCTCTTACATGTTTTGTCTCTCGTAGGATCACTCCTCTATATATATAGAAGGGGTCCTATGAGAGCAAAAAAATGTGAGAGAATAAGAGTATGCATTCCGGACCACATGATTTTGTTTTCTCTCTCCTTGTCTTCTATCTCATGATTGGATCATGTGGTCCAGAATGCATGCTCTCAAAGGTTTTTGCTCTCATATGATCACTCCTCTCTCTCTCTCCTATGAGAGGAAAAAATTGTGAGAGTATGAGAGGGTGATTCTGGACCACATAATTCACGCAGGAGAGAGAAAACAGAATCATATGGTACAGAATCATTCCTCCCATGCTCTCACAACTTTTTTCTCTCCTAGGATCACTCATCTCTCTCTCTCTCTCTCTATATATATATATATATATACACATATATACATATATATAGGGGTCAATGGGGTTGTCCCCTAGGGCAGCCAACATGGTTGCCTCGCCTCATTTTTTGTCATTCTTATTTTTTTGAAAAATATCGCCATGTATATTCATCCCTATATCACTCTTATATGTCATTGAATTTCGTCAGAAACAGATACTCTTAGGGCATCCATCCAGACAAGGTCGATTTTAAAAATTCTGTTACTGTTAAAAAATGACTTCTGGATGGAGGTTGTAATTCTGACGAAATTCGAATGGCATATAGGAGGGATATACGGATGAATATATATGGCGATATTTTTTCAAAAAAAATAAAAAAATTTTGCGAAAAATGTGGTTGGGGCAGCCATATTGACTAAAATCACTTCTCTCATGATTTTTTGCTTTCACATAATCGCTCATATATGTGTGTGTGAACAATCAAATCAACTCTCATCAAAAGAAATCAAAAGAAATTATTGAGCCAGCCTAAAGTCGTTATGAGCATTTATTTGCCGTGTCTTCTTTCCATGTCAACGTTGTGCAAAGTCTCCTCACTCAAAGATCATGATGCTGTGGCGGCAAACGTTTGAGATGGAAACGTGCTTTTTCTTCCCCTTTCCTCGTGAGCCGTGGTCAAAGTCTGGGCGATTTACGGGAGATGCCAACAATTTTGGAGGACTACGACTAGGAGGGTCCCTCGGATAAACCTGATTGTTGAGTTTGCCCATCGTGGGACCCACGCCTATGCCGATAATTGCAAAAAAAATATGAATAGGGGTGGAATTAGTATATATTATGGAAGGTTATGACTCCTCTATGATTATTATATGTCACTTGTATAATGTATTAAGTTTTTAATACGACCCCTCCTTAATTATATTATCTTTAATGTTGTTAGTGTTGGACATGTGAGCCCACGGTGAGCCATTATGCAATAAATGTTATTGCGAATATCATTCCCTGATCTAAAATAAGAATAAATAATTTGCATAATAGGTCCCTCTGTACAATTAGGGTTATGTACCATGGCTGTCTTAATGATCATACCGCTGTTGATTCAATGATTGAATCATAAAGACTGGTGCTTGGATGAATATCTAAAGAGTTAGATTGAGGACTCATCAAGCACCGTCAAATGATTGTTAAGATGTGATCTCCAGCCTGAGTAGGAGATGGCAATCCTTTCTCACATAGGCTGATATCTGACCGACCTCTTGATGCAGGTCCTCTGCATAGGAATAGAGATTCGGAGGTGTCAGATTAGTTAGGTCAATGGGTTGACTTAACGAGATCGAGATTACCTAAGTCCTATGTTGAATGCTGTCACAGCATAGGCACGCATCCTCTGACCGGAGACAGATGTATTGCTATATGTCTGAGTATGTACATTTGGCAGACCAATAGGTTGATGACCTAACCAAGGTCTATACACCGGCGAGCTGGTGTGCATATAAGGGCATATGAGTAATACGATCTCTCAAAGGGATCATACAGGTTCACTACTGAACCGGAAGACATGAGCTCACTCATGAGATATTGGGAAGAATCAAATTCCGTGCACGGTCGTCTCGCTTTGGAAGCTTGACTGAATTTGTAGGTTTGATATATACTTTTGGAAAGTATATGATCAAGACCTAGGTATGATATATGCTTTTGGAAAGTATATGATCGATACCAAATCCCAATGATCAAATGAGAAACTTAGTGATCAAACCCTTAAGAAGACAGTGTAAAATTGATCTTGATCTTCGGGTTGACCATGGGTCTTCCAGTATGCAGGATGTACAGGTATTGGGAATACCTGAAGGGTGATGTGATCATAAACGATTGTATATCCATGACGCTTCCATTCCGAGGGAGTGATGAAACAGGTCTGGATTTTAGTGACTCCTTTCAGTAGAGAAGCAATCCGATCTTAGTCCAAGTATTGGACATTGGTCTGAATGAGATTCAGATCCAATGAGAAGATTGGATTTGCGGTCTTGATTTAATCAAGCATCTGTGGGAGGTCCGTAAGATCTGGATTTGAGATGAGATCTCAACATCCAAGTCACTATACGTGGAATAATACAATCGCCCTATCCTTGTCTCCAAGTATCTGCGGAGAAAGCACATTATTCTTGAAAGGGTGCAAGAGTAATTCCTTTGATAAAATATCCAAGCAAGGACTTGATGATTAAATGTGATTTAATTATCAAGCTTAAATATGAATATGATTCATATTGTGAAAATGATTATCTAAGATAATTAAATGAGATTTAATTATCAAGGATTAAGGGAATGTGGATAGCACTATCCATGATATATGTATGTTATAAATATGATTTATAATATACATATATAAGAGAGAGAGAGAGAATTTATGTAAATAGCATTTGTTAATTAATAATGTGAACTGGATTCACATTTGTTAATTAATTGGAAATGCAATTTACTAACTAGTTTGGGTTGTGAATATGATTCACATAATATTCAATGGCAAGATTGAAATATTCACAAAATTAATTTGGAATTAATTTTGGCGAATAATTATTGTAATTAATTGAGGAATAATATAATAAATGAAATGGAGAAAATAACCACCCTCATGGGTGGCGTCACCCATGAAGAGTTCATGGGTGACGCCCCCCCTTTTTAGGGGTTGGTTAACTCCACTTCATTTGTTATATTATCTCTTGATTAATTGTTGTTATTGAACAACAAATCCTAGCCATTGATTTATCATGGACCAAGCATATCCCTTGGATCCATGAGTCCCATGGATTGAGATCCATTGGATCCTAAACTAGTATAAAAGGAGGGCTAGGGTAGCCTCTCCAAGGTACATTATCTAGAGTTGTGAAAGACAACTTCTCTCTCTCTCTCTAATTTTCGTGTGAGGTCTCTCTCTCAATTTCCAAGTGGCCGTCCACTTTGATCATTGAAGAAGAGAGGATCTTGCTTCGCCTTGACGCTTGGATCTTCATCAAGGATTGTGGGAAGGACGCGACTCATCATCGTGCCCGCAAGCGCATTCTCCGTGGGTCGGACTCAAGATAGGAGGATCTCTACTTTGGGATCTCGCGATTACAACCACGCTTCAAGAGGTATTTCTTGTACTTTGTGGTTTGATGAAACGATCCGAGAAGTGTTCTCGTGATCATGTGGTTTCATCATTATGTTAAAAAATTTTAATTTCCGCTGCATCTAGCATCTAGTACGACTAGTTGCTCCGATCGTATTCGATACGATCAACACGCTTCCGTGATGCGCTTGAGGATTCACAATATCCTTCAGTTAGAGAAAAATTGTAGAATCATTAATTGATTAAGTGGTAGAGTGGTATGTTTATTATTTTCAAGACCAACGTTTGAATCTTATCTCCGTCAGTTTTACTTTCTTTTGTATGATTTATCCAATCACTTTTAAAGTATCAAAATAATTTGATATAAAATTATATTCGAGTTTATTTATCCCTCCCATTGTTTTTAATACTCCTTGTATATAAAATAAATTTTATTGTTTCCTTTCTATTATTATTTCAAAATTTCACTTGATAATTTAGCATTTTTTAGGATGGATTTAGAGAGGCTTAAATTATTATATTTATGTAATTTTAAAAATAGACTCTGAAAATACTAATCTATTTAAAATTCTAACATTAATAATAGATTTAAATTCTACATTTATCGATATTGAAAGAAGTTCTTTTTAAAAATATTAATTCTATTTAAAAATATCATTCGAAAATACATAGTTTTTTCCATTTTTGAGCATACATAATAGTTGTATACTTGACCCCTCTTTTATGAAATTCTTGATTCTGCCTCTGAATTTCGATTCGACATCGGAAAAATGACTCAATCTCATTTCAGCTCCGAGGAACTTGCTAAGCCAAATTAGAAATTCAAGACATCTTACCATGTTTAAATATCAAGCACATTAACGGGAATCCTATAAAATGGTATGTATTGAGTAATATACATCTGAATCAGGCATGATTTTAGAGTCATGATTTTAGTTGGGGATTCGTAGGGAAATTGCGAGGCCACGCCTGCCCCTTGTGGAAATTGCTCTCATGTAACTAGATAGATATATAGAGAGTCAGGGGAATTTAATGAAATTTCTCCCAACATCTCAGGCGGCCTATAAAAGCAGGCACCCCTACAACATTCCGTGCACGGGAGCAGGAAATGGGGTTCCGCTCGAACCCTACAACATTCCGTGCACGAGAGTCAGGGGAATTTAATGAAATTTCTCCCAACATCTCAGGGGCGTAGTACTCCATTCTGTGGGGCTCGGGGTTCTTGATATCCTGATAGACGTCGCGGATGGCGTCGTCACTGCGGTCACAGTTGTTGATGCCTGTCAGTCCTTCGCCGATGCCTACGACAATGTGGCATCCATTGATGATGCCTGTCAGTCCGTCGCCGATGCCTACGACACCCAAAATGTGCCATCCATTGATGACATCCCAGAAACAGAATGGCTATGCGGCACTTGTGAGAACCCCCGACCGAACCAGCACGAAACCCTTAAAATTAGTAGAGAATGCCGTCTGTTGTACAGCATACTCTGCTGTAAATGTGGCCGTCCGATCACGAGTGGACCTGCAACTGTCATTTACAAAAGACGATCCATCCGACGAAATTAGTGTCGCCAGTTTGGGTAAGAAAAAGCTTACAATTGCAGCCGCTTCGGCATCGTTGGGCGGTGTTCTTATCCAAGACAAGTAACCATGTTGTTTGGGATATCTCGCAGTCCATATATCAAGAGTATGTGTCGTCCTTGTCGTCGCGTCCATGTATATCATGCATGGAACTGGTGGCATCGGTCTCACTCTGGTTGATAGTGTCACACAGAAGAATAAGCTTGCAATAGCAGGCACTTGATGTTGTTTGCACTTCGCATCGTTGGGTGGTGTTCGTGTTGTATTTAAAGTTGTATTTAGACTTTAATTGGAAAGTCTATGTAATTACAATTGACATTCAATTTGGTTTCAATTGGGAAACCAAATGGTTTGGAGGGAAAGTTGGGAATTCCCAAATTTGAAATATGGGAGTTTGGGTGGAAGTTTAGTCCCACATCGGGGAGAACTAAACTTTTTGGTAGACTTAAATATGAGTCCACACCCCAAGCTCTTGTAGCAATAGTAGAGAGGAGGAATGGAGGACCACACACGCGCGCGCGCGCGCTCCGCTCCGCTCCGTCTCCGGCTCGGGAGAGTCAATTCGGATCTCGGATCTCGATACTTTTGCTGTAGATTTCATTTGGTAAGTCGATTAAATTAATCGTGTACGATTAATTTGATAAGTCGACTTAAATGGGAATTCAACTCGCCATTATGGGCGCGTTTTTTGGGATCCGAAAGGATGCGTCTTCGGGACGCATCTTTTGGAAACCAAAGGACGCATCTTTTGGAAACCAAAGATCGCATTCTTTGGAAACCAAAGGTCGCGAGACCCTCTATTTATATCCCTCACCCGACTCAGTTTTTCTACACTCGCTAGAAAAACCTCTCTCTCACGCCGTCTCTCTTGTTCTTCCTCTCGCGGACGAACGTCTTTCTCTTCACCTCTCTCGGTTGCAGTTCACTGAGGTACAATCGAGGACGATCCCGTTGGTGTGCGCCGACGACGATCGTGAACCGTCGTATCCTGGGAGCGGATCGCCAGTACCCTACGCACCGGTATTGTGGGGGCGATATCTTCTCTAAGGACAGTCCATTTTCATGGACGCTTCGGTGACTTCTAAACTAATCTCTGTTTTATTTTCCTTGCCGCAATACGTTTATTACTTTACCCTTTCTGGATAATGCCCGTATTTGTTTTTCTGTTCTTTTAATCGGTTCCTATTTACATTGAATAATCGAATAATGATTGGGAAACATATGATTAATATGATTTTAATCTGTATCGTTTCTCTATTAATTCATTTGGATCCGATTTTATACTGTTTAATGTATGAACTGGTAATCTTATTTACAACAATCTTAGAGAAGATATCCCGAACCGATTCTAGAATATCGGAAACAATGTTTAAATCGAGGGTAGATATGACGGGTATGCCTGAAAAATTCGGTATACAGAATTTAAAGCGTTGGCAACAACGCATGAAGATCTGGTTAACCACCATAGGGTTAATCTCGATGCTTGAAACCGACTGTCCTACGGTGGAGGCGGAAAACCCCTCACCCGATAGCCATAAGGCGCAATCTGCGTGGAAGGAACGCGACCGTATATGTCATTGTTGCATCTTGTTGGCTCTGTCCAACACGTTGTTTGACGTATATTGTTCATCCACGCAGACTGCGAAGGGGCTATGGGAAGATTTGGATCGGAAGTATAACACCGAAGATCTCGGTATTGAGAAATACTCCGTAGCCGAATTCTTGAAGTTTTCCATTGCCGAAGGGAAGTCTATTTCTGAACAAGCACACGAGTTTTTACTCTTACTCCATGGTCTAGAGGATGCCAAAATGAAACTTCCAGAGAAGTTTCAGGTCATGTGCATCATAGAGAAATTTCCGAAGTCATGGGAAGACTTCGGTATGACCCTGAAACACAGAAAGGGGAAAATCTCTATGGATGACTTGATGGTGGCAATTGCCATAAAGGAGGAACATAGAAAACAAAAACCTGTGCTTCCTGTTGATATTCAGGCTAAGGTCAATCTTATGACCTCGAAGGTCAAGGATAAAAAGGGAAAGGGTCCCAATAACAATAAAATGAAACCAAAGGGTAAGATCCAGAAAAAGGCAAAGAATAAATCTTGCTGGCACTGTAATTAGATTGGCCATTGGAAGAAGGACTGTCCGTCCTTGAAGGCTCAATCTAAGGTTACAGACGGGAGTCCACAAGTGAACATGATCACTATGGGACTCGGGGCTAGCGAGGGGTATGTCTCTTTAAAACCTGAACTATACCATATCCATAATCCAAATGAGTGACTCGTGGATACGGGAGCCAATGTGAACATATGTTCTGACAGAACATTGTTTTCTTCTTATCAGACCTGCAACGGTGGGACTGTAAAGATGGGGAACGATTCTGCGGCCAAGGTGCTAGGGTCAGGACAAGTCAACTTGAGGTTCTCCTCTGGACGAGTCTGGACGTTGCACAGGATGCTGAATGTTCCTGACATTAAGAAGAATGTTTTATCCGGCTCTAGCTTAGTTAGAAATGGTTTTGAATTAAACTTTAAATGTAATAAAGTTGTTATTCTGAGACATGGTGTCTTTTATGGTAAAGGTTATTTGGTTGACTTTGATTTGTTATTTAGAATTAGATGTAATTCAGTAAACATTAATGAATTGAATGTTTTGAGTACTGAATGTTCTAGTTCTGTGTCTCAAGTTGTGAATAATCTTGAATCTTGTAATCTGTGGCATGTTAGATTGGGTCATGTAAATCTAAATTCGATTAAAAGGATGATGAATTTAGAATTGATCCTTAAACACACAATTAATAAAACTCAAAAATGTGAGATATGTGTGCAAGTAAAGACACGTAGGAAGTCTTTTCAGTCTGTCTCTAGAGATAGTGAGATCTTGGATCTAGTGCACACGGATATTTGTGAGTTTAATGGTGTGTTGACCCGAGACAATAAGAAATACTTTAGCACCTTTATAGATGATGGCAGTAGATACTGCTATGTATATCTAATGAAAACCAAGGATGAAGCCTTAGAGAAATTTCTTATCTTTAATATTGAGGCTGAGACACAAACAGGAAAAGTGCTTAAACGCCTTAGGTCAGATAGAGGAGGTGAATATACCTCTAACTTATTTGATGAACAATGCAAATCTTTTGGCATAGTTAATGAAGTTACGGCCCCATATTCACTGCAATCAAATGGGATAGTAGAACGGAAAAATAGAACCTTAACTGACATTATCAATGCTCTCCTACAGAGTTCTAGACTTCCAACCTATATGTGGGGAGAAGCCTTGAATACGGCTTGCCATATTCTGAATAGGGTGCCTCCAAGACATATGGAAAAATGTCCCTTTGAACTTTGGAGAAATAGGAAACCGAGTTTAAGATATCTCAAAGTGTGGGGCTGTCTCGCTAAGGTTTTAGTCCCAGAACACAAGAGAAAGAAACTTGTTCCTAAAACTGTTGATGCGGTCTTCTTAGGTTACTTGGAAAATAACTATGCATATAGGTTCTTGGTAATTCGGTCCGAGATACCGGGCATAGATGTCAACACTATTGTTGAACTTCGTGATGCTACCTTTTTTAAGGATGTCTTTCCATTAAAGACTGGGATTCCTCAGAATCTGACCATTGAGGGCGCCTCTACATTAGGATCTATTCCAGATCAAGTGGAAAGGATATCGAATGTGGGGGTTGAGACTCAACCTGAACCCAATGATCTCTCTGAAGAGATTGAGCCAAGGAGGAGTAAAAGACCTCGGATAGCCAAATATCTGGGTAGCGACTTCGTTGTCTATCAGATCGAGGGTAATCCATCAAGTTATAAGGAAGCCATGGTTTTATCTGAAGCAAAACAATGGAAGGAAGCCATCGAATCCGAGATGGATTCCATTATGGCTAATGGAACTTGGGAGTTGGTTGATTTACCCAAAGGGTGCTCTACCATTGGGTGCAAGTGGGTGTTTAAGAGAAAGCTTAGACCTCACGGATCAATTGAAAGTACAAAGCCAGATTAGTTGCCAAAGGCTTTAGGCAAAAGGAAGGTATCGATTATTTTGATACCTATTCCCCTGTGACTAGGATGACCACAATCCGGACGCTCATAGCATTGGCATCTGTATATTATCTCTCTATCCACCAGATGGATGTGAAGACCGCCTTCTTGCATGGCGATCTTGAGGAAGAGATCTATATGGATCAACCTGATGGGCTTGTGACTCCTGGGAATGAGGGAAAGGTTTGCAAGCTTGTCAAATCCCTTTACGGATTGAAACAAGCACCAAAGCAGTGGCATGAAAAATTTGACAAGACTATTTTGTCATATGGCTTTAAGGTTCATGAATCCGACAAGTGTGTTTATTCTAAGGTGAAAGGTGATGAGTGTATTGTCTTGTGCCTATATGTTGATGACATATTGTTGTTTGGATCACATATGAGGATTATTAATGAGACTAAGGCATTCTTGAGTAGCAAGTTTGAGATGACGGACATGGGTGTTGCTGATGTGATCTTGGGTCTCAAACTGATAAGGTCAGTTGATGGGATTGTAGTTTCTCAATCTCACTATGTTGAGAAGGTACTTGAGAAATTTGGATATCAAGATTGCAAAGCTGTAAGCACTCCTTTTGATTCGTCGAAAACACTATTTAAGAATAAAAGTGGAGTACCTGTAGCCCAGCTAAGGTATTCACAAGTGATAGGAAGTTTAATGTATCTTGCAAATTGCACGAGACCTGATATTTTATTCTCGGTTGCAAAGCTGAGTAGATACACTAGCTGTCCTGACCGTACTCACTGGGAGGCTCTGGATCGAGTACTGAAGTACTTGAAGGGAACTATTCCCCTTAGTTTGCATTATGGTAGACATCCTTCTGTACTAGAAGGATACAGTGATGCAAGCTGGATAGGGAAAATAGAGGAGTCTGGGAGTAATGGTGTTACAGGGTATGTATTTACCCTTAGAGGCGGTGCAGTCTCCTGGAGGTCTGTGAAGCAGACCATTGTAGCTCGATCCACTTTTGAGGCCGAGCTGTGTGCTTTGGACACCACTGGAATTGAGGCTGAATGACTAAGGAAACTTTTGTCTGAAATTCCCATGGTAGGTCAGCTTGTTCCTGCGATCTCGGTACATTGTGATAATATGACCACAATTGCCAAGATCAAGAGTTCAAAGTTCAACCAGAAAACAAAGAGACATATACAAATCAGACTTAAGACGTTAAGGGATTTGGTGTCTCGAGGAGTGTTGGTTGTGGATTTTGTAGGATCCAAAGACAACACGGCAGATCCGTTGATTAAGGGACTTGATAGATCTTTAGTCCTAAAGTCTAGGCTTGGGATGGGACTGAGACCCATTGGGAGTTCCTCTACAGTAGCAACCCAACCTAACTGAGTGGAGATCCCACAAAGTAGGTTCAATGTGGTAATAAAAGCTGTTTGGAGAACTGGTTGGCACTCTAACTTTAATGCGTAAGCATAAGTGTCTTATCCCTGGAAGCCTGAGTGCTATTTAACCTGCAAGTTTAGGAAGAGCATAGGCTCTGAATAGGTTCAAGCCTTTGGGCAGGATGTTAGCAGTGCATCCTTGGAGAACGCCACCTATGTGAGTGTTACTGTGGGCCGCAGTTAAAGGAAGAGGGTCTTTCCTGAACACACTCATGAAACAGGATAAGGGTGCATGGCCTTTAAGAGCACCAACCCTGAAGATTGTACCAAGAACAACGCTTTGTTGTTTCTACCGTATACTTTAACACCAAGGTCTGAAGTTTAAGACGTAGTTCACTTCGTTCCTGTTAAAGTGAAAGTAGTAAACTCAGGTAGAGGTTCGAACCGGAAGGTACCTTTACTGAAAGAAAAGTGTGGGCAGCCGAAAGAAGTCTCTTGAATCCTTTTGAATCTCTTTTTCAAATTGGTGAATTCGTGGGGGATTGTTGTATTTAAAGTTGTATTTAAACTTTAATTAGAAAGTCTATGTAATTACAATTTGCATTAAATTTGGTTTCAATTGGGAAACCAAATGGTTTGGAGGGAAAGTTGGGAATTCCCAAATTTAAAATATGGGAGTTTGGGTAGAAGTTTAGTCCCACACCGGGGAGAACTAAACTTTTTGGTGGACTTAAATATGAGTCCACACCCCAAGCTCTTGTAACAATAGTAGAGAGGAGGAATGGAGGACCACATACGCGCGCGCGCGCTCCGCTCCGCTCCGTCTCCGGCTCGGGAGAGTCAATTCGGATCTCGGATCTCGATACTTTTGCTGTAGATTTCATTTGGTAAGTCGATTAAATTAATCGTGTACGATTAATTTGGTAAGTCGACTTAAATGAGAATTCAACTCGCCATTATGGGCGCGTTTTTTGGGATCCGAAAGGATGCGTCTTCGGGACGCATCTTTTGGAAACCAAAGGACGCATCTTTTGGAAACCAAAGATCGCATTCTTTGGAAACCAAAGGTCGCGAGACCATCTATTTATATCCCTCACACGACTCAGTTTTTCTATACTCGCTAGAAAAACCTCTCTCTCACGCCGTCTCTCTTGTTCTTCCTCTTGCGGACGAACGTCTTTCTCTTCACCTCTGTCGGTTGCAGTTTACTGAGGTACAATCGAGGACGATCCCGTTGGTGTGCGCCGACGACGATCGTGAAACGTCGTATCCTGGGAGCGGATCGCCAGTACCCTACGCACCGGTATTGTGGGGGCGATATCTTCTCTAAGGACAGTTCATTTTCATGGACGCTTCGGTGACTTCTAAACTAATCTCTGTTTTATTTTGCTTGCCGCAATACGTTTATTGCTTTACCCTTTCTGGATCATGCCCGTATTTGTTTTTCTGTTCTTTTAATCGGTTCCTATTTACATTGAATAATCGGATAATGATTGGGAAACATATGATTAATATGATTTTAATCTGTATCGTTTCTCTGTTAATTCATTTGGATCCGATTTTATACTGTTTAATGTATGAACTGGTAATCTTATTTACAACAGTTCGTACCCCAGACAAGCGGCCATGTTGTCTGGGATATCTCTCGGTTTGAAGTTTATATCATGCATGAGTCGTCCTTGTCGTCACGTCCATGTGTACATGTAATTTCAGGTCAAGTTCATATATATTGCACCTGTTAGTTGGGCTTATCTTCTCGATCTATGGTTTATATTAAGTACGTGCGATTCTCGTCCTGACGTCCACGTATACATATAAATTTAGGGAGCAGATCCCCTGCCGTAGATTGTTCTACAGCATCCTCTTTGTTTTTCAAGAAAATTCATTTCAAAAATCCAACTGTAATTTCGTGTGAATCCGAGGTTTCTAACTATTTTATCTTAATGGTCATTGGAAAAGTCAAATTTGAATCCACCCATGTTGACTCTTACGTTGATCCTTGAGATAAAATAGCTACAATCCTCGAATCAACACGAAATTTTGTGGATATATATGTAAAACAACAAACATGAACACTCTACATCAGAAGATCTGCTGCCATAAATCCAGGCCAAGTTTAATATTTTGTACCAGTTATTTGGACTACCCAGCATGTTACATCTCCACTAAATATCCAACTCACCACAACTCATATCATAAGTTCTCATCGATATAATTTCTAGATGCTAACAAATAATGACATTTAGATATTTTACATGTTATTGTTATAAATGTTGTACATGCAAGTTCCATCGTATCAGCAGAATTACCACGAAGAAAACATGACCCAAAGGGGTTGTTCGGTGGCAGGTTTGGAGAAATGTATCCTTTACTGCAACAAGGGATGCATCAGAATCTTTTGTAACCTTTGGAGTCGCTCAATCACGATCGAACGGTTCTTACGAATTCCCACTTTGTGTGATCCGGACCCACACAAAGTGGGATTTCGTGGGAACCGCTCGATCGTGATCGAGCGGCTCCAAGGGCTACAACAAACTCTGTTGCGTTCCTTGTTGCAGTAGAGGATCCATTTCCCAAGTTTGGACCCATGGGGGTGGAGACTCTCAACCCGTGATGGACTCAGTGCCTGTCTTCGTACTCAAGCTTCTCGCGCCACTCAGGGCTCTCCTCCTCCCTCCCTCCCGATGACCCGAAACTCAAACCTCTCGACCACATCACTACAATGAACTTGGTCCTTCTAAAGAACTCCATGATAGCAGCTCGGAGATTCTATAGCAGCTTCTGTTTTTAAGAAAAACGATCAACGGTCAATCATCATTAGCACAGAAAAGGACATCAGAGTTTAGTTACAGCTTGCGGGAATATCAGTCCACGCAAAAAACGCTCGCACAGGTGCGAGGAAATCAAAAGATATCCAACAGGTGCTTTAAACCTTATCCAAAGTTTCATATGGGCTAAAAACAGATTCATAATCCCCCAAAAAACTTCATATCCTTGACAGCTATATTCAGCCACTTGCTCCCCAAAAAAGAGCAGTAACTCGCACCGACCACCAGATCAGATTCCTCGCTTGTGTTCATCAGATTTAGATATCCATCTACTGTTACCTGCCTCCCCTTTCCCTTTGGCTGAAGGATCGCTGTTAGATTCATTCACCCAGTATCTTTTGGTGTAACTGGTTATTCCTTACCTTGGGACCAAATTGGTTATTGGGCAGTAAAAATTGTAACAGGTGTACCTGAAGCTATTCCTGTAATAGGATCGCCTTTGGTAGAATTATTGCGTGGAAGTGCTAGTGTAGGTCAATCCACTTTAACCCGTTTTTATAGTTTACACACTTTTGTATTGCCTCTTCTTACTTCCGTATTTATGTTAATGCATTTCCTAATGATACGTAAGCAAGGTATTTCGGGTCCTTTATAAGGATTTTTTATAAAAAAAAAACAGTGCCTAATATGCCTCTAGAAAGATCAGAAGTAATTAGAGCTGTAATTGTACGTACACGTAAAGAACTTAAACGTGACAACGGTATGATAATACGATATGATGACAATGCAGCAGTTGTCGTCGATCAAGAAGGAAACCCAAAAGGGACTCGGGTTTTTGGTGCGATTGCTCGAGAATTGAGACAGTTGAATTTCACAAAAATAGTCTCATTAGCCCCTGAGGTATTATAAATTAGATAAAATTATGATATAGTAGTGTATCGAAAATAGATCAATTAGTGGATTATATCTCAAGTATATATTTTTAATAATTCCTAAAAAACATGTTGATTATATCAAAATTAGAGGACAAAATGGTAGGATGTCGATTGTTCCAAACTGGTCCATTTTGCAATTTACGAGCTTCCAATTAACAGCAGTTTATGCCCAAACACAACCTGAAGATTAGATAGGCTTCCAAAATTATTCTTTCCTTCTAAATCCTTTTATATTACAGGTATTAGATGTCTCGCTCCTCTTAGGTAAGCCTTTCACAGAGGCTACTGGTTGGAGGTAAGCTTTTAAGTCTAGCCTAACTGGACCTTGCCTGTACAAGCACCAAGCACACCCTAACTAATTTCGAGATCCAAGGTTTGTTGCGTTCCAAGAGAAATAACTAGTTCAAGAGATAAATCCAGAGGAAGAAAATCCATAATTTTTTTAATAATTCCCAGGTGAACATAATTATTATTATTTTAAGAATCGAAACGGCGGTTAAGATATATAATAAAATGACTATAATCAGCTGATTTTGCTGGTTGTATTCTCATCTTGAACCGACGGGTAGGGGACGTTCGATTCGGAAATAAGCAAGGATAAGAGTGGGAAATAAGCTGAAATAAGTATTAATTGTTGTAAACATGATCGTTACTGCATATAATAAACAATAATTACACGGATCCAAATGGATTAAAAGAAAAGCATTACAGATTATTAAAATTAATATCATGCAGTTCCAATCCATTATCCGATTACATAATGCAGATAGAAACCGATTAGACGAATGTAAACATAAATTAGGGCGAGATCCAGAAAAGGTACAGCAATAAATGAATTACGGCAAACAAACTATAAGAAAGATTAGATTAGAAATGACTGAAGCGTCTATGAATGGACTGTCCTTAAAAGGATATCGCCCCCACAATACCGGTGCGTATGATACTGGCGATCCGCTCTCAGGATACGAACACACAAATTTCGTCTGCGCACACCGACGAGATCGTCCTTGAATATACCTCAGAGAACTGCAGCCGAGAGAAAGAGAGGGTAGTTCGTCCGTGAGAGGAAGAACTAGAACGCAAACAGAGACGGCATGAGATTTTCTTGCAAGTGAAGAAAACGTGGGGGAAAGGATATATAAAGACGGTCGCGTGCCCTAGCGGGTACCTTTTGATTTCCGAAAACGTCCCTCAACGGGTGCGTCATTTTGGATCCCGAAATCGCGATCAGAATCGCGTCTATTGCGGTGACTTAAATTCCCATTTTAGTCGACTTACTAAATTAATCGTATTATTAATTTAATCGACTTACTAAAACCCGCAGCAAAAGTATCGAGATCCAAGATTTGAATTAACTCTCCCGATCCCGAGCCGGTACCGGAGCCGGAGACGGAGCGGAGCACGCGTGCGCACGTGTGTGGTCCTCCATTCCTCCTCTCTATTATTGGTACAATAGTTTGGGATGTGAACTCATATATATGACCACTGAAAGTTTAGAGCTCCAAGGTATGATACTAAAATTCCACCCAAACTTTTCCATGTTTCAGATCTGTGAATTTTCAACTTTCCATCCAACTTATTTGGTTTCCTAATTGAAACCAAATTAACTTCAATTGTAATTACATATACTTTCCAATTAAAATATAATTACAATTCTTAATACAATAATCCCCCACGAATTCATCAATTTGAAAAGAGATTCAAAGAAAGAGCTAAAACACAACTTTCGGCTGCCACACTTTACTTTCAATAAAGGTATCTTCCGGTTTGAACCTCTACCTAAGTTTACTACTTTAACTTTAACAAGAACGAAGTAAACTACGTCTTGAACTTTAGACCATAGTATTAAAGTATACGGTATAAACAACAAAGCGTTGTTCTTGGTACAATCTTCAGGGTTGGTGCTCTTAAAGGCCATGCACCCTTATCCTGTTTCATGAGTGTGTTCAGGATAGATCATCTTCCTTTAATTGTGATCCACAATAACACTCACATAGGTGGTGTTCTCCAAGGATGCACTGCTAACATCCTGCCCAAAGGCTTGAATCCATTCAGAGCCTAAGCTCTTCCTAAACTTGCAGCTTAAATGGCACTCATGCTTCCAGGGATAAGATACTCATGCTTAAGCATTGAACCAAGAGTGACAACTAGTTCTCCAAATGACTTGTTATTACCACATTGAACCTACTTTTTGGGATCTCCACTCAGATAGTTTGGGTTGCTACTGTAGAGGAACTCCTAATGGGTTTCTATCCCATCCCAAGCCTAGACTTTAGGACTAAAGATCTATCAAGTCTCTTAGTCAATGGATCTGCCGTGTTGTATTAGGATCCAACAAAATCCAAAGCCAATACTCCTCGAGACACCAAATTCCTTAACGTCTTAAGTCTGATTTGTATGTGTTTTCTTGTTTTCTGATTAAACTTTGAAATCTTGATCTTCGTAATTGTGATCATACTATCACATTGTACCGAGATCGCAGGAACTGGCTGACCTACTATGAGAATTTCAGACAGAAGTTCCCTTAGCCATTCAGTCTCAATTCCAGTGGTGTCCGAAGCATACAGCTCGACCTCAAAGTTGGATCGAGCTAGAATGGTCTGCTTCACAGATCTCCAGGAGAGTATACTGTCTCCAAGGGTAAATACATATCCAGTAACACCATTACTTCCAGACTCCTCTATTTTCCCTATCCAGCTTGGATCACTATATCTTCTAGTACAGATGGATGTCTACCATAATGTAAACTAAGGAAATAGTTCCCTTCAAGTACTTCGGTACTCGATCTAGAGTCTCACAGTGAGTACGGTCAAGACAGCTACTGTATCTACTTAACTTTGCAACCGAGAATAAAATATCAGGCCTCATGCAATTCGCAAGATACATTAAACTTCCTATCACTTATGAATACCTTACCTGAGCTACAAGTACTCCACTTTTATTCTTAAAAGGCATTTTAGATGAATCAAAAGGAGTGCTCATAGCTTTGCAGTCTTCATATCCAAATTTCTCAAGTACCTTCTCAAAATAGTGATATTGAGAAACTACAATTCCATCAACTAACCTTGTCAGTTTGAGACCCAAGATAACATCAGTAACACCCCATGTCCTTCATATCAAACTTGCTACTTAAGAATTCCTTAGTCTCATTAATAATCCTTATATGTGATCCAAGAAACAATATGTCATCAACATACAGACACAAGACAATACACTCCTCACCTTTCACCTTGAAATAGACACACTAATCGGATTCATGAACCTTAAAGTCACAAGACAAAATTATTTTGTCAAATTTTTCATGCCACTGCTTTGGTGCTTGTTTCAATCCGTAAAGGGATTTGACAAACTTGCAAATCTTTCCCTCATTCGTAAGAGTCGCAAGCCCATCAGGTTGATCCATATAAATCTCCTCCTCAAGATCGCCATGCTAGAAGGCAGCCTTTACATCCATCCGGTGGATAGAGAGGTCATATACAGATGCCAATGCCATAAGCATCCGGATTGTGGTCATCCTAGTCACAGGGGAATAAGTATCAAATTAATTGATACCTTCCTTTTCCCTAAAATCCTTGACAACTAACCTGTCTTTATACGTTTCAATTAATCCGTCAGGCCTAAGTTTTCTCTTAAACACCCACTTGCACCCAATGATAGAGCACCCTTTGGGTAAATGAACCAACTCTCAAGTTCCATTAGCCATAATGGAATCCATTTCAGATTTGATGGCTTCCTTCCATTGTTTTGCTTCAGATGAATTCATGACTTTCTTGTAACTTGGTGGATTACTCTCGATCTGGTAGACAACAAAGTCGCTAAACAGATCCTTGGCTATCCGAGGTCGTTTACTCCTCCTTGGCTCAACCTATTCTGAAAGGTCATTGTGTTTAAGTTGAGTCTCAACCTCCACATCCGTTATCCTTTCCACTTATTCTGATGTGGAGGCGCTATCAATGATCAGATTCTAAGGAATCCCGCTCTTCATAGGGAAGACATCCTAAAAAAAGGTAGCATCACGGAGTTCAACAATAGTGTTGACATCTATGCCTGTTATCTCGGACTGAATTACCAAGAACCTATATGTATAGCTGTTTTACAAGTAACCTAAGAAGGCCGCATCAATAGTTTTAGTACCTAGTTTCTTTCTCTTGTGCTCTGAGACTAAAATCTCAACGAGATAGCCCCACACTTTGAGCTTGATTTCCTATTTCTCTAGACTTCAAAAGAATATTGTTCCATATGTCTTGAAGGAACCCTATTCAGAATATGGCAAGCCGTATTTAAGGCTTCTCCCTACATATAGTTTGGAAGTCTAGAACTCTGTAAGAGGGCATTGATCATGTCAGTTAAGGTTTTAATTTTCCGTTCTGCTATCCGATTTGATTGTGGTGAATATGGGGTCGTAAATTCATTACCTATGCCAAATGATTTGCATTTTTTTATCAAACAAGTTAGAGGTATCTTCATCTCTTTTATTTGACCTAAGGCGTTTAAGCATTTTTCCTGTTTGTATCTCAGCCTCATTCTTAAATATAAGAAATTTCTCTAAGGTTTCATCATTGGTTTTCATTAGATATATATAACAGTATCTACTACCATCATTTATAAAGGTAATAAAGTATTTTTTATTGTCTCGGGTTAGCACACCATTAAACTCACATATATCCGTGTGCACTAGGTCCAAGATCTCATCATCTCTAGAGACGGACTGAAAAGATTTCGTAGGTGTCTTAACTTGCAGACACATTCCACTTTTTTGAGTTTTATCAATAGTGTGTTTAGGGTTCAACTCTAAATTCATCATTCATTTTATTGAATTTAAGTTTACATGTCCCAATTCTACCATGCCACAGATAACAAGATTCTAGGTTATTCACAACATGAGACAGAATTAGAACGTTCAGAACTTAAAACATTCATTTCATTAATATTTACTGAATCACATCTAATTCTAAACAATAAATCAAAATCTGCCAAATAACCTTTTCCATAAAAAATGCCATGTCTCAGAATGACAACTTTATTACATGTAAAGTTCAGTTCAAAATCATTTCTAACTAAGATAAAGCCAGAAAAAACATTCTTCTAGATGTCAGGAACGTGCAGCACCCTATGCAACGTCCAGACACGTCTAGAGGAGAACCTCAAGTTGACTTGTCCTGACCCTAGAACCATGATTGCAGAATCGTTCCCCATCTTCACAATCCCACCACTGCAGGTCTGATAAGAAGAAAACAAAGTTTTATCAGAACAAATATTTACATTGCCTCACGTATCCACGAGCCACTTATTTGGATAATGAATATGGTATAGTTCAGGTTTAATAGAGACATACCCCTCGCTAGCTCCAAGTCCCATAGTGATTATATTCACTTGTGAACTCCCGTCTGCAGCCTTAGGTTGAACCTTTAAGGACGGACAATTCTTTTCCAATGGCCAACCTGATTACAGTGCTAGTAGGGTTTATTCTTTGTCTTTTTCTGGATCTTGCCCTTTGGTTTCATTTTATTGTTGTTATTATCCTTTCCCTTCTTATCCTTCCCTTCGAGGTCATGAAATTGACCTTAGCCTGAATATCGAAAGGAAGCACAAGCTTTTGTTTCCTGTGTTCCTCCTCTATGGCAATTGTCACCATCAAGTCATTTATAGAAAATTTTCCCTTCCTATGTTTGAGGGTCATACCAAAGTTGTCCCAAGACTTAGGAAAATTTTCTATTATGCATAAGACCAGAAACTTCTCTGGAAGTTTCATTTCGGCGTCTTCTAAACCATGGAGCAGGAGTAAAAACTCGTGTGCCTGTTCAGAAACCGACTTCCCTTCAGCCATAGAAAACTTTAAAAATTTGGCCACGGAGTATTTCTTAATACCAAGGTTTTCGGTATTATACTTCCAATCCAAATCTTCCCACAACCCCTTCGCAGTCTACGTGGATGAACAATCTATGTTAAATAACGTGTTAGACAGAGCCAATATGATGCAACCATGACATATACCATCGCGTTCTTTCCACGCAGATTGCGCCTTCTGGCTATCGGGTGAGGAGTTTTCCTTTTGCACCGTAGGACAATCAGTTTCAACCTTTAAGATTAATCCTATGGTGGTTAAGCGGATCTTCATGCGTTGTTGCCAACACTTGAAATTCTGACCACTGAATTTTTCATGCATACCCGTCATATCAACCTCCGATTTAAACACGATTTCCGACATTATTTTAATAATGGTTCGGATATCCTCTCTAAGATTGTTGTAAATAGGATCGTTACCGCATATAATAAAGAGTAATTACACAGATCCAAATGGATTAAAAGGAAAGCATTACATATTATCAAAATTAATATCATGCAGTTCCAATCCATTATCCGATTACAGAATTCAGGCAGGAACCGATTAGACGAACGAAAGCATAAATTAGGACGAAATCCAGAAAAGGTACATCAATAAACGAATTGCGGCAAACAAAATATTAAGAAAGATTAGATCAGAAATCATCAAAACGTCCATGAAATGGACTGTCCTTAGAGAGGATATCGTCCTCACAATACTGGTACATAGGGTAGTGGCGATCCGCTCCCAGGATACGATGGCACAGGATCTTCATCTGCGCACACCGACAAGATCATCCTCGAATTTACCTCAGAGAACTGCAACCGAGAGAAAGATAGGGTGGTTCGTCCGCGAGAGGAAGAACCATAACGTAAACAGAGACGGCATGAGATTTTCTTGCGAGTGAAGAAAACGTGGGGGAAAGGATATATAAAGACGGCCGTGTGTCCTTGCGCGGTAGCTTTCAATTTCTGAAAATGCCCCTCAACGGGCACGCCATTTCGGATCCCGAAATCGCGGCCAGAATCGCATCCATAGCTGCGAGTTGAATTCACATTTTAGTCGACTTACCAAATTAATCGTGTGATTATTTTAATTGACTTACCAAATGAAACCCGCAGCAAAGGTATCGAGATCTGAGTTGATTCTCCGGTACCGGTGCTGGTGCCAGAGACAGAGCGGAGCGCGCGTGTGTGTGGTCCTCTATTCTTCCTCTCTATTATTGCTACAAGAGCTCGAGATGTGAACTCATATATAAGTCCACTAAAAGTTTAGAGCTCCAAGGTATGGTACTAAACTTCCAACCAAACTTTTCCATGTTTCAAATTTGGGAATTCTCAACTTTCCCTCCGACTCATTTGATTTCCCAATTGAAACCAAATTAACTTCAATTGTAATTACATAGACTTTCCAATTAAAATCTAATTACAATTCTTAATACAACATTAATCTTGTTCAACTGAAAGGATATGAATGAGGAGAATAAAGTAGAATAAGATAATTAAGTTAGTGAATAAGGAGGGTTGGCACATGAGGGATAAGGAATAAGGAGGAATAAGGAAAGAGTTAAAGGGAATTAGAGAAGTAGATAAGGAGAAATAAGAGAAAAGGGGAAACATGCAAGTGGAATAAGGGATAGATAAGGAGGAATAATAGAAGAGAGGAATAAGAGCTTATTCCAATCCCTATTCCCTTACCAAATAGGGTAGTAGAGTATTCCTTTAGCTATGTAGTAATGAAATCGTAAGGGCAAATACTAAAGATAATCTTATGTTCATTGATCAAAAGTTCAATATTTTGTTTGTGTTCATGTAGAAGTTCGAATTGCAATGTATTATTTATATCGCGATCATCTAAGATTATTTATTTTGGGTAAAGGAAGTTTCCGATCACCAAAAGAAGTGTTTGCCCCCACCCTGTTTTCTGTAAATTTTTTATTTGGTTTATTTCACACACTATATGGAAATAAATGGGTTGTTCTCACCCATTTTCTGTAAATTTTTCTATTTTTTTTTGAAAAATATCACCATCTATATTCATCTATATATCCCTTATATATGCCATTCGAACTTTGTCAAAATCAGAGACTTCTATGTCCTTAGGGGCAGCCCCATTTTACCGTTAGGGGAAACTTCCAATAAGATGAACCTTTCCTGGATGCATGGAAAGCCACATCAATTTATGTATTTTTCTATTTATTTTACAATTTCTAACTCCATAAATTTAATAATAAATATTAACATAATATGCATATAACGAAATATTTATGAAAATATTAATATATCTAACAAAAAATGTTTGTTACAACATGATTGATATATTTTACAAAATAGTATGATCATCATTATTTTACAATGTGCAGTTTAAATTTACAAAATTATTACACAATTTACAAATCTGGTAGTGACTTTCTGAATTTTAGGAAAGACTCACCTCATGGAAGGGCCCCCTATATGTATGTATGTATGTAGGTAGGTATGTATATACACATATACATATATATAATTTTCTAAACATAAAGCTCAATTATTTTCCCGGAACTTTTTTGATCCATAAATTCAAAGTGCATAAAGTGCATAAATAGAGTATCAAATAATTAGTGCATACCCACGTGGATGGACCGAATTAATATCGCAATGTTCATTCCTAAACAGGAATGTTACAGCATATACTTCTTGAGGTATTGTAAACATGCGAGACTATCACGAATATACATCAAGAATGGAAGTTCATATGTATACTCAAGTGTACAAGCGTATGTACAATTTTTCGTTCTTTGGACTATGATTGTGGCGGTGGTGTCTACATTTATTCTACGAAAATGCAAATGCAAAGTATATATTAAATACGTTATTGATAGTGATAAATGATTCTAATTATGTATAAGAAAAATACTTTACAAGGAAATACCATGTTATATGCCCGACATTAAGATCACAGATAGGAAAATTTTATGTAATCATTTGGTCAAATATTTACAATAAAATTTCATGAAATATTGTAGAGCAAAGAAACATTATAAAAAATGGATCTATAGTGACACTTTTTTAAATCCATTACTATATTATTTTTTGTTAAAAAATAATGACATTATACATTGTAAATTTTTTTATTTTTTTATAGGAGAAGGGGTAACTGATCGTTGTGCTTCCTTTTATAGGATTTCTTAGGACACGTTTCATGGGAGGTGTGTGTTGTTTTTTTGGATGTTATCGTGGGCCTCAAGTGTGGGCCGAAGAAGGCATCGACTTTTTTAGGAAAAGAAATTAATCATGAAATAATAGAAATATTCAACTTTTGCTATAATTTCTGGGTAGCTGTGTAATTTTCATTTAAAAGTCCTTGGTGATAGATTTATTCGATACCACAAGTTCAGTTGCTACAAAATTGCCACCACAATCTTTTTTCTTGCAGTGAATACATTTTTAATAATAACTACCGCTTATTCTACGCTCTCAAGAATAATAAAAAATTGAAAGTAAGAATGCATCTTCTTGTTTCTTCCTTCTCTAGCAAAAATAAAAATGGTAATAGCTTCTTTGCCTTTCTTCATTGAGACTTTGATGCTCTTTCGAATCAAACAAAGCAGAAATCCCTTACTTTAGGGATCTGTTTGATTATCGAGTTGGGGTGGTTGAGGTAACACGATGTGAACAACAGCTGTTTGAGATGGTTATAAGAGTTGGAAAGGATTGAAATAAGGAATGTGACGCGATGTCACTATGATTTGTAATGGAATTCCAACCCAAGAATAGAAAGAGGTAAACCGGATACCCGGGTTAACCCGGTTACCAAACGGACCCTTGGTTCAGGGATCTCTATGGAAAAATAGCATGATATCATAGGATTTGGAGAGCAACACCTGTCAAAAAATAACAAAATATTGTAAGATCTAGGGAGTCACACTTGTGAAAAATAGCAAGATATCGCACATCGTTATAAACTAAGCAACATGCTAATATTTTATATAAATCCTTTATCGGATAAAATGATAGGGTACGCGAAATTGCTGGACGTTTCATAGAAAACCCACGCATCTTAATCACAACCATTTCTCTTGCAAGCTTCACGGTATTTGATGCAGCTGTTTGGTAACTATTTCTTCATATACTAAGATATAATGGGTAAAATGGGTTGTCGCCTCGATGGAACTAACTTGGCTCATCCAGTTCATTTTTTTATTTTTTTTGAAAATACTTCCGTAGATTTTCATAACTATATGTCTATATTATGTCATTCAAGTTTCGTGTGAAACAGATGCCATAGGAGTTATTGTTTCACACGAGTCTTGAATGGCATAATATAGGGATATAGTGATGAAAATCCACGGATTCATTTTTCAAAAAAAAATGAGAAAAATGAGACATGAGGAGCCAAATTAGCTCTCGAGGGGCAGCCCCATTTTCCCCAAATATAGCGTTGTCCTCAACACATAGCAAGAAAAGCTTTTCCCTTTATATGACCACAATCAATCAAATAATGTTGACATGTGCAAATAATTCATAAATATTAAAATAACTTGGTATTATATTCTATCTAACAAGAGTAATATCATTTTAGCAACAAGAAGCTGCTAAGCCATACTTTCAACTACGCGCATTTCATAAAACAAGACTATATGATGCGAATCCTTCCCAACCCGATTGTATACAAATAAACTGTATATTTCTTGAACATGTATCTAGAAAGTTAGTAAAATGCATAACGAAAAGAAAAAATATACACTTTAATAACATCAATTTTGAATTGATGAGTGCACATTCCATACAATTATTTTTAAGATATTATGCCATCGAATATCAGGTTGAGATAAAAGATTACCAAACACTTGATAATAAAAGCTATGGGATTCTAAAAAGCACAATCTGATCTCTATCTACAATATGATTGTATGCTTCCATTGTTAAATTGTAGTTTGTGTTTGATTCTTTTGAATATTTCCTTTTCCATATAATTGATTGCTTCTATTGTCAATGTGCCTTTCTAGATATTCAATTAATTGGAATGGATCAATCACGCCATTCGATCCCAAGAAAAGGAGAAGAGAGCATGCACGTGGAGCAATATAGAGAGGATGCCCTGCGTTACAGTAGAGGTTGTTACCGCAGAGGATCCGTTTCCAGAGCGATGTGCGTGCAACTAGGTAATCCTTGTGCTCATTCTCTCCTCTTGTTCTCGTGGATTGAAGGGTGTGGGGCTAATACACCACCATCGAACCGAACGTTGCGATTGTTTGTCATGATTATGAAAATCTATGTTGGGCTCTCCACAACCCTTCCATGATACTCGAAAAAAAAGCTCGTATAAAAAGTGAGAAATGAAATGTTACCATGGATGGTGTGCGATATCATAGGAGAATCCACTAGAAAGAAGTCTTGTAATGTTCTTGGTCCTGGACTCGATTTGTTATCGAGGATTATTGGACTAGACAACTTATTGAGCTTTGAACCCAACTGAAATTCTTGATCATGACCCAAAATACTTAAGTTCAAGCTGTCAAGCAGTGTCCCCCACTGCTTATAGGCTACTGCCAGACTCTGTGAATACTAGATGTGATGCTATATTTGGAGTGTTGCATCACCCCCACTTATATACGCAAGGTCCTCGTTACACAATGACCCATGACCCATTCCCAATGATAGTGGTAGCTTCTACTCTTGGACAGCTCTTTCTTTCTAACTCTGTGGTAAGGATGGCTCCACACCTCGGGTAGCCCCTTACACTTAGAGGAAATCTGCTTTAATACAATATATAATGTCACGAACCCTAGACTCAGTTTGTTATTGGGAAAATGAAGCACCTAATAACACATCTTCACATACCAAGAACTATGAGATCAACCATTTCATTGATCGGTTAAGAGCTAACCAAGTGACAGGGTCTCGTCTGCACTGTCTCATTTTCTTCTTCTTCTTCTTCTTCTTCATGTGAGGATCGGCTTACCGGTGTTGGAATAGGGGATGGGGGCATCGACTACTAGGGGAATGGGTGGTGGGCCTAGAGATGGGAAGGTCAAGAGGTGGATTGAGATCAAGGGTGTGATTATATATCTTAGCCATAAATGATTGATACTAGGCGGACCTTGTGCCGATCGACCCTTGCTATGCTCTAACTAATGCCTCCATGGATGATGTCTGGACAGTACCAAGTTGCATATTAGAGGGGCCTTGTCAAAGATAGATGTAGACGGAGCATCGGAGTTTCAAGCGTATACATTCAAAATCTTCTGTGCGTGTATGTATGTATGTATGTATGTATTTTTCTTATATATGAAGGTCAATGATTCTCTGAGAATGACGGATTACATGCCTAGACAACTTGTTTGGCTTCTGCCCATCTGGAGCCCTTGACAATGACCCAAAATACTTAAGCCCATTGTCTTGTAGCAGTGGCGGACCCGGGATTATAGATTGGATATAAAAAAGAAATATTAATCGGAATAAAATTGTCAAAAAACAAATCATTATAAAAAATCACACATATAATGTTATATAAAAAGATGTTTTACATATATAACAAATTGAAAAAATCCATATCTCTAAAAAAAGCTCGATGTCATATAAATTGATTTTGTCCTTTTTCATTTATTGATAGAATAGTAACCACATTTTCACATCCACGTATTATTCGGCATTAAAACAACTCGACCAATCTCTTTCAAAGTGATTGTTTCATGACTTAGTTACTGTGTAATTTTACTTAACTGTACTGATATTCTATTTGTTCATTAAAATGACAACTTGGCCATATCATCTTTCTAATTCGAAATATTCATAAGCGTTGTGGGATTAAGTATGTCGTCATAACAAAATTTAGAGATCGATTTAATATTTTGATTTCATCTACAATCCAACGGATTGAGATATAGAATCAATAATTTATCAAGATAAAAGTTATATTACTGCAATTAGAGCGCAAAAGACGAAGGCAAGACACAATGGGGGAGTTGATGCGAGCCTTGAAGGCGATTGAGTAGCGGTTCCATGAGGAGGTGGGGGTCGCACAATATCATGGTGCTTCTGGTTTTGAGAGCGATAATAATTGAGAACTCGGAATCAAATGCCACGTTGTAGCCGGTAGACGAAGACACCGAATAGTGACTCGATATGCGAAGACGTTGGAGAGAGAGGGGCACGGGTTCATGGGAGCGGATAAATGGAGCCACGTGATGTACGGGACACTAGATCCACCTCCACGGAATGTGTCGCGCACGAGATGGAGAGAGGCAAATCGGAGCATGAGGGTTGGCTGCTTGGGGTTGGAGAGGGAGAGGGCATAGAAGGAGGGAGGGTTGGCTGCTTGGGGTTGGGAGGGTTCGTTTGGTTGCAGGGTTGGGCAGGATTGGGTTAGGTTGGAGTACCCCTATGAATAGTAAACTGTGAGGAGGATTGGGATGGTTGGAAGGAGGGGTACATCGGGTTAGGCCAACCCAACCCTGCCCAACCCTGCAACCAAACGGAGCCGGTCGGAGTAGATATAGTGGGGGCTTTCCATCAATTTTTTTTATTTTTTAAAATAGGAGTATAGCATTGGATTAGGGTAGCTGAAACTTTCCCAATTCTGAGGGGACGTGCCCCACTTGAGCAATATGTAGGTCTGCTCATGTCTAGTAGTAGCTTCCACTCTACTACTACACTTTGTGATTATTAGATTTGATACTATATTTGGAGTGCTACAAATCTTTATTGTGTGAGGGAAATTTGTGCAAGAAAGAGACGATGGGGAGAGATGATGTATAATGAGGGATTTTATTCATGGAGGAGAGAGAACACAATTCTACATGCTTTCGCATGGGAAAGAAAATAGTAATTACAAGAGGTTATTAGTGAGTCCTCATTCATATGTCCATAGGTTTTGTGCTTCCCATGTAATAACATATACTATAGATTAGTCTACTTTCAAACAAAGGAATCGATTAAAATTGGGATTAGTTATTCTACATCATGCGCGCTTACAACATGTAAACGTGGTCTAAATTGTTTTGATTTTCCTTTGAAACATATATTTAATTAGAATTCAGGATTATTTTAATCCAGTCTATACACGTAATGTTTGTATATGTATACGAGGCTCACTTGATTGGAGGTTTGTCCCAGGACTGCGCCAGTAATGGTCCCTTAAAGCATTGGTCTTAACCCAACTAAATACAATTTTGGCATGGAATTTAGGGGTGTCCATGAGGCAGGTATCGACCCATTTGATTGTGACCCATCCTGATCCGTTATTATTAGGTCATGGGTCGACCCGCCTCATTCCAACATGTACTCAATCGTAACATGCACCCGATTAATATTAATGATTAATGGGTACTCGCAAGTACCCGTGAAAGTACCGCGTAGAGAGGATTGCTACTTCTGTGTTTGAAATATTTCAATCCGGATGCATGTTTCAATGAGTATTCTCCATGTTACATACAATGCGTTTAGCGTTTGTAAGATGATCCTCTAACACACACTCATCTTTTCTATCCAAATCCAAAATGAAAATTGAACTTTATAGAAGCAAATGATACCCATTTGCATATATGCAAATGCCAAATTCAAATCAAGCAAATGTAAAGTACATCAATCAAAGTTCACCGTAAATTTCAGACATCAACAAAACTTTCAAATCATATTTCAATTGAACTTTACTGAGCGAAGGATGCTGTTAGAGGAGGAAGGCATCCAGAGGTGCTGGAGAAGAGGAGGGCACACCAAAGTGCTGCTGGAGACGAGTACGTCGCTAGAGGCGGAAAGTACGTAAGATGCCTAAGATGAAGGGAGCACACAGAGTGTCGGAGATGATTTTGTTTGGGCTTGCGAGTGTCGGGGATGATCAAAATAGATACATATATGGATACGTCGCATGCGGGCCACAATTTTATTTGGGACATTTGTATCTTTTTAATCAATCGGGTAGTGGAAGCTTCTGTCGGGGTACCCGCAGGTATCGATAATATGAATGGATTTTCTGGATGAGACGCGGGTCATGATTAGCCGATATCCATCCTATCATTTTCAAATAAGTATCCGTGAATTTATAATCAAAATGACCGGATCAAACTAGATACCCATTGATCCAGATATATTCAAACACCAAGATGGAAATGTTATCACATGATCTCCTTCCGAAGCAAGAAGTTATTCCGAGCTAACCCCACTCTTTTTGGACAACAAGGCTCGTTATCCCATCAACAGTCCCACTGCCGGCTCCTTCAGCCGTATCTGCAAATGTTCTCCTGCAGGCATCTGTCCAGGTACCTCTGCTCCCATCTTTAACCCCTCTCTCGCCTAGGGTTTCCACTCCATCTCCCCTCGTCGACCTCTTCCTTCTCTCAGCGTCGATCGTCTCTGGAGAGCCGCCATTGTCGGGGACGCCTTCCGCACTCCTCTGATACGCATCGAGGTCTCCACTCCACCATCACTGTCCTTTTGATTCTTTCGCAATTTTATATATTTCCAGCGTCCGATTTCCATGCAAAATTGATCAGGAGTTGAGCTATATGACATCTAGGAGTTCCTGATGCAGATGTTTGTGCCTACATGGGGTCTGCAGATATCAAATAACTCTTAGATTATGAAGGAAAAAGGATATTAATATTCATTTCAGGAAATTAAAAGATATATAACTTCATGGACATCATTCTCCACTTAATCACTCCCTTATTGAGATTTACGACATTCTTATACCCCAGAATTGCCTGCAAGGCCACGATTTAACTGCTCCCAGAAAATGACCGAGGGCAATGCAAGGAGCGAATGTTAGCATATATTGATCCAAATACCTTTTTTTAAAGGAGAAAGAAGGTAAGATTTCGAGAAGAGGTCTACCCTGCAACTTCTATATATTCATAGTAATATAAAAGGAATTACAAAGACCAAAAGGTATTTAAGCTCTTAGCACATTTAATCACGTTTTCCACTTACATTCGTTAGACCTATTCCGCCGCGCAGGCCATATAGACCACCATATAGCCGCTACCCACACTTTGGTCGGACCACTACCACATCCACAAACGTCAAGGGATCACCACAGCTCATTCCAGGCCTCCGTTTCTATTCTTTCTACCATGGCTGCAGCCCGCACCTCCTTAGCATGTATGCATTTATTTGTAACATACATAAATACAATATTATTTTTCAAGAGATAGATATACATGCTTATATATAGATATTCACATACAAATTTATTTTTATGATATATTTATATATTTAAAATGTGTATGTATGCATTTTGATATTTGTATATGTGTGTATATTCATAATTTTATATTATATGGTTCAATTTAATTCGACCAATTATCTCAATTATATGTGTATGTGTATTTTGTACATTGTAATTTAATATGATTTTATAACTTGGTTCAACAATTTTTCCTCTCATGTTCGGTTTAATACCATTTATACGATTGATGATGTCATCAATTGGTTGAATACGTATCATTCCACGATGCTAACTCTTTCAACCTTTCAAGTAAAATTTTCCGATTCAATCCATGGTACGATTTCAAAAAAACATTGCCGCTAGCTTCAAAGCCACCCAAAGTGCATTGATCTATCAACTTGATGGTTGTCCCAATGTTTCGTCACCATTTCTTTGAATCCCATCTTTAATGACAATGATTGTTGCTCAAATATGAAGAGGTCTTATGATGCACCCCTTCACTATCCCCCAAAACTAGTAGGGTGTGGTTCAACTTTGTGCTTGAAAGAGACTTCACTGATGTCAACTGAAAATGGCCTAACATAGATACTAAAAATCAATCCAATCACGACTGCAAACCCTAATTTTACCATTTATATTTGCAATTCAATGCATCAAGAACCTCCACAAAATTTGGCAGAATGGATGGTGCATGTATGGGGTAATAAGATGATGCACATATACTAAGAGCCTCTCTTGGGAAAATATGAATAAGAATTCTTATGGTTTTCTCCTAACGCTGGGAGCGTGGTATTATCTTATTTCGAGGAAAGTTATTTTCATCTCGTATTCCATTGCCAACCCACATCCCATTGTCCCTCTCTATTCAAACTATGGAAAAGAATATTTTAATTTTTATTCATAGATCATAATGTTTTTCTTATATAGAAGAGAAAAACCTTAATGAGTAAATTACATACTAAGGATAGAGAAATAAATAAATCAAAAAATAGTAACATAATATAAAACTCTCAACACTCCCCATCAAGCTGGAGCATAGATGTCTATCTGGCTTAGCTTGGAACATCATCTCTGAAAAGATCCTCGGGATAGAGCCGTGGTGAGCACGTCTACTTTCTGCTCATTTGAGCCAACATGAGATGTAGAAATGAGACCCTTATGGATCATGTCTCGAATGTAGTGAAAATCTACTTCGATATGCTTGGTTCTCTCATGGAAGGTTGGATTGTTGGCAATATAGTGCAACCTGGTTGTCGCGTTGGAAGTGCATGGGAAGATGCACCTCAATAGCTAGATCAGTTAGAACAGATCTGATCCACAACATTTCTGTACTCCCTTGTGCCATAGCTCTACGTATATCTTGATTCTGCATTGGATTTGGCAACAACTGTCTGCTTCTTGCACTGGATTGTTGGTATTGAATTCAAGTCTTGCGTTCTTCTGCGTAATCCGTATTCAGTTCCTCACTCCTCAGATGTATCTACGACAGGGCAAATTACAGGAGCGGGACAAAATGCTTGGAAGCAAAACAACTTAGTATGGTATCAATCTATAATGGACTTGATAATGACTTAATGCAAATCAAGAAAAGATTGACATTATAAGTTATAAGAAAATTGACAATAACAATATATCTTAGCGATAAAATTATATGTACTTCAACATGTATATTTTTCATGTGTAGACGGCTTGATGATATTGAAAATATAACAACATAATCAAATCAGGATTTCTTGATCAATATTTCATGTATACCTTCATATTTTCATGATCCATATTTCATGAATACTTTCATGATCAATATTTCATATATGTCCTCATACTTTCATTATTCGATCAATAGTGCCCTCATATTCATATAGGGTGATTTAATTACCACTAGCACAGTGGTCGATCAATCACTACGATAACATGATGACAACAATTGCTGAGTCAATAGTGGACTTTTCTCACAATGTTTCATTGAACCCGACACCCCCGGAATGTGTTGTCCCTTTAGGTTAATAATATCCCTTAGGACCTGACAAATGGATTTTAGAGGTGGCTCCTGCCTTAGCGTAGCACTTAGGTTCGTATGTCGTTACAGTGCCATTCCTTATACTTTATTTTAGAATTTTCTTCTTCAAATCATATCTCAACTTACGAGATATCTGACCAAGAAAATTCATAAATTTCAGAATTAAAATCAACAAACATTTATCCTCTATATCGTATATATATTAATAAGGTGAGAACATGTATACTCTTGTTTAGTTTGATATGATACAATAATACCCCTTGGCATAATAATAATCTCTATAGCATCTCCATACATTACAATATAATCATTACCATATAATATGTATCGTACTACATAATTATCCGATTCCTAATGGAATGATACGATGACAACATGAAGTAGTTGCCCTTTCAAGATCGATGTCTAACAAGATCACATATACTTGAATTTATGAAATTATCTAAGCGTAATTACCATAGCATAAGATTAAAATACTAATAGAATAATTGTATGATAAAATTTGAGCTAAAGAAAAGTAACCATACCTATTTTTGAATTATCTCCCTCTATCTTTGTCTCTCTCTTCCCTCTTCTTCTCGCACTCTCTCTATTTCTCTCTCTCCCCCTCTCATACTCTCTCTCTATTTCTCTCTCGCTCTCCCTCTCGTTTTCTTGATTTGGGATGCCATTAACGAATGCCTCCCTCCCCTATTTATAGTAAAGGTAGGGGTGCTAACTTCTTACATGTAGATTGACACCCATACTCTTCTTTTCCATGCAAAGGAAATGTGTCAAGTTCCTTTCATCTAAGCAACACCCAAGCCTCTCACATGAAGCAAACTTTTGTCAATTTCCCTCGTATTTTATGGGAATTTAGGAAGATGTCCTTTTATGTAGGTTCTTACAATCTACCCTAGTAAAAGAAATTTTGTCTTGAAATTTAAGAGTAAAAAGACTTACCGAAAAGTGAAAAGTTCAGCATATTTAGCTCTCATGTCTTCCTCAATCTCCCAGGTAGGTTCTTCATGTTTGTGATGTTTCCATAGAACTTTAACCACAGATATAGTACGTCTTCTTAGCTGATTCTCCTTACGATCAATGATTCTAATTGGCTTTTCTTTGTAAAACAAGTCTTCTTGTACTTCAGGAATATCATATTTGATTACATGTAATGGATCAAGTATGTACTTCCTTAGCATTAAAATATGAAAGACGTCGTGTAAATTTTTGAAATGAGGAGGAAGATCAATCTGATAAACAACTTCTCTAATCTTCTTGGTGACAACGAAAGGACCTATATGTAGAGGGTTTAGCTTCCCTCTCCCAAAATGAACTACTCCTTGCATAGATGACACCTTGATAAAGACTTGATCTCCTATTTCAAATTTAAGATCATGCTTTCGACGATCACCATAACTCTTTTGTCTGCTTTGGGCTGCTAACAATCTCTTCATGATAATTTCAATTTTCTTTTCACTATCTAATACAATCTCTGGTCCAAGGATTTGTCTTTTACCTACATCATTCCAGCACAAGGGAGATTAACATGGTCTACCATATAATTCTTCATATGGCGCCATCCTGATACTGGCATGAAAGCTATTATTATAGGCAAATTTAATTAATGGTAGATGGAAATCCCCATTCCCAACGAAATCTGATGCACAAGGCCTGAGTATATCTTCAAGTGCTTGGATAGTTCTTTCGGAACTGTTCATCTGTCTGTGGATGGAAAGATGTGCTAAACTTCAGAAGATGCGGAGCGGTGTGCAGGGTAGGCGGGAGTGGGTCCGAAGGTTCGTGGCATTCTCCATCGTGCGGACGTCCGCGGTGGCACTAACACTGCCACTCGTCGTGTCCATCACGATATCGCTCTCGGGGAAGGCACAGCAGGCGGTGCATTTGAGGATGAGGGGCAACCTTGGATAAAGGTCTCGCGTTCTGAGGCCGGGAGGCGTTGCTTTCGCTGCGAGGGTCGTGGTCGTATCGCCTCTGCTTGTTGGGCTCCTCCTCGCTGCTTCCGTTGCGGGAAGGTTGGTCATCGCATGCTTTCGTGTTGGGCTGTTCGCATGGGTGATCGCGTACGGAAGTCCTCCCTGCGCAAGGAGGTGCATCCTCATGGTCATGGCTCGCCTGCTTTCTTGGATTCTCGCTCCTTCGCTCAAGTGGTTCGCGATGGCGGTGGCGGCACCTCTTCCGGAGGCCCGTTGGGGGAGACCGCTCCCAAACATCCCCTCGCTGTTCTTCGGTGGATGGTGGGTCGGGGGCGCTTCCAGTGGCGGTGGTGTCTGAGCAGCGCGGCGAGGTGGTGGCGCAGAGCAGCACGGCTCCTCCAAAGGCGGTGGTGCTGATGCGGCGCGGAGAGGCGATCTCTTGCAAGCTTCTGCTTCTCCTGAGGTTGGCATGCTAGATGACAGATCCTCCCAGGTGCCGACGGCGTCGAGGGTCGAAGCTAAGGCGAAGGATGCCAGATGTGTGGTGGCGGTTGGAGTGGTGCAGCGGCCGGGAGTGGGTCATGACGAGATTCGCTCAGGTACTTTACTTCTTCTGGGAGATGCCTTCTCCGGGGATTTCTTCTTTTTCGACGAATTTCGTTGCTGTGTTCGAGGGTTATCCCCGGAGCAACGGGAGACCCTCCTTTCTCATGCTGATGATTCGGTCGTCAAATGGCGATGTTTACGTGTTGCGGATGGTGCGAACATCGCTTCCGAGATGTGCGTCGTTGAAGTTCGCGGCTTTCCCTTCCTTTCACGCTCGGTGCATTGCTTATCTAAGGCTATTAGCGGCTGGGGTCAGGTGGTGGCGATTCTCGACGATGGCCTTGCACCAGGATCGGATTGGACGTGCACGCGGGTACTGGTAGAGTGCTCTTCTACTATTAGCAGTTCTATGGCTGGTAAGGTCTTGTTCGAGAAGCTCTGCTTGGGGCGCTGGTCGTTCAAGCTTGAATTCTTCTTCCCGGAGTCGCATGGTCCGGCCCCGCCTTCGCCGACTGTTGCCGGCGGTTCTTCCTCCGGCGTGGGTCATGCCGGTTCACATTCCCCGGGCCACGTGTCATTTTGCAGGGATATTATCGAAGCGGTGCGCGTGCATGGCGACCGTTTGGGGACGTCGCCTGGTCCTCGAAGCGTGCGTGCGGCTGTTGGTGTTCCTTCTCAAGTGCCAGGGGACTTTTCCGAGGGCGATTCGTTTCCTGCTGGAACATCCGCTTTGTCGGATTCTCAGGCCCACGTGGCCGTCTCGGGCCTTGAAGTGGCGCTTCCACTTCCTCCTTCCGGATCGGATCTTCATTTTTGGACCCTGGCTCGGGCAGCGCCCGACCCGGTTCCTCTGTCCGGGCCTCTTTTTGTGTCCTCCGATATTCTGTGCCCTCAACCGCTTTCCTCGGTGGCCTCTTCTCATATGCATACTTTCGATGATTATTTCTCCGCGCCATCTTTCTCTCCGCCTTTATTGCTGACGAATGGTTCGAGTTCCTCGGAGGACGCCTCTTTGCTTCACTCCTCTTCGGACGATGTTGGTATGCTTCCTCCTCATATTATCCAGGCCTCTTTTTATAATCTGATCTCTAGGGCAGGCAACGGCTCTCTGGGAGCTTCTTCGGACGCTTCGCCGGCCTTTTCGAATCGCTCTTGTCTTGCTTGGAATGCCTGGAATGCTGTGATTGCCTCCCCTTCCCGCTTTGGCAATGTTTACTCTCGCCGCCAGCATCCATTCTTCGAGGAGCCATCTCCTTCCCCTAGTGAGCTTGTGCGCGAGGCTGTGGTGGAGGCGGCAGGTCTTCGCCGCACTGGTCAACACTATTCTGCCTGATTGTCGCTTGGTCTGCTTGATTTTTGGGGCCTTTTTGTGTTGTTTAATGAAACTACTATCCTGAAATGTTCGTGGACTTGGCGACCCTGCGCGTCGCCGTGCATTGGGCTCTCGGTTAGTCGAATGGGAGTGTGTCATAGCGTTCCTGCAGGAAACAAAACTTTCAGGGGTCGATGATGCTATGTGGAAGTCTTTTGGAGCAGGGGGCGTGGATGCCTTTTGTTCGTTGGACGCGATTGGCGCTTCCGGTGGTATTATCTTGGCTTGGCGATCGTCGAGATTTTCTTTGTCTTATTCTCGTAATGGCCGTCATTCTATTACGGTGGTTTTTGTGCGTGCGGACTCTAATGCTTCTATGGCTTTTACTTGCGTGTACGCGCCTTTATGTCATGTGGCACGACGTGATTTATGGGAGGATCTGCTTAGTGATGCTGTGGCTGTGGGGGATACTCCCTGGCTCGTGGGGGGTGATTTTAACGTTACTCTGCTATCCATTGACCGTCCACGTGGTCGTGGGGGCCGGGATCCGGGTTCTCGCGAATTTTTTGAATTCATTCAGGAATCGGCTCTTGAAGATCTGGTGGCTAACGATATTATTTATACATGGCGAAATAACTCTTCCAGGTCTCGGTTCGATAGGTTTTTGGCGAACAGTCGCATGATGGAAGCCTTCCCCCTGTGTTCGGTCACCTCTAGGCCGCGGTCTTTTTCTGATCATAGTCCCATAGTTTGGGATGCTGGTGACTCTTCCCGCCCGCGTGGAATATTTTGCTATGAACGGAGTTGGTTGCTGGAACCTCAATTTAGAGACATTGTGAGCAATCATTGGTCCCAGATCTCTTTTGCTGGCAGTGCGGCTCGTCGTTTTGATCAAAAGCTTTCGTCCCTTCGCAGTGTTCTCGCGTCTTTTAAAATTTCCACTCGTCAGGCACGGTTATCCTCTCGTAATGAGGCTGACGCAATTATTCTTCGCCTGGATCAGTTGGAGAACGAGCGGGAGTTAACTCCCGAGGAATTGGCCGAGCGTTCTTCGACTGTGCAGGTCGTTTCGGAGGAGGACAGGAAAAGAGCTATTGAATGGAGGCAGCGATCGCGTCTGAGATGGATCAAACATGGGGATGCCAATACCGCCTTTTTTCATCGGGTCGCTAGTGCTCGTAAGCGTGCTAATACTATTTCCTCCCTTGAGGTTGGCGGTGCTTTTTTTCAGGGGGAGCAGGAGTTGGGTGCGGCTTTGGTTAATTACTTCAAGAATTTTTTTGACCGCCAGCCTTCTTGCTCGTGGCGTTGGATGGGCCGTGGGGCTCCTGTCATCGCCCCTTCGGATGCGGTTTTGTTATCTCGGCCTTTTACGATGGAGGAGCTGAAGGGGGCGGTCTGGGATCTTAACGTTGACGCCGCCCAGGTCCTGATGGATTCCCCATTTCTTTTTACCGGGACTTTTGGGATGTTATCGCTCTTGACGTGTTGGGCGTTGCTCTCAATTTTTGTGCGGGAAATAGAGGCTTCGACAGGATTAACCGGGCTAATTTGGTTCTTATCCCAAAGACCCATGGCGCAAACCGTATTGAGGACTTCAGGCCAATCTCTATTTCTAATGGCATCTACTTAATTATTGCTAAAGCCCTAGCTAGGAGGCTTGCGCCTCTCCTCGGCTCTCTCATCTCTCTCTCCCAGACCGCTTTTGTCCAGGGGAGACAAATCTCTGATTGCTATGCGTTGGCCTTCGCGATTGTTGATGGTTGGCATAGAAATGCTAAGAAGGGGATGCTTTGGAAAATTGACTTTGCTAAGGCTTATGACTCTTTGGATTGGAGATTCCTTTGGTCGGTATTGAAGCGGCGGGGCTTTCCGCCGATTTGGATTTCATGGGTTCGCCGGTTTGTTACCACCTTATCTTTCTCCATCTCTATCAACGGCCGACCGGTTGGGGGGTTGGTCCAGCCGCACAGGGGGGTTCGCCAGGGGTGCCCCCTTGCCCCGCTTCTCTTTGTTTTGGCGGTCGATGTGTTGCCGCGTATGATTCATGGTGTGGCCGATGCTGGTCTTACGCGCGGTTGTTCTCTGGGCGAGTTTCATATTCCTATCCTTCAATTCGCTGATGATACCCTCTGTTTTATTGAGGGGGATCGATCTTCTGCCTTGGGGATGGCTACTACGCTCCAACTATTTTGCGAGATGTCGGGGCTCCGCATCAATGGGACCAAGTCGAAGGTTGTGCCGTTTGCTTTGACGCCGTCGGAGGCTGAGGAGTGCTCTTCTATTCTGGGCTCTTCCATTGGTGGCCTTCCACTGGATTATCTCGGCTTGCCTCTCTCGGTGGGCCGTGCTCGCTTGCGGGACTGCTGGAGGGTGGTGGAGAAGGTGGAGGCTCGGTTGGCGGGCTGGCGCGCGTCTCTTCTCTCCAGGGGGGACGCTTGGTTCTTGTTAAATATGTGATCTCTGCTATCCCAATTTATTTCTTGGCTACGCGCGGATTGCCGAAGGGGGTTCGGATGCGTTTAGAAAAATGTATGAGGGGCTTTCTTTGGGGTAAGAAGGGCGATGGGAGAGGGGGGGGGTCCATTTGGTGGGTTGGGAGGATGTTTCGCGTCCCAAGCGCGAGGGGGGCCTGGGCATCCGGCGGTTGGAGGTGGTGCGCGAAGCTTTGCTTCTCAAATGGGCGGTTAAGCTGTTGGGGCGGGAAGATGATTTCTTGCTGCGGTGCCTTCGCGAGGCGGCGGGGAGTGCTTTTGCTAGCGCTTTTGGAGGGCGTGCCCAGGGGCATGCTCCCTCCGTTTGGCGCGAGGTGATGTCTGCTTTCGGTCGAAACCGTTCTTTATTCAAGCCTACTCTTGGTGATGGGACTTCTTTCCGCTTTTGGTCGGAGGATTGGTCCGGGAGGGGCATCTTCTGGACTTTGTTTCCGAGATTATTTGCGTTGACGCGAGACAAATTAGCCTCTGTGGCTGCATGCTGGGCCGATGGTTGCTGGTGCCCTTTGTTGGTGGATAATCTTTCTGATCAACGACTGCTCGACTTCTCTGCCTCGATGGCTCTCCTTTCTGATGCTCCCACGCCCTCCGGGGGCCGTGATCATTTCGCCTGTAAGGAGGGGACCTTCTCTACGCGGAAGGCGTACTTCTCTATTCTTCCCTCCACCGAGGGGATGGATGCATTCCTGCGCAATCACTGCAAGCTCATTTGGAGTCTCAAGCTTCCGGAACGGGTGGGTATTTTCCTTTGGATTCTTCGGCGTGGAAGGCTACTTACTCGTGACCGCTGTGCCTTGATGTTCCCTAATGTTTCGCGATTGTGTGGTCTGTGTGGTTCGGAGGAGGAAACTGCCGGTCATCTTTTCCTTCACTGCGCCCGTGTGCGAGCCATTTGGGGCGACGTGGGGTGGCTGAATCTGGACAGTATTGCCGCGTTCTGTGAGAGCTTGTCTAACGCCGGGAGTCGGTCGCGGGTAGACAGGCTGGTTCCCAATGCGCGCCTTTGGAGTATCTGGCTGGGAAGAAACGAGGCTTTATTTGCTCGGCAGAGGTTCTATTTGGAAAATATTTGAATTACAACGTCTCGTTTTTGTCTTGATTGGTCTGCCTTGTAGCGTTATGCGGGTGCGGGGATGACATCTCTAGTGGTATCATCCTCCATTCTGCTTTGTTTTTCTCTTCCGCATTGTTCTCTTCCGCATTGTAAGTACTCATCTCTTTACTCTTTAATATATTGGGGCGAACACCGCTGAGTGTTTCCTCCTTTTTTTGAGCGTCAAAAAAAACTTTTACAGAATCTAGAAGTAATGTGCATCCCGACCAAAAACAATAGATGTTGGTACACCATGTAACTTTGCTATCTCGTATACATAAAATTTAGCCAAACTCTAAGTGGACCGACCAAATTGTATGGGTAAGAAGTGTGCTTATTTAGTTAGGTGATCTACTATCACCCAAATGGAATCGTATTTAGCACCTTTTGTGGAAGGCAAACCTACTACAAGGTCCTTAGCGATATATTCCCATTTCCATTCTGGAATGTCTAATGGTTGTAACTTCCCAATTGGTTTTTGATGCTCTATCTTCACTCGCTGACATACAAGACACCTGGAGAAAAAATATGCAATTTCTCTCGTCATATTTCCACCAAAAATTCCGTTGTAAGTTTATACATTTTCGTACTCCCTGGATGAATGTAGTACATATGACTAGTATGCTTCTTCTAAAATTTCTTTCTTGACTTGTAACCCATAATCTATTCTTAAATCTCAGTCCTCCATCCATTGTTATCGGTAACTCACTAGTCACTGCTAAGCTTCATTGATAATTCAATCAGGTGTGGCAGTTCAGGATAATCTTTTTGTGCTGACAATACCTTCTCCCCAATGCTTAGTGAATTTGCAATCTTGCCATGAAAATGTCAGGATTCCCATCAATAAAAGGCTTCAACTGAATAAAATCTTCAACAAGCTTCCATTGTAACCTCAAAGGCTCAAACTAGCAAGCTTAATCTCTCATTTTCTACTGAACGCATCAGCCATCGTATTAACTTTTCGTGGATGATACTCCAAAGAAAAATCATAATCTTCTAGCAATTCTAACCATCGTCGTTTTCTCATGTTCAAGTCTTTCTGAGAGAACATATATTTGAGACTCTTGTGATCAGTAAACACTTGGAATTTTTCTCCATAAAGGTAATGTCTCCATAGTTTCAAAGCAAAAACTACTGCAACAAGGTCTAAATGATGAGTAGGGTGATTACGCAATTTTCAATTGCTGAGATGCATATGCCACGACTTTATCATGCTGCATCACCACACATCCTTATACTCATCAAGAGAAACTTGATAAAAGAAACAACCTTAGTGGCTTTCTCTAGTTTAGGAAGCTGGATTCCACGTAAAACCTGAATATTTTTCTTTATTAATATTATAATATATCTGCGCCCGCTTTATATTTTCACTTGGTATTAGAGTAAGTTGGTTTCGGGTATGATTAGTTTCATTTTGATTATCATTTTTATCGTGTGTTCCAACTTCTGTTTACGCTTTGTTTTGTTTCTAATATTCTCGAAGAAAGTCTTCTTAGCGGATCCTCCCAAGTCCCAAGCGCGCGTGCCTATATGCGTGTCTCCTTCCATGCACGATGCATCTCTTAGGCACACAGTGTATCTTCAGGCTCATCACCTCCTCCAGACATGTTCAATCTCCAAGCAGACTATCTCTGCATCGAGTGCCTTCGAGGCTATCATGCACACTCATCGCACCTCCCACAGAATCCGGGTGCATGACTCCTCGACCACGATCTCCTCCTTGGCATGTGATCTCCTCCGCGATCTCCTCCTTGGCGTAGAAAAGGAGCCATAACACATGAAAAGCACTCTCAACGTCATGCATGGTTCCCTGGTGTGTGACCTTTAAGCGATCACAGTTTGCCTGAGCCCGAGCACCTCCTTGAGCGTGGCCCTCTCGCGTGATTCCTAGGTGAAATTCCAGCATCGATGGTGGGTTCTCCCCATTGGAAAATAGTAAGTGACAATCCTCTTGGGGGCGACACAATATAAGAGGGTTTCTCCCAATGGGGAACCTGAATAGTCGATGGTTTATTTTGTTTTTTCTTTTTCTCTCCGCCTGAGGCCTAGCACCTCCCTGAGCGTAACCCTCTCGTATGATTCCTAGGTGAAATTCCAGTGGCTACGATGGGTTCTCCTCAACGTAGAACTGTTAGTGACGATCCTCTTCGGGGCGACAATATATGAGAGGGTTTCTCCCAATAGGAAACCTTGAATAGCCGATACTTTATTTTGTTTCTTCTTTTTCTCTCCGCTTGAGCCTGAGCACCTCCTAAAGTGCGATTCTCTCGCGTGATTCCTAGGTGAAGTTCCAACGACGACGATTTGTTCTCCTCACTGGAGAACCCTAAGTGACAGTCCTCTTGGGGGCGACACAATATGAGAGGGTTTCTCCCGATGGGGAACCCTGAATAGTCTATACTTTATTTTGTTTCTTCTTTTTCTCTTTGAATCTTTGTAATGTCCTAAAAGGGGCCCATTAACAAAACAACAACAAAGGAGCTGAAAAAATCATGACTATTGGTGGGACTTTGGTGTGTTACTGGAGTTATATAAAGAGTCCCATATCCCCATGTACTCATGAGAGAAACTTAATAGAAGCAACATCCCTTAGTGGCATTCTCCCATGGTTTCATCCCTCTCTTTAGGAAGTGGGTTCGATGTAAAACCAGAGTGTTCTTCTTTATTGTTCTATGTTGAGATATTTGTATCTCTCGGTGTTTATTTTATATTTCTTATTTCTCATGTCCACATTATATAATTTCCTCATAGAGCTTTTGTCCTATATAAGAGAGCTCCAGGGTTACGATGAATACACAAATCTAGTTTCTGTTCTTTCCACATGGTATCAGAGCGATGGTCCTAGGCCGAAGCCTGTGTCCTAGATACCCCACCCCACCAAAACCCTAACTCGTGCTTCCAGTGCCGCCACTGCCTTGCGTAGTAGCAGCTAGGGCTGCCGCCGTGAACAACAGCAACAACAACCAAGGGTGTCGCCGTTGCCATCCCTTGAGCTCTAGGGCTGCATCCACTACCATCCGCAGCTCTAGGCATCCTCTGCTGCCTCAACCACAGTTCGAGGGGACTCGTGGCGCATTAGAGATCTCGATCTGATGCTTTCCGAGGTCTAAAAATCGTTCCAAAAGGACGATTTGATCCCAATTTGGTTTGATTTTGGGTTTCTAGTGTGTGATTTGATCATCTAAAACCACCTTAGTCACACAAAGAGGTTTCCAACAGATAAAGGTTGTGATATGAGTCTGCGTCCACAACCATTTTCCTGTATGTCCGTGTAGACATAATTATTCCTGTCTCCCAATCTTGGTTATTTTTGTCATCATGTCAAACAATATAGTTGATTCTAAAGCCGATGTTTCATCCTTGGGTGCCGTCAACGGTTCAACACCTATTGTCAAGATGGATGGAACAAATTATGAACCATGGACCATGCAGTTTATGAGCCTAATGCAATGTAACGACAAGAAGCACATCCTTCCGCAGGATGAGCCAAGAGATAAGACTGGGGTTCACACGTCGTGGGAGGCAGATGACACATATGCACGTGTATGGCTGTCAGGTACAGTTTCAATGGAGATAACCAATGGCATTCTGAGCCAGCCTACAGTAAAGGTGATGTGGGATATCCTCGCCAATACATACTCCTCGACGAAGAATGAGTCGAAGATACTGCAACTTCAGCATGATATCTTCACATCGAAGCAGAACGGATGCCTTTTCCATACCCTTTACACTCCTCTAAGGGGTATGTTTGAGGAACTTCACGAGCTTATTCCCTTGACTGTTATGCAAGAATAACTCAAGGTGTACATAGATTTGGTTATGAAGAGTTTTTCTAGCAACTCTTGACCCTGAATATGATGCTTCTCGATCACAGATTCTTACTGATGCCATCATACCTCCAATGGAGGAGGCATATCGAAGACTGAGCAGGCTCTCTATAGCTCATGGTGGTGTCACTCAGCCATCTCAGACCTCCTTGGGCTATGGCTGATTCTCGTGGTAGAGGGAGCTCTACACAGTACCGTGGCCATAGTACCCGTGGTAGGGGAGGGGGCAATCGACCCCGTCAGCCCTGCACCTATTGTCACCAGCCATGACATACTGAGGACACATCCATGCTACTCTAAGTATGGCTTTCCTGTTTCAGCTCGTGTTGCAGAGTAGACTCAGCAAGTTGGTATTCCACCTCATGCATCTGATCAGAGATTTGACGAGTTTGTGGCACAACTGAGAGAGATTATGTTGGTAGGCTCGTTACCAGGGTCATCTACTCCTACAGGATCCTCTGAGGTAGCTGCCTCAACATCTACATCAGATAATTATGGACTCAGGAGCTTTACATCATCTTTGTGGTGATAGAGGACAATCTAGTACATATAGACCGACTCAACCAGGTAGATCAGTAATAATAGCAGGTGGGACACACTTTCTCGTCCCTGGTCAGGGGGAGTTACAGTTAACTTCATCGACGCGCCTTCAGAATGTTCTTTATGCTCCCGATTTCTCTATGAATTTACTGTCTATTAGTCAAATCACTGAGGATTTACATTGTCATGCCATATTTGACCCATCGTCTCTCATGTTTCAGGACATTCTTACGGGCAGGGTGATTATATCTTGCCGTGAGCATGGAGGTCTCTATTGACTGGTCCATTCTCCATATGATGGTGCTTCTTCTCTTCGCACTGGATCAGTCTCTCCTTTTGTGTGACACTTCCGGTTTGGTCATCTTCCTTTGCAGAAGCTGTGTCTTGCCCTTCCTCAAATTTCACCTCACTCTACTTTTCAATGCGAGGCCTGCCAGCTTGGGAAACATCACCGATCTACCTTTCAAAGTTGTCAGGGTCGTAGTAGCCATAATATTGTTGAGCTGATTCATTTTGATATTTGAGGTCCGAGTCATATCCATAGCCATCAGGGACATATATTTTATCTTGTTGCTGTGGATGATTTTTCTAGATTGTCTTGTGTTTTCCTTCTTAAAAACATGTCTGATGCTGGTCCTATTATTTAGTCTTTCATTATTGAAACAAAGAATGTTTTTTCTGTGAATGAAGTATATTCGTTCTGATAATACGTTAGAATTCTGTAGTCTTCAACTTTCGCATTTTCTCAAAACCCTTGATATTATTCATCAGACTTCCTATGCTTATACTTCCCGACAGAATGTGGTGGCTGAACGCAAACATCATCACCTTTCGGATGTTACCAGGACCCTCTTGATCCAGAATCGTGCTCCTCATTCATACTAAGGGGATGCGGTCCTAACTGTTTGCTACTTGGTGAATCGTATGCCCTCGTCTCTGTTGGGAGAGAAGATGCTATTCTTATTTGTGTTTCCCGAGAAAGATCTTTTCTCTCGCACTCCTCGTGTGTTTGGGTCTATTGCATTTGTTCATCATACGCCCCTTGGTCATGACAAGCTCTCTCCTAGAACTGTCAAGTGCGTCTTTGTGGGGTATTCTAGGACTCAAAAGGGATACCTTGTTTTGATCCTATTCATAGGAAGTATTACGTTAGTGTGGATACCACTTTCTTTGAATGTTTTTCTCCCCTACTGGTGATAAACTGATTCTTTCGGAGTATGTAGAAGATGTATAGATACCTCTATCTCTGATTTTGTCTACTTCGAGCTCTAACGCTTCTCCACCTCCCTCACCATCTTCTCCAATTCCACCACCACAACCTGCCGCACTCATTTATTTTCCACATGTTAACCAGCACCAACCTCGTGCTCATGTGCCTCCCCGATCATCCAGTATGCCTCAGGTATGTCCTGAGCACGTGGTTTCTACTGATGTACTAGTGATTTGCATTTACAACAGGATGCACATGAGGTTTTTGATGTTCCAGTTTCGGTTGCTGAGGAGGCTGAGGATCTTGACATGCCCATTGCCCTACAGAAGCAAAGGCATACATGTACTATGTATCCCCTTGCTTCCCATGTTTCTCTTGCACGTCTCTCAGAGGAGTTTTAGAGGTTTGTTGTGGGCATGCCTGCTGTGGAGATACTATAGTCATATCAGGAGGCATTGCAGGTTAGTCAGTGGCATCTAGCTATGGAGGAAGAAATGGCTGCATTACAGCCTCGTAGTAGGTTGAGTATTGTACATGCTCCCTCTAGTGTATCTGTTGTTGGGAGCAAATGAGTGTTTACAGTGAAGCACCGAGCCGATGATACCATTGATCGATATAAGGCCAGACTTGTTGCTCGTGGGTTCACCCAAACTTATGGGGTGGAATAACAGGATACGTTTTCTCCAGTCGCTCGTCATTCTATACTGAGGATTCTTGTTTCTGTCGCTGTGGTACATGACTGGCTTTTATTTCGGTTAGATGTCAAGAATGCCTTCTTGTATGGTGACTTGCAGTAAGAAGTCTACATGCAACAACCTCCAGGGTTTGCTGTTGAGGGGGAGTCTCATTTGTTGTGTATATTTCACAAGGCTATATATGACCTGAAGAGAGTCCGAAGGCTTGGTTTCAGAAGCTGTCAGAGATAATTAAACAACAGGGCTTTGTCACATCTACTGCAGATCACTCTCTTTTTGTCAAGAGATCACAGAGAGGTACTGTTGCTATTCTTGTCTTTGTGGATGGTATCATTGTTACATGCGATGATGGGCAGGGTATTCAGGTAGCTAAGGATTTCCTTGACAGCAGTTTGTGACCAAGGATCTTGGCAATCTTTGTTACTTTCTTGGTCTTTAATTTGCAAGGAATCAACGTGGTATGGTGATGACGCAAAGGAAGTATGTTACAACTCTCCTTCCTGAGACGGACATGATAGGATGTCGACCAGACACTACTCCAATGGACCCTAATGCTAAGCTATATGATAAGGATTCTGAGGCGGTTTGTGAACCCCTGAGGATCCATGTACCCATTTACTCTGCATTCGCAATATAACATTCACTAAAGATCGCATTTAGCCAACATGAATTTGAGGGGAAATTTTTCACTTTTGCTTTTGACATTCATATCTAATGTAACAACCACAAAACAACAACAAGATGTGCCACCGAAATTTTCATTTTATTAATTTCCATATATATATATACACAACATGTAACAAATTAAGCTGACAGTGTATATATATCCCAAAAATGTACAGAAGAGAAAAAAAAGCATATACCTTATAAACTGAACAAAAATTACAACGGTACCGTCTGGCATATGTGCATATGCTCGATATCATCTACCAGTTACTAAGTCGCAGGCTTCTTGCCTACCAAGCATGCAAGGAAATAAGACGTTAACAAATGTCGGTACAATCCAACATATATAATTTAGGAAGTAATTTAGTATTTTCAAAAGAAAGGAAGTAGAAAGGTATGATATTTAATTCTAATAAAACTACCTGCATGGAAAATGATTTTTCAAGCTACTTTGTTTGTATGTCTCATGATTTCCCATCACCCCATAACTTTCTGTATATATATCATACCCTTTTAATATATTAGTCGGTGACCCATATATACATATGTTCTTTTCCTTTGCTATTTAGAAATCATGTTTAGGAATCTTAATAATGAGAACGATGAGGTTATGATCTAATTCGTGATTCTATCTATCATCTCAAGTATAGTGGATAGTCTGTGATCTTGGTCTGAGTGTAACCTCACACTATGACTCTAAAGCGTGAAGAGTGCCTTAGAGTTGGGGTGCCTCCGTAGGCATGTGGTGAAGTGTAATGCATACTAACTAAGTTTCCAACACGTCTACTAACTTAACCTATCGCTCCAACTGTAACTGATTCGGATGTAGCCATTGTTAAATCTATTGGCGGAAAAGTAAGAAAATCTCAAGCGGTGAGGAAGTCTCTTAAGAGATCCTTTTGTCTCGCCCTTTAATTGGAAGTTCGATCCAATAGAGGGATAGGTCTACTCCAAAACTACGCCACTAAGACGGGTGAGAGAGACTCTCCGGAAAAGTTGCTCTAGTCGGGCCCAATCAGTACGGGCAGACGAGTTCGTACAAAAAAACTAAAATCCGAGGATCCCCCACATGGGTATCCTAAAGCAGCGGGTCAGAGGAGCTAGTCAAAAGTCGGGATCCCAACGAGGCGTAAAACACTGCGAGCCCGCGTAAAAACCGTGAACATGACTGGGATCCTAGACCTATGTACTTGGCGTCCGTTGTACTAAATGGACTTCTTATCTCCCCTAGTTGAGAATCACCGCACTCTCGTACGATCAGGTATAAGGATCACCATGATCGTCATTAATATTTATTTAACTGATTCTCCAAACCATACATTCATGCCAACAAGTAACAACCATTAACAAGGTAAAGGTATACATTGACCATATGATCTATTATAGGCTATAACATGATGCATACAACTAGTTTTTGTTTAAGACATGATGCTTAGTATGCAATTATCAGAGGAGTGCTATAGGCTCCTTGACTAAAATCTCAAAATGATTCATGAACCAGGAAATGTCAACTTTTTAAAAGAATGAGTCACAATGATCAAATACTCTATGTATTTCAAATCATGACCTCAAATTTCAGCGAAATTCGGTCGAATTTCTGTCGAATATCGATATCTTGTCGAAATCGAAATTCGACCGAAATGACAAAAATGATCGAAATATGGGAGCCCTAGTACAAAAAATGACCGAAATTTAATTCGAATTTCGATCGAAATTCCGTTTTGGTCGATCACCGAAATGATGACTTTAAACCGACATTTAGGGCCTTGTTTCAAGCCTAGATTGAAGACAACACTTGCTTCTTACTTGGAGTTGGATTGTCCTTTCAAGTTTAAATGTTTATTTGCACAATCCCAGTATTACACATTCAATTATTTGAAACTCTGAATGCTAAGTTATCTCCTAAGCCAATAAGTCCTTGTGACCTGTAATGTAAACCTTTTATTTAACAAAGATGGCGAATTAGAAAGTTCTTAAATTTAACCATTTTGTGGTGTAAGTGATCACACTTTAGGGAAATGTACAACTGGCAACAAGGAGGAGAATAAAATGTGGTCTGATGGTTAAAAAAAGAGGAATGCCATAAGTTGATTTATAAGCCTAGTAGCAGAACTAATGTTGATATAATATTCCTTTATTCTATGCTTGGCAAGGAAGTTGAGATGTAGTCATACTCAAGATAGAATATTCGAAGAGTGTATTGCCACCTTCCTTAATAGCTTCCACTATCCTCCTGACTTGTAGCTTTTTTATATTAAAGATAAGAAATTGGACTCTTATTGGTCCATTACCAATCTAATCTACCACTTCTGTGGATATCATATTCATGGTTTAGTGATTTAGCAACCTTTTCAGCGTGATCGTTATAATAGCAATAATGTTAAAACTCTAATGTATTGTCCTTATCCCACTTGAGAAGACACCTTCTAATGTCTATATTAAACTTTGTGATTAACTCTCATTTTTAAATAAACCTGGATAATAGATGTTCCTTCGGAATTATTTGGGACAGAGATTCAAAAGACACCAAAGGTTATAATCATGCCATTTCGTGCATAAGATTGAGCTCATGCACGGAAAATTTTCATGTGTCATATGTTAAAGAAAGATTAATACGCATTATCTCTGACAACTTGGACATGTTAACACACTACAGACTCAAACAGTTCTTTTAAACCTAATTGTCCCTTTTATTCATGCTAGCATTTAATGCAAACCTGATGGGATTTAAACCAAGGAAGTTTTATGATCATATAAGCACAATTAATGTGATATTTTTAGATATCGCAAAAGGGACCAGAATTCTTATTACTTTATAAAGAAAAGATTTCGTGAAGGGCAGTAAGAGAGGGATATGCTTGTACATGCATGGCAACAAAAGAGAGAAGAATATGATTATACCCTATTAGATCTCTAATGGAGATCAACTTGCATGCTAAGGTTGGTGATTTGGAGCAGCTCCAAGGCTCCAGTGTTGCAGAAATTCTGAAATGGAGCTCCAACAAATGGGAGGGACCGCAGCAGGATGTTGGCTGCTTGTCTTGGCAGCACTTTGTGTAGCCCCAACGTAGAGGAGCTGCTCCAGCAACGCTGTTGGACAGCACAAAACAATAAGGGAAATGGTTGGAGAGGCCCTATCGACTGGAATTTGGGAGATTTTTAAGAAGAAGAGAGGGGTTCCTTCTCTTAGCTAGAAGCAAGAGAGAGATGGAATGGGGAAGGTTCCTGTATCCTCCCTCATCAAAAATATTTTTTTTAAAACATGTATATATGACATCAACATGTTGATGTCACAACTGCTGATGTCATTAATAGATTATTTATTACATATATATAGCATAATTCTTCTGACGGCTCTGTGCCATCAGAATCTTGCATCTCACAAGATCAATAGCTCTCGCAGTCTCCTCCAAGAGATATACGGAGTAAAGAGCATGATCACCTACCTCAAGCCAACTGAGAGGTGTGAGGCATCTCCGCCCGTATAGGGCTTCGAATGATGTCATGCTAATACTAGAACGATAGCTGTTGTTGTATATGAATTCAACCAAAGGCAGATGGTCCTTTCAAGACCCTTTCCACTCCAAAGTGCATGTACATAGCAAATCCTTAAGCGTCTGAATGATGCGCTCGCTCTGTCAGTCGATCTACGGATGATATGCAGAACTCTTCTTCAGTTCTGTCTGTAGTGCTGACATGAACTGATGCCAATAGTGTGATGTAAACATCGAGTACCTGTCAGACACCACCTCTTGTGGTATACCGTATCGCTTGATAATGTTCTGCATATAAAGCTCGACCAATCTGGATGGAGTGCAGGTCATATTGACATGTATGAAATGGGCTGACTTGGTCACCCTGTCAACCACAACCCAAATAGAATCATGGCCACCTAGTGTATTCGACAAACCTGTGACAAAATCCATAGAGTTACTCTCCCTCTTCCACTTGGGAATAGGGAGAGACTGTAATAGCCCTAGTGGTCTCCTGTATTCTACCTTGATCATCTGGCATGTCATACATCTGTTGACATGCAGTGCCACATCATGCTTCATTCCGTCCCACCATAAATGTCAACGCAAATCATGATACATCTTCATGCTATTGCTACCAGGAATCTAGGATGGATAGACAACCATGAACTGTGTGCCTCATCAAGAATGTTGCTGCATAACTGCTCATTGTTGGGCACAACAACCCGTCCAGCATTCCATAAAATGGACTCTGTCACAATAAAATCATCAACCTCGTCCTTGATGGCAGAGCAAGGTTTGAAAAAACTAAAAACAGAACGAGGCGTTTTTCCTGGAATCGGGGCGAGGCGTAGCCTCGAGGCGGTCGAGGCGCAAGCCTCAGTGTACAAGGATAAATATCTATAAAAACTACAATAAATAAATACTAAATGAAATTATATATATTCTGACTAACATAATTGGACATGTTTAATGGTAAATATGAACATGAAAGTGGTCAAATTTAAGCATTCATCTTGTATATTTATATCCTAAACAACTAGACCTTTATGAACATTTTTTGAGGCTCTAGACCTTTATAAACATATGAAATTACTGATAGTATAAATGATTAACATAAAAAATAATTTGAAAATAAAAAAATGCTCAGGGACCGCCTCGCCTCTGCCTCGACCGCCTCGACCAACTGAAGGGTTCGCCTCTCAGAGGCCTCTTGAGGCGGCCGTTCTGGGGCGGTTTTAGGTCGCCTCGCCTCGAGGCGTACGGCTCGAGGTACGTTTTTTTGAACCATGCGGCATACATGTATCTATCTCGAATCCACAGATATGTCTTCTGGCCTTCGATGATGCGATCCTAAAGACTGTTGAATTATGGATGTACGAAAGTAGAAATGGATGCACTCTCCTGAATATACCAATCAGTTAAAACTGCGAGCGTATCCCATGTATATAGCCAGTTTGCTGTACCCTCTACAAGAGCTCTCCTGCTAAGTGCATCGGCCACCACGTTTTCCTTACCAATGTGGTAAGAGATCGTGCAGTTGTAATCTTTCAGTAGCTCAAGCCACCTGCGCTGTCTCATGTTCAACTCCTTCTGTTCAATGATGTACTTCAGGCTCTTGTGATATGTGAAGATCTCGAAATTCACCCCATAAAGATAGTGGCACCAGATCTTCAAAGTGAAGACAACTGCCGCCAATGCCAAGTCATGGGTTGGATAATTCCGCTCATGTGATCTCAATTGTCGTGATGCGTAAGTAATCACATGACCTCGCTGCGTCAATACTGCTCCTAGACCTTCTCCTGAAGCATCCGTATATACTGTGTAATCCTGAGTGTCTGAAGGAAGTACAAGTATCTATCGTCAATCTCTCCTTCAATGTCCTTAAGACCTGCTCGCATGAATCATCTCAATTAAAAGGAACTCTCTTCTGTGTCAACTGCACGAGAGGAAGAATACTGCGTGAAAATCCGCTTACAAAGCGTCTATAATAGCCCGCTAATCCAAGGAAGCTCCGAAATTGTATGTCTATTTTGGGCTACTCCTAAGACACGACTGCCTTAATCTTCGCACGATCAACTACGATACCTGCTCTAGAAATGACATGCCCAAGAAATGAGACCTGTGATAACCAGAACTCACACTTGCTCAACTTGGCATACAACTTGTGCTCTCACAATGTGTCCAGGACAATCTTCAGATCATTCGCACGATCCCATTCATTCCGCGAATATATCAACACATCAACAATGAACACTACCACAAACTTGTCTAAATATGGACATAAAATCCTGTTCATCAGGTCCATGAATGCTGTAGGGGCATTGGTGAGCGCAAATGGCATCACGACAAACTCATAATGTCCATATCGATTCCTGAAAGCTGTCTTCGGAATATATGACTCTCGAATCCTCAGCTGATGATAACCGGACCGAAGGTCGATCTTCGAGAATACCGAAGATCCCTGTAGCCGATCAAATAAGTCGTCAATGCATGACAAAGGATAACAATTCTTCACCATTCTCTTGTCAGTTGCCGACAGTCAATGCATAATCTCATGGATCCATCCTTCTTCCTGACGAAAAGAACTGGAGCACCCCATGGTGTAGTGCTCGACCCCACAAATCCCAAGTCAAGTAGCGCGAGGGTCATGAGAGTCTTGTTGAAGTGCAGCGCGAGGTTCCTAGACGAAGCGGTGGGCAAAGTCTTCTTTGAATCATTGAAGGTTGGTCGTTTCCGCTTTCGGGTCGAGCTGTCGTTCATTGACCTCCCTGCTCCGCCGACGAGGGCGATTTCTCCGGGAACCAAGCTCGCCGACGCTTTGGTACCTTGGGGCGCTCATGCCGCTTCGTCTTCTCATCAACACGTGGCGCTGCATGGGGATTCTTCCGAAGCGTCGCCCCCAATTATGGGTTCCCCAAGTCCATTTGGGGGGCAATTTCGGGCGGTGTGTAATTCTCCTGCGGGAAACGGTTCGCCTGCGGCAGTGGCGCCCAAGGTTGATTCTCTATTTGCCTTCCACTCTTCGCAGTCGGATCGAGCTATCCAAATTTATTTTACGGGCCCATTATCGGGTCGGGCGACGATTCTTTCTAGTGGGCCTTGTCCTTTCGGATCTATGGCGCGGGATGATCTATCCCAGGAACTAGTGCTCTGTTCCGCGATTGATGAGGTTGGGGTCTTCAGGCCGAGTCTTCATGGCTTGTTTTCTTCTTCGGCGGGGGACCTCGCATCCAGTGGTGGACTTGATGGTGCGAGGGTACCGACCCTCTTTGGGGGCTCCTCCTTCCCTGTGGATGGGCTGCCTAGAGGTCATTCCTCGGGCCCTCTTCTGTTGGAAGCTGGCGGTGGTTTTGTGCTTCCTTCCGATCATGACTCTCCGGTTCCCCTTGCGGTTGAAGATGACGGCTGTGGTTTGGGAATCCTCTCGGACATGAGATCAGGGAAAAGATTGTTAGCAATGTGAGCCCCGGGCGAACCATTTCTACAATAAATGTTATTGTAATGAATAAATTATCAATGAAAGTTATTGATTATTTTTCACTCCCTTTCTGAGATTAATGAATGAATGCACTATAGGGTCCCTCTGTACAATAAGGGTTATGTACCATGGCCAACTTGATGATCATACAGCTGTTGATTCATTAGATGAATCATAGAGGCTGATGCTTGGATGAATATCTAAGGAGTTAGATAGAGGACTCATCAAGCATCATCAAATGATTATTAAGTAATGATCTCCAGCCTGAGTAGGAGATGGCAATCCTATCTCATATGGCTGATATCTGACTGACCTCTTGATGCAGGTCCTCTGCATGGAATAGTGATTCGGAGGTGTCAGGTTAGTTGAGTCAATGGGTTGACTTGACGAGATCGAGATAACCGAAGACCTACGTTGAATACTGTCACAACATAGGCATGCATCCTCTGACCGGAGACAGATGTGTTGCTATATGTCTGAGTGTGTACATTTGGTAGACCAATAGGTTGATGACCTAACCAAGGTCTATACACCGGTGAGCTGGTGTGCATGTAAGGACATATGAGTAATACGATCTCTCAAAGGGATCATACAGGTTCACTTGTGAACCGGGAGACATGAGCTCACTCATGAGGTATTGAGACTGAACAAATTCCATGCATGGTCGTCATGCTTTGGAAGCATGACATGAATTTGAAGGTAAGATATATGCTTTGTGAAAGCATATGATATATACCAAATCCCAATGACCAAGATTGAGAAACTTAATGATCTAATCCTGAAGATGACAATGTAAAAGTGATCTTTATCTTCAGAATGATCATAGGTCTTCCAGTATGCAGGATGTACAGGTATTGGGAATACCTAAGGGTGATTTGATCATATACGATTGTATAACCATGACGCTTCCATTCCGAGGGAGTGATGAAACAAGTTTGGATTTTAGTGATTCCTCTCATTAGAGAAGTAACCTAATCTTAGTCCATCAACTGGACATTGATCTGAATGAGATTCAGATGCAATGAGAAGATTAGGTCTACGGTCTTGATTTGATCAAGCATCAGTGGGAGGTCCATGGGATCTGGATTTGAGATATGATCTCAACATCCAAGTCACTATACGTAGAACAATACAATCGCCCTGTCCTTATCTCCAAGTATCTGCGGAGAGCTTGCATTATTTTTGAAGGGTTCAAGAATAATTCCATAAGATCTAAGCAATGAAGAAATGATGATTAAATGTGATTTAATCATCTTGATGTGTGAAGAAATTATCCAATATAATTAAATGTGATTTAATTAATGTGGATAAGAATAATGTGGATAGGAATATCCAATTATTCATAATATATTATAAATATGATTTATAATGTATTAGAGAGAGCTAATTATAATTTATATGTGTTGATTAATTATTATGTGTATTAGATACACATTGTGTAATTAATTGACAATGTAAATTTTATGTTGTTTTGGGTTGTGAATATGATTCACAATTTTTCAATGGCAAGATTGCAATATTCTCAAATATGATTGTGAATTATTTTTGATGAATAAATCCCAACAAATGTTGTTGGAAATAAATAGGAGAGAAATTCAAGGAGATATGCAATCTCATGGAAATCCATGAGATTGCTCTCCATTTGGAAACAAGGTGGGCGACACCCAATTCCTATGTGGAATGGGTGGCCATCCCCTTTTGATTATACATGGGAGATTTGATCTCCATGTGTATTCTCTCCTTATTTGTTGGTTTAATTTAGGAGTAATTTATATTTGATTTTGTCAAATATATTTTATCTAAATTAGATCAAAATTTGTTGTTTTTGACAACAACAATCATGACCATTGGATTGACATAAATCAATCTCATCCGTTGATTTTATATGTCACATGGATTGAGATCCATGGATCCCAAAACCCTATAAATAGAGAGGCATACCATGCTCTCTCTTTACATGCAATTTTGGAGCTCTCTCTCTCTCTCTCTTTCTTCATACACGACAATCCTCTCTCCCTCTATTTTTGGTGGCCATACACCATACCCTAGAGGAGAGAATCGTCGACGCTCTCGCCACCGCGCCGCCGCTTCGACGTTCTTCGGTTCTCCGTCTTCTTGGAGTGCGACACTCACGAAGAAGACGTTCGATCTCGTGCGACGAGATCAGGAGCAACTACGCTTGGATCTACTTCTTGGATTGCGAGGACAACGCGTTTCATCCCCGCGCTCGCAAGCGATCTCACCGACGATCGGACTTGAGATAGGAGGTATCTTCTCTTAGAGACTCGATCAACCACGCTTCAAGAGATATTGCATTATACTTGTTGTGGTTATAGATGAAACGATCTGAGAATCGTTCTCGGATCATGTGGTTTCATCGAATGAAAATTTTTTAAATTCCGCTGCACCGAACAACTAGCGCGACTAGTCGTTCTTCGTCGTATCCGATACGACGATCACGCTTCCGTGATGCGCTTGAGGATAATACCATATCCTTCAAAGATATCGAAGACGGAGCAGATCTCGGGCGGGCACGACTAAACTTCTCTCTTGCGCATCTTTGCGAGATTCGGTAGCGGCGGCCGCTGGTCTCCTTCCGATTGCGGGTCAACCTCATGTGTCTCAATGAAGGTGCTCTCTTGGAATATTCGGGGTCTGGGGGATTTGGATAAGAGAAGGACTCTGGGATCCAGAATGACGGAGTGGGGCTGTGATATTGTTCTCATTCAGGAGACGAAGTTGCGGGGGATCGATGACGTCCTTTGGCGCTCTTTTTGTGCTGGCAACATAAATGAGGTCCGGGCGTTGGATGCGGCGCGCTCGGCGGGTGGTTTGCTGATTGCTTGGCATTTGACGTCTTTCTCTTTCTCTTCGGAGGTCAGGGGGAGGCATATGGCGTCGGTTCTTTTGGTTCGAAATGATACTGCTACGCCCATCGCGTTTTCGTGTATCTACGACCCCTGCTGCCATATCAAAAGAAAGGAATTATGGGAGGATCTACGTGATGCGGGTCGTTCGTTCGAGGGGATTCCGTGGCTCATCGGGGGTGATTTCAATGTTACTCTTCTTCTGTCGGATCGTCCTCATTCCCGGGGTGGCCAGGACCCGGGCTCCCTTGATTTTGCGGAGGTGGTTGAGGCGTTGGCTCTGGAAGATCTCGTGGCGGTTGATGTCAAATTCACGTGGAGGAATAATAACTCCCGCTCTCGGCTCGATCGTTTCTTGGCTTCTGGGGAATTTATGGAGGCTTTCCCTCTTGGTTCGGTCTCCTCTCGCCCTCGGTCGTTGTCGGATCACTCGCCCATTATGCGGGAGACCGGCGAGGCCCCGCTGGTGAGGGGCCCATTTAGATACGGGATATGCTGGTTGCAGGAAGCGAACTTCAAGGATTTGGTGTCTGCTCATTGGACTCAGTCATGTTTTGTGGGGTCTGCGGCCTCCAGATTTGACCAAAAGCTCTCTTCGCTGCGCAAGAAGCTATCCCTATTCAAAAAGGACACCAGGGTGGTGAGGGCTGCTGCCAGAAAGGAGGCTGAGGAAACCATTGCCAGATTCGATGGTCTTGAGAATGATAGGGATTTGCTCCCTGAGGAGTTGCGTGAGCGCTCTCTTGCGCAAAGGGCTGTGTCGGACGAGGACAGGAAGCAGAACATGGAGTGGCGACATCGGTCGAGGTTGAGGTGGATTAAAGAAGGTGATGCCAATACCGCTTTCTTCCACCGTGTGGCTAGCGGGCGGAGGAGAACCAACACTTTGCGCTCTATTCGGATAAATGATGCGAGGATTATGGGTGATAGGGAGATGGGGCGGGCCATTGTTGCGCACTTTAGGGAGCTCGCCTCGAGGCGCTCTCCGAGGGTGTGGCGTTGGTCGGGTCGTGGGGCTCCGCCCATTTCTCGGGAGGCGGGCTAGGAGTTGACGCGCGCGATATCTTTGGATGAAGCAAGGGAGGCTGTGTGGGATCTGAACGGAGATAGCGCCCTGGGGCCTGATGGTTTCCCGGTGGCTTTCTATCGAGACTTTTGGGAGGTGGTGGGTGAAGACGTGCAGGAGGTTATCTCGGAATTTTGCAATGGGAATGATGGTTTTGATCGGATCAATCGTGCTTCCATCGTGCTTATTCCTAAATCGTCCGGGGCCGAGCGTATTGAAGAGTTTCGCCCCATTTCGATTTCTAATGGCATTTATCTTATAGTGGCCAAGGTCTTGGCTCGTGGGCTTGCTCGGCATCTGGACTCGATTATTTCTCCGCTACAATCGACTTTTATCCGGGGAAGGCAGATATCGGACTGCATCACGGTGGCATCGGAGTCGATCGCTGATTGGAAGAACTGCGGCAAGTCGGGGATATTGTGGAAGGTTGACTTTTCTAAAGCTTACGACTTCCTCGACTGGAGGTTTTTGTGGTCAGTTCTTCGTAGACGTGGTTTTCCTGAGCTTTAAATATCTTGGATGCGGCGGTGCGTGTCCACGGTGTCCTTCTCTTTGCTGATCGATGGTCGCACGGAAGGGGGTCTCTTTCAACCCCGGAGGGGGGTGCGCCAGGGTTGCCCCCTCGCACTTCTCTTGTTTGTTCTGGCTGTGGACGTCCTGGCACGCATGGCGGACAACGTGATTGAGGCTGGACTTTCGAAAGGATACTCCAAAGATGGCTTGAGCGTACCCTTATTACAGTTCGCGGATGACACCCTGCTCTTTATCGAGGGTGGCCTGTCCGAGGTATCGGGGATGGCAGCGACACTGGAGCTCTTCAGCGATGTATCGGGTCTTCTTAAGAATGATAGCAAGTCCAAGGTGATTTCTTTTGGTATGTCAAACTTGGAGGCGTTGGATTACGGACGTGTCTTGGGATCTCCACCGGGTGAGTTACCTTTTGACTACCTTGGTATGCCGTTGGTGACTGGGAGGGCCAGGAACAGGGATTGGCTTATGGTTGTTGAGAGGATGGAGAGACGCCTTGTGGGGTGGCAGTCGTCCTTACTGTCAAGAGGGGATCGACTTGTGCTTATTAAGGCAGTGCTCTCGTCGATTCCGATGTTTTTCTTATCTCATCGTCGCATGTCGGTGGGGATTCACGTCCGTCTCGAGAAATGTATGCTGAGATTTCTGTGGTTAAGGAACTCTCAATCTGGGAGAGGTCTTCATTTGGTGGCTTGAGACGAGGTCACTAGAGGCAAACGTGACGGGGGGCTGGGCGTGCGGAGGCTGGATATCATTAACGAGGCGTTCCTTCTCAAATGAGCAAATATGATTTGGGGCCAGGACAACAATTTCTTTACCAGAGTTTTGCGGGCGATTCACGGCGATGGCAGGGACTTGGAGGCGCGTGGCGAGTTGCTTGGTGCAATTACTCCTTTTTGGAGGGGGTTGCTGGAGGCTTTTTGAAAGAATATCTCTTTATTTGTTCCTGTTCTGGGAAATGGTGAGTCCTTGAAGTTTTGGATTGACGATTGGACGGGAGGGGGGCCATTGAGTGTGCGCTTCCCCCGCTTGTTTGCGTTAGCGGCTGAGAAGGAGTGTTCTGTAGCAGCTTGTTGGGCGGATGGATGTTGGTGTCCGCCTTTCTTGGCTAACTTCTCGGATCAGAGACTTCTTGATTTTCTGGGCCTCATAGGCGCCATTGGGGACACTGTCAGGCCAGTGGCGGGTCGTAATCATTGGGCTTGGTGTGGCGGTCCTTTTTCGGTGCGGAAAGCTTACGGGGCGCTTGCTAGGACCCCGCCGGCGTGTTCCGACATGTTGGTGCGCGATTGTGGCTTTTTCTGGAGCCTCAGGATCCCCGAGCGCATTGGTTTTTTCTTATGGCTTTTCTGCAGGCAGAAATTGTTGACAAGGGACCGCTGTGCAAGATTATGGGGCTCTCTCTCTAATATCTGTGTTCTGTGCAACTCGGCCGTGGAGACCTTGGACCATTTACTCTTTGCTTATACCAGGGTCAGAGGTGTATGGGAGGACGCGAATTTGAGTTGGGTTTGCACGGATGGCATCTCGGACTTCTGTGAATCGCTGGTGGCGAACAGGAACAGGGCGAGAAGGGACATCTTTCTTCCCATTGCGATATTGTGGTCGATCTGGTTGGGGAGAAATCAAGCCATCTTTTCGGGTCAACGCTTCTACAAGGAGAACGTGCTTCTGCAGTGTGTGAGACTTGTGGATACTTGGTCGGCGGTCTAGGTCACCTTGGGGAGCTCCTTCGTTGGGCCATGGGGTCCTCTTTTTTTTTGATGTCTATGGTGCCTTCTGTATAGCTTTTTGTCTCCCCCTTTTTCTTTTGGCTTTGTTTTTTCTGCTTCCTTTTGTTTTTCCTCTTTCCTTTATTTAATATACTGGGGCGAACACCGCTGAGTGTATCCCCTTTTTGGCGTCAAAAAAAATCCCAAGTCAAGTAACTCTTGCACTGCACCTTCGTCTCTCTCAATTCAGCTGGTGCCATGCAATATGGTGCCATCAAGATCGGCTGTGTATTTGGTAGCAATGTGATCTCGAATGCGATCTCTCTTTCAAGAGGTAATCATGGTAACTCATCGAGAAATACATCAGGGTAGTCTGATACTACTCTCATGTCCTGTTTCATCGGCTCATGATTAGATATCTCTCGAACAAATGCTAGATATGAATCACATCCCTGATCAACAAGTCTCTGAGCTCGCAACACTGAAATATACTCCATTTTGGAGTCATGTAATGTACTCTTAAAAGTGAACTCGGGTAAATATGGAATTCTAAACTGTCTTCCTAAAATAATCAACAAGTGCATGATGAACTGACAACCAATCCATGCCTAAAATCAAATCAAACTCATCAAGCTGAAGTAGCAGACAATCTGCGATCATCTCATGACCGCCAATCAGTACTGAAAAGTGTCTGACTATCAGTGAAATGACAAACAACTGGACACCTGGCCCACATATATGGTAAGGAGGATATAGAACCTCTACAACTCTACCTTATGATGCTAGCAATCTCGATGCAAGGAAGGAATGTGTCACTCCGGAATCAAATAAAACATGGAAAGGTCATCCCAAAATTGAGACCATACCTTTCACCACAGTAGCTGCTGAACGGACCTGCTCCTCGATCACTGTGTGTAGCTGACCCTGCCTTGTTGGTAAAGTACTGGAACCTGCCACACTCTGTGTCTGTCTCAACGATCTCCTGTAATTGGAGTTCTTGCCACGGAAACTCCATCTATGCTGTACCTATTGTTGTGTAGGTTGTGGTTGCGGTCGAGGCTCTCTAGAAGCCTGAGGGCACTGAGATCGGTAATGTTCCCATTCATTGCACAAATAGCATCTCACATATCTGATAGGCATGGTAGTCGTACTTGTGGTCTGAGCCGGTCTTGCTGGAAGTCTGTCCACTTGTTGCGACTTAGACGGTCGAGCTGAATCAGTGCCACGTCCGACAAGTGCTCCTCCTAGTGTAGTCGATGGAGATGAGGGAGCATTGCCTGAAAATATCTAGCCTGTAGGCCGAAGCCTCCTAGTTGAGCTCTGCTGCTGAAAATATCGTCGTATAGGCCCAAACGATCGCTGTGGTTTAGGTGCCTCTCTTGACGAACTCTCAAAGCATCTCTCTTTGATGTCCTCAAACTTCTCCGCTGCATCAGTAGCCTCGGAGATGGAAGTGATACGCAATCCGGCCAGCTTCTCCTGTACCTCCTCTCGCATCCCTCTGATGAACTTCTCCAGTTCTCATCTGGAAATACAATGGTTGATGAAGTGTGGTGAGACAGCTCGGTGTATTGTACAAAGTACTCTATGGCTGTCATCCTCTTACAAACAATCGGCGCTGGGACTCCTTCCATTTCACAGAAAAGAAGCGGGATCTGAACCTTATCTCAAAGTCATCCCATGTGGGCTCGCGTCCCAACTCAGAAACTACCGCCTCCCACCATCTTTCTACGAAATCTGTCAGCGAATACTCCATGAAAGATAGCCACAAGTCTCGTGGCACGCGAATCATCCTCGACATCTTCATGACTCCCTTCAGCCATTGCTCGGCCTGGTCTGACGTCCCAGTGCCCTCAAACATGGGTACATTGGCCCGATGGTAGGAAGTGAAAACTAACTGGTGCATGTGGATAACTGAGTACTCGGGTGCGCCCTCATATGCAAAGTCTACAGGGTCCTCTCCCTGTCGAAATCTCCATTCTTGGTTCCATGCTTTGGCATCTCCTCAGGTTAGTCATCAAAGTGAGGCTGCTAAACCTCAACCGACTGTGGATGGTCATGTCATATCCCATCTTGAGATGGATGGTATGTGAAATCTGACAGCTCCTCGAATCTCATCTCCATATATGTATGTCTGTCAGCGATCTCATTCTGCTGTGCCAATATCTGATCTTGCTGACCTCTCATAGCAGTCTGCTACTGTTGGAGGTCTGTGAGAGCGATCATGATGCACCCTAATTGCTCATCCATCTCCTAGTATGGTCTGGACGTCATGGTTCTGCACAAGAATCAATGCCATTAATCATAACAGTTAATGTTTGCTGATCATTTCTCTTTGTACTTTTCTCTTCTTGGAACGCTATATGAAAATTAATAATAATTGGTGACATCTATGGTTATGAATGTCAAATTTCCCTCTCGGATTCGCGACAAGTCAGAGGACTGTCGTTATCCGAGAACTTATTGCGATCGGAATATAATATTGCGAATGCATGTAGCGGGGTACCACGACTCTGATACCAAAATGTTGATCCCTTCGGATCCGGATACCCATTTACAACACATTCGCAGTATTTCATTCCCAAAAGATCGCACATGACACATGAAAATGCAGAGAAAATTTTTGCGTTTGATATTTGCATTTGACATTCATAATCAATAATGTAAATAACCGCAAACCAATAATAATAAGTGCCACGAATACATTTTATTCATTTTCATATAGCATTCATGTAACAAAAGTTGTCTACAATGTAACCATGTCCCCAAAATAGGAGAAAGACAAGTACTGTACATAACCTGAACCGAAAACTGAACAATTTTACCGTTTGGTATATACCTGGGTGGCAAGAATCATCAGCCACTACTGCAGTGCAGACGCCTTGCCTGCCATACATTATAGGAACAAGGAAAATGTCAACGGATCCTGGTACATCCCGAAACTTAAACAAGCAGATATTTAAGGTTGTTACAAAAGAAGCAAGTAGTAAGGCATGGACAACTAAAAATTTACAACTACTTGATAGGAAAAAGGGTTTCAAGGTACTCTAAAGGAATGCGCCAAGTTCACCATTCTTCTTATAACCCTTTATACACATACACACACACACACAAAAGTCCCTTGTATAAACGCCTCAGGTGTCGGATTTCAATGTGAAATAATATTGATTTGATCGTCTCTTAATGACGCTCAAAATGCGCATAATTTTGATATACTTTTGATAGGGTTTTAAATCCCTGAAATTCTCGATATACAATTTTAGCTTGGGGTTAAATTTTTTGAATTTTAAATAACAAACGACATCCAATTGACGAACGATCGATTCTGTTGGTCTTAGTTCGTCGAATCGGATTTTATAGTGGTTTCGGTTTGTTTTGCGGTTTTCAATTTCTTGGTGCAGCTTTTCCGCAACACGCATTACGATGTGGTCGATTTTGATCAATTTCGCCCGAATGACTTTTGATTCACGATCAATTGATCGATTTATGTTGTTTACTATTGATTAACAATCTTATTAAATTATATGAACCGTAATCGGATCGGGCTCGGGTTTAATTGGACCCGAATGTTACACCGCTGACACACAAAGATATAGAGAGCCAGCATGGAAGTTGTTATATGTCACGATCACCATACCAGATATATCATTTGCAGTCAGTAGAGTCAGTCGGTTCATGGAGCAGCCCAGGCAGGTTCTTACGGATGCAATTAACATGATTATGAGATATCTGAAATCTTCTCCAGGAGCAGGACTCTTGTTCAGAAGAGACACGTCTCTTTCAGTTATAGGATGTCCGAACGTAGATTATGCAGGGTGTCCTAAAGATAGGAAGTCTACATCAGGCTTCACGGTGTTCGTTCATTGTTGGTAGTTCACTGGTTTCATGGAAGAGTAAGAAACAACTAGTTGTGACTAGATCTAGTGATGAATTAGAGTATAGAGTCATGGGACAAGGGAGTACGGAGATGATGTGGGTCAGGTTCGTCTTGACTGACCTAACTATTGAGGTGCCTCTTCCCATGCATCTTCAATGCGATAATCAAGCTGTACTGTTTATAGTCAATAATCCAGCCTTCCATGAAAGAACCAAGCACATTGAGGTAGATTGCCATTACATTCGGGATCTGATACAGAAAGGAATTATATTCACTACTCACATCGCTTTAGGAGACCAAATTGCAGATATGTTCACCAAAGTCCTTGCTAAAGGTCCTTTTCATCGTTGCTGTTCCAAGCTGAGCATGATAGACATATATGCTCCAACTTGAGGGGGAGTGTTGAGATATTTATATCTCCCGGTGTTTATTTTATATTTCTTATTTCTCCTGTCCACATTATGTAATCTTTTCATAGAGTTTTTCTCCTATATAAGAGAGTTTGAGGGTTACGATGAATACACAATTCTACTTTCTCTTCTTTCCACATTCTATATTTGCTTCCACATTATATTTTCACATTATATTTTCACATTATCTTGGATCATCATTAAGCTATAATTAGTTCATTGGTCGTTAGAAAGTACAATAGAGTTGAATCAAAAGATTCATGATTCAGCACTGCACCTGGTTTGGGGGCTATATGGTTGTTATTGTGAAATCATTGTTATGCTGTTTGGATATCAATTTTAATCAAATTTGATGCTAGCTGAAACTGATCTTTTTATGGTACTTGTTAAGTTTGCATCCCCACTCATGTGATACTTCCATGCTTATTTAGAGTATGATTTGTGCTTTAGAAGTTTCTATCTTCCGTTTTGTCAAAATCCACATTCCATTCTATAGGGGCATATTCACAGTCGCAGTTTCAGTCGCATTGAGAGGATGACTGGTTCTCAAAATGGACCAAAAAGAACAAGTGAAAGCAAGAGAAGAAAAACTAGTACACCTGTATGGCTGCCGAAAACCACGCATCCAAGTTCAAATGAAGGTATGCCTTGTTTCTTCCCTCTGAAAATAGCACAATGGAGGTTAATAGTATGGCGAGAAATGAATAACATTATTTTATGCATTTTTTTGAAAAGGGCGTGCACCCAGGATGGTGCACACCCCCGTAATCTATTAACAAGACTGTAGCATCATCTTTTATTAATGCAGCAGGGGATTTAAGTGGTTTTTTTGTATTCGCATCACATATATAACCTCTATACTTTTCCTAAAAAATCTAACTTCTATACCAAAGTTGTGGTTGCTTTTTCGAACAGTTCTCTGCAAATTGTATTCTTCTTCAAGCAGTCGAATTTCTCAGATAGCAGCAGAATCAGTTACTGAAACCAGTGGAGCATCAGATGCAAGTCCTAACCCAACTGACAATGATGGACATGAAGAAATGACCTTCACTTCTCAAACATATATACCTACGGAGAACTCACCTCCAAACAACGATTTTGGAGGTCTTGAAAAGGATGATAGCTTGAGCACAGATGTCGAATCCAATCTCAAAAATGATCCATCATCCATTAGTATCGAGGTATGTCTTGTCAAATTAAATATTATCTTGTCAAATAAGACCGAGAATTATGTGTTTGAGATGCTATATTTTATTTAATTCAAACAGTACAAAATAATTCAAACAAAAATTACTATAGCAACAAAATGAGAGATTTTTTTACATGGGATGGGATTAGGCACCTGTAAGGATGGATTTTCTATTATTTCTTCTCAAGGAGTAAGAGATGGTCGTAAGCAGCGGTATAGAATTAAACACAACCTAGGCATCATTTTCTACAAAAGTGGACAGCCAAAGTCTTATTGGATCGTTGGTAGGCTCAATCAGCGGCCAAAGTAACCAATCCTTGTTTCCACTACTTTCAAATCCTTCTATGACATCTTCAATTTCTTTGTTTTCTCATGCAGTTCTTTAGTTCTGAGCATCTCATTATACAACCAATCTAAAGGACTACAAATATGTGGTTCTTATGGGATTTAGGTATAAATCGTCTAAACAAATCTTCGAATCCCTAATATGCATTTTTTCCCTTTCAAGGATATGTACATGCGTCCAAGATACTCCGTAGAAGAAGTCCCTCCAAAACCATGACAAATACATTCTAGCGCTGCATTTCCATAAACGATCTCTCTGTTATAAGAACTGCTTGTTTTCACATATGAAAAAAAAAACAAAGTACCATAAATAGGGTATTGCATTGACCTTTGCCAAAACCATATCTTTAAAAGTGCTCTCTGTCACTTTTTCCAGAAACTACAAGATGAACTGTCAGAAGGACAAGTGAGAAGTTTTTGTAGAGGAATTTTAAAGTGGTTATCCCTATACCGTTTTTTTATAACAGTTTTTCCCTTACATTCTTACACCATCAAGAATTATGTCCATTAGTGGAAACTATTTATGGTTTGTTCAAACCAATGTTTGGTTAAGAAACATCTGAGTTTCACTTATGCTCGTATATAGTTGCAAATGATTGAGAAGCTTAGGCTGGAAGGGTGGGGGTCGATATGGGCTCAGAGGGGAGGGCCAAAGGGGAGGAGGAGGCCTAGGACATGGAGAGTGTTGGAAGAAAATAACGTATTATTTATTCATGAAGCCCTAAGGTTCTCTTATATTGAGGATAGACCCATTGCGCAAATTAACATAAAGAGGACATAAAGAATAGAGAATGTATAAAAGAAACAAAAAATATAAAATATCTCAACACTCCTCCTCAAGATGGAATGTAGATATCAGTCATACTCAGCTTGGAACATCTCTGGAATGGCCCTCTGGCTAGGGTCTTGTAGAACACATTTGCTATATGATCTCATGAGCTGACATGAGTAATGGAGATGAACCCCTTCTGAATCATATCTCGAGTGTAGTGACAATCTACGTCGATATACTTGGTCCTCTCATGATAGGCTGGATTGTTGGCAATGAAAGAGCAACCTGGTTGTCGCATGAGAGGTGTGTGGGAAGAGGCACCTCAACAATTAGTTCAGTAAAAACGGATCTGATCCACATCATCTTTGTACTCTTCTATGCCATGACTTTATACTCTGACTCTGTATTGGATCCGACGACCACCGTCTGCGTCTTGCTCATCCATGAGACCAAGGAACCCCTTATGAACACTGCAAAGTTAGAGATAATTTTCATGTCCTTGGGTCATCCCACATAATTTATATCTGCACAAGCTGTAAGGACAAGGAATGTGCCTCTGCTAAATCGAAGACCAGTGCCAGGAGAGGCCTTCAGATACCTCAAAATCATATGGACTGCACCCATATGCACCTGTCTAGGCTGCTCTGTGAACTGACTCACTCTGCTCACTGCAAAGGATATATCTAGCTGGGTGATGCTCACATATATGAGCTTCCCAATGAGCTCCCTATACCTCATCTTGTCTACCTCAATATCATCATTGTATAACTTCATGCTCGGGTCCATGGGAGTAGTGGCAGGTCTGCAATCTACCATGCCTGCCTTAGAGAGAAGATATGTAGCATACTTCCTCTGGTCATCACAAGACCTCGTTGGTTCCTAGCGAACTCTAGTCTAAGGAAGTAGCGTAGACCGCCAAGGTCATTGGTTACAAATTACTGACCAAGAAATTCTGAACAACATGGATGCACTTCTCATAATCCCCTATAACAGCGACATTATCAACATAAATAAGTATGGCAACTGTACCTCTATGAGATCTCTGAACAAACAATAAATGATTTGCTGTCGTTCTCACGAACCCTTTCTGCTCTATCGGATCCGAGAGCTTCTGGAACCATACTCTTGGACTCTACTTAAGGCTATAAATTGCCTTGTGAAGTTTGTAAACCTTCTAATGCTCCCCCTCAACAGCAAACCCATGTGGTTGCTGCATGTAGACCTCCTCTTGCAGGTCACCATAGAGAAACACATTCTTCATATCAAGCTGATATAGGGGCCAGTCTCTTGTTACTGCAACGGAAAGGAGTATCCGCAGCGTAGAATGCCGAGCTACTGGAGAAAATGTATCCTGATAGTCCACCCCGTATGTTTTAGTGAACCCACAATCCACAAGTCTCAACTTGTAGCAATTTACGCTGCCATCTGCTCGGTGCTTCACCCTTAACACCCACTTGCATCCTACATCATATGCTCATGTAGGAGTTGTAACAATGCTCCACGTGCCACGTGATTGTAATACGACCATCTCATCTTCGATGGCAAGATGTTACTAATTGTCCTATGTCGCTTCCTTATATGTCCGTCGTATCTCTAATACTGACATTCCCACAACAAACCTCCTGAAGTTCTCTGAGAGTCGGCCCAAGGAAACATGGGTTGTAAGAGCATATGTAGTACAAGCACGTCTTTGCTTCCACAGAGCAATAAGCAAATCTAGATCACCATCTTCCTCCTCAACCCGTAAACTACCCTCTTGAGAGGGTACTGGTCATCTTGTAAAAAATCCTGCTGTATAGGTAAATCACTAGTGCCATAAGTAGAAACAATGTGCTCTATACATACCCGGAGCATGCTAGATGATGGGGAAGACCCACAAGCAGGGGGAACTGTGTGCGGTCTGCGAACAGAGACATGTGGAAAAAAACCGAGCCAACGTATTGAGTGGTGGTTTATGGGTAACCATAGGAGTAGGTGTATGTACTGGAGGAGGTGGTGGTGGAGGTAATGGAGGTGGTAGATGTGGTGTAGGTACTGGATGTGGTGCAGCTGTAGGAGGAGGCATGTATACCTTATCTCTAGAGTCAGACGGAGTCAACCTGTCACCTGTAGGAGGGACACATTATATACTCAAAGAAGACGACATCATCGCTAACATAATACTTCTGCCAAACCAGATCAAAATAGCGATACACTTTTGGATACGAGAATGGCCAATAAAGACACATTTGACAGGTCTAGGAGAGAGCTTATCACGATAAGGCATCGGATGATGAAAAAAGCAATATAACCAAACACACGGGGTGTAAGGGAGAACATGTCTTCTTCGAAAATGCAATCAAGAAAGGAACCTTCTTTCATAAGACAGAAGATGGCATGCGGTTCACTAAGTAGCAAGTAACAAGAACTACATCACCCCAGAAAGAGTGAGGAGCACAACTCTGAATCAAAAGTATCCTGGTCACATCAAGTAAATGACAGTGTTTGCATTTGACAACACCGTTTTACTTAGAGGTGTAAGCATAGAAGATGTGGTGTACGATGCCAAGAGATATGAAGAACTCATATAGTGCAGAATTCTAAGACATAGTTAAAGTGAATAAGCTTGATAGTAGCAGAGAAAATGCTCTTTATTTCAATAAAAGATTTAATGACAGACCCAGCTTCAGTCTTGTTTTTCAATAGAAAGACCTAAGAAAGTTTTGAATAATCATCCACTGCAACAAGATAAAAATAGTGTCCCTGGAGATAAGGAACACAACTAGGACTACAAATATCTAGATGAACAAGCTCAAATAATTGACTACTGCTACGACTCTGATGACCAGGGAAATAAGAGCGGTGGTGCTTCCCAAGATGGCAAGCCTCGCACCGGAAGGAACATCGTATGGAAATTTGTGGGAGGACATGACACACCTTATGCAGAGGAATGTGACCAAAATGAAGATGCCACAAGTAGGGTAAGATACTGAGATTGGGCCAGTGGGAATAGTAGAGGCATTGACATGAGGAGGTTGGACCAACCTGTAGAGCCTCCTCTGCTCACGACCACATCCAATCACCCTTCCCATGAGTATGTCTTGAAACACAAGAGAAGAGGGGTAAAAAATGGCACGACAATGCAGATACTTCGTGATCTGACTAATAAAAAGCAAGTTCATCAGAAAGTCACACTGACGTCCACCTCCTCTAACAAGGGACCTCACCCTCTGAACTGCATAGAACCTCCCTTGTTGCATAGAACCATTCTGCTTGACCGTGTATATATCAAGCTGGAGCTAAAGAATCTTGACCTCATTCTTCACTTGGGAATATGTGGCTGCTACAATATCCCACATTGCCTTGGCGGTGGGCTGGTTCACAATATCATTGGCTATCTTTGTATATAGGGTCCCAAATAGCCAAACATGCACATATGCGTCATCTTGCTTCCACGAAGCATTATTATCTTTAGTTTTGTCTGTCGGCTCAGGCTTTGTGAGAATGTGCTACTTGTTATTGCACTGCATAAGAGTCATAAACTTCACGGACCAAATCTCGTAGTTGGTCTCATCCATCTTCATGATGGGAGCCAGACCCGTGAAGGCACCCGGCGAAGAGAAGATGTCTCCCTTGTTTTCTGACATGATGAAAAAGGAATACCGAAATAAAACTCGATTGGGGAAATAGACCGATCCGATCGAGTTTACACGATTATATAGAGGATTGGTTGTACGCGTAGACTCATACAACCATCCTCGTCAATCATCGAGTTGCGCTAGGACCGAAAAAGTGATTTGTAGGTCTGAAATCACATTTTCTAGTCAAAATTAGACCTAAAAAGGGCCTCTGGATGACGTACCAAGGTGTGGCAGCGCCGAATTTTGCCCTAGGTGGTCCCACTAAGGCCTAACAAAGGCCTGGGGAGGTTCGCAATGGCCTGCAACACTAGGCAATGGGCTGGTGGTGCTCGCAACAGCTCACAACGGCCTGCAATGGCCTGGTGATGACTTGGGAGGGCCCTGCAATGGCCTGGGTTCCGTAGTAACCTAGGCGATGACCTAGAGAGCCTCGTAAGGGGTTGGGCAGAGGCATGGAGGCATGGAGGGTTGTTTTATGGAAGCATGGGCATACTTGTGCTACATACACTCTTTCTTCACATATTTCTCTTGCACGTCTCTCAGAGGAGTTTCAGAGGTCTGTTGTTGGACTGTATGCTGTGTACATACCACTGACATATCAAGAGGTATACAGATTAATCAGTTACACCTTTCTATGAAGGATGAGATGGATGTGTTACAGTCTCGTGGCACGTGGAATGTTGTTCATGCTCCATTTGGTGTATCTGTTGTGAGGAGCAAGTACAGTGAAACACCATATAGATGGTAGTGTGGATAGGTAGTAGGCCAGGCTTGTTGCTCGTGGGATCACCCTGGCAATGGTACGTGATTAACCTCTCTTTCAGATGGATGTTAAGAATGCCTTCTTGTACGATGACTTGCATGATGAAGTCTATATGCGACAACCATTAGGTTTTTCTACTGAGGAGGAGTCTCATATGGTTTGTAGACTTCACAAGGCTATTTATTGCCTTAAGCAGAGTCCGAAGGCTTGGTTCCAGAAGTTCTCTGAGTTGATTGAGCAACAGAGATTTGTCATACCGATTGTAGATTACTCACTTTTCGTTTAGAGATTACAGAGAGGTATTGTTGCTAATTTGATTTATGTGGATGGCATCATTGTTATATGGGATGATGAGAAGGGTATTCAGGTAGCTATGGATTTCCTTGGATAATAGTTTGTGACCAAGGATGTTGCCAATCTTTGTTAATTTCTTGACCTCGAATTTGTATGGAACCATCGTGGCATGGTGATGACGCGAAGGAAGTATGTTACTGATCTAGTAGTTGAGACGAGCATGACATGTTTTAGGCTTGCTACTACTCCTATGGATATGATTATGAAACTCTACGATGATGACACTGAGGAGGTTGATAAGAGATGACCGAGAGCTTGTATGGAAGCTTTTATATGTCACTATTACCAGACCATATATATCCTTCACAGTAATCATAGTTAGTCAGTTTATAGATTAACCCATGCATGTACATATGGATGCAGTTCACATGACTTTGAGATATTTAAAGACTTCTCCAGGCGCACGACTCTTGTTCAGTAGAGACACATCCCTTGCACTTGCAACATGTGTTGATGTAGATTATCCATGATGCTCCAAAGACCGAAAGTCTACCTCAGGCTTCACTGTCTTTATAGGGAATTCACTTGTTTCTTGGAAGAGCAAGAACTAAATGGTTGTTGATAGATCTAGTGCGAATTAGAATATAGAGCCTTGACATTATGGAGTACAGAGATGATGTGGGTTAGATCCGTCCTGAATGACTTAACTATTGAGGTGCCACTTCCTATACACCTCCAATGAGACAACCAAGCCATCCTTTTCATAGCCAATAATCCAATCTTCCATGAAATAACCAAGAACATCGAGGTAGACTGTCACTACACTCTGGATATGATTCAGAAGGGATTTATCTCCACTTTTCATGTTACTTCAGGAGATCAGATGGCATATATGTTCACCAAGGCTCTTGCTAGAGGTCCATTCTATCATTTCGTTGTTCCAAGCTGAGCATGATTGGCATATATGCTCCATCTTGAGGGGGAGTGTTGTGATCGATGTTTTTATTTGTTCTTTTATCTATATTTATTTATTCTTATGTCTACTTTATCTAATTTTCCCTTTGGTTTTTTCTCATATATAAGTGAGCCCTATGATCTTAGTGGAATACATCGACTCTTTTTCCCTCTCCACTAAGGAGACATGGGCTTGTTATTTTGCCATTGATTTATCGGAACAAAGGTTGAGAAATTTTCAAGGATGACTAACTTCTTCGAAGATGCAGAGAGATCATCTAATGGGAGGGACCACTAGGCGTGGTACATTGACAATTTCACTGTTAAGAAAGTGTACATGACTCTCTTTCTATGTCAACTGTGTTTGGCCCTAGAGATATCATCCATAACTGCATGCTGATTTAGAGCTTGAGGATGTCGACATGCGTGGAAATCTTTCTTTGTTTGTTATGAAGGGGGCATATTATTACAAAGATGCATAGAGCGAAAATTTTACGTCAATGATGTAGATTACTCGAGGTGTGTAAATGCTCTCAAAGACGTTAACCATCTTTTCTTAACCTGTGTGCAATCCATGTAGATTTGGCTTGGCTTCACATTTGATTGGTTGGACTTTTTTTGGTGATAAGGGCTTTTCTGGGCTTCATGTGGTTGACACACTCAGGTTCGTAACCATGGAAGTTGCGCCCTCTTGCTCCGCTGTTGGCATTTTGGTTGGCGAGAAATGGTGTTGGTTTCGATAGAGATATTATATGGAGTACGTTTTAAGGCATGCCAAGATTCTGACTCATGGTCATGTAGTTTTTTGTATATTTGAACTATACTTTAATATAAAATTGGGGTGTACGTTATCATGGACGAGCACCACCTTTTTTCGTGAAAAAAGCATATTAGTTATTGTTGTTGTTGTAAATATGTGTAAACAATTTTTCAAATCTTACTTCTATCTTTAGGATGATTTGAAAAGTAGAAGGGTCATATGTTTCATTTATTTGCTCCTGCTTTTAGATTCCAAGGTAGATTTACGAATTCATGTGTCTGCCTAACATGTAAATAAGCTCGGCATTGGTATCCCAAAAAATGATGGTTTTCTCCCACTCCCTTTAGTGAACATTTGTAGGGCTGATATTGGTTGTCATCATGAATTTCTTTTTCTATATCCGCTGAACATTTTTTAGATATCGAGCTAGACATCATAAACATTCATCTGGAAAGCATTTGATATGAGATTTTGGTAAAAAACTTCTGTTGCTTCTCTTGGTCCAGCAGCATACTAATAAGGAAGATCGTAAATCCTCACCTTATAGGTGACATATAAGAACTTTGAATGGCTTATGATAGACAAGTTATCATTTTGGTAGCTGATATAAACTCCCAAGTGTTCTCCGCTCGTTTATCTTGGATGTGATATAGAATCTGTTTTGCAGGCGGGTTCTTTGATCCGTTTTGTGAAAGGAAAACTGTATGCCCCTTGCTTTGATCTAAATTTCCAAGCATATATCGACTGTTACAGAACATGCTATAAGATCTTACTAGCTGTGTTTTCTTTTTAATCAGTGGATATACACAACGATTGATTGAGGAAGAATGCGGAGTTAATCTTATATTTCCTTCTTCCAAGGAGCAGACGTGTATTGGTAAGAGCCTTGGCTATATGGTTAGTCATTTCTTATTTCATGAACTATAATTTTGTCAATGTTTTTGAAACCGATATGGATACCGAACCTGAATCTTTTCTGAACAGGTCGGATCATGTTGAACCAAGTAATCATATTGGTACAATTGGATGATGACATCATCATTCTAAAAATTCAGATTTAACCAAACCAATGGGAAAGAAGCGGTTAAACCAACTAATCGAACCAGAATAAATTTAAACATGTATAAAATACATATTCAAATATGGGTTTTTATCAGTTGTGCCCATATGAGATATTGCATAATTAGTTATGCACCTCCCTTTTTTGGAGTATTAGTTGTGCCCCCGAATTCTTGCACAATGATAACTTGTGCTCTTCGGGTTAGTTGCCGTCCATCTCCAATACTAATGGATGTTAACTTTGGAGACACATGGGGAATTAAATTTTAAAAAGGTTGAAATATCTTTTCACCAACTCCTCCTCCTCGTCCTCCCCTGCTCCTCCCACTCTCCCCCTCCCCAGCCTCCACCATCACTCCTCCTCCCCTCCTCCGAGCCCCCTCCTCCCGATGTTCCTTGCCCGCACCCTCCTCCTCCTCCTCCTCCACCTGGTTAGAGGTTTGTTGTGATTTACCGAAGGTTATATATTCAACTTTTAGTAATGTCATTTATTTTGAAATTTTTAAAAAATACGTGTTGGTTCAATTTAGGTTGAATCGGGCCAAACCGGGTTCACAAAAGCCATTTAATTGGTGATTAGACAAAAAATCAGACTTTGGGAACCGGTACAAACCGATTAACCAGACCGATCCAGGACCGGCTCTCCAGTCCAACTGGTCGAACCGGTCGGTCCGGTCCAATTTTCAAATTACCGATTTTTGAAGTAGCTAGCAATAGAGTTATAGAAGAATAATTTATTTGGTTTTATGTTGTTTCTATGTTTCTGGGTTTTTTTATCGTAATATGGTTTGTTGATCGATCCTCTTTATAATCGTAAATTTCGGTTTGCGTGATCTGGTTCATTGACCAGTCCTCTTTATAATGGTGGTTAGGATTTCATGCATACCCCAGTTCATTATCATGAAATACCAGGATATTTATGTACGGAACTCTTCATCTCTTTATATATAGAGAAGGGGGGGGGGATACAAGGAAAGAACTGACAAGATACAAAGCACGTGCATAGATATCATTATCAAACTTGCTCAACTTGCTACAGTACAATATCTCTGAAACATAGTACGAAAAAGTGGCTTGGTGAATATGTCTGCAGTTTCATCTTCTGAAGTCACTCTGAATTACACAACCACCACTCCTGCATCAAGTCCTAATGTAATATAACAGTCAACATCCACATGCTTTGTGTGCTCATGAAACATGTGGTTGCTAAATATGAGTGTGGGTGCCCGATTCTTGCCTATGAATTCCAAGTCTGTAAGCACTGATCAAATCCATACTAACTTTCTTGATGTTTGAGTCATGCTGTGCATTTGCTTTCTGCACTAGAGTGGGAAACAAATGTGTAGTTCTTGCTCCTTCAAGTAATTAAATTCCTATCAAGTAGATACAGAAGCAAGTTGCGGGCATCCAATCCAGTAAGCATCTCCTATAATCTATATTCGAGTAACCTAGAAGACCTTGAGTGGCTCCAAGGTTGAACACCAATCCTCTTACATGAGAGGGCTTGGTGTCTTTTTATCATGACAACATCAAACGAGTTTGAGGAGGGTAGTCCTTTATTTGACTGAGCTTGCCAACTGCAAATAAGATATTTGGTTGAGTGATGGTTAAGCAACTCCCTACCAATTGCACTGCATGTATAGTCTCGTGTTTCATCTCTTAAGGCTCATAGATTCGTGCCTTTGGATCTGAGGGAATCTGGGTTAGCTTGAATCCCAATTTCCCAACATCCTAATCTTTGGCAATTGATTAGTAGCATAATTCTACTTCTTCTGGGACAATACAACCCTGTAAGAACTGCTCGACCAACTGCTTGTTCTTCTCTATATTGCACTATGAAACATCAATAGTGAGGACAATACCATCTACATATACTAATATGGCCACAATGGCTTCCATGTCTTTCGCACAAACATGGAATGGTCTGATGAGAATATGCGGGTTCCTATGCTCTAGAGGACCTCCGAAAACTTCCCCAACCGGATGCTGGGGATTCTGATTATGTTGTTAATAACCTTCTTTATGAGGCACAGTCTTTGATGCTCCCCTTAGCTTTAAACTTCGGATGATGCTGTATGTAGATGACCTTCTATAAATCGCCACAAAGAAAGGTGTTATTTACATTATTTTATGAAAATACTAATCAAACAAGACTACCATAGAATCAAGAATTCTTATAATCAAAAGATGTGCCAAAGCAAAGAAAACATCAAATAGTTCATCGCGCACATCTGAGTGAATCCTTTGGCTATAGTTTAGGCTTTATGTTTAGCACGGGAACCATCTGGCAGTATTTCTGCGAATACCTATCCAGAATCAGCCACCTTGCCATTGCATGTCTAGAAGCTGTCACTTGCCACAATAATAATAGGTTGACTGTCACATGTACAAATTACCTAAAGCACTGGTCTCGTGCCAATATCAGAAATGCCTTCCCCAGTAACAATATCTCTAGATTAACTATATTATGGAAACCTTTGTCAAATAAACTCACCTCAGAGGAAGTGGGTTGGGGGGGGGGGTCCTCCGCTTATGATTCTGAACTCTGAATTGGCTATATCTTGGTTCATTAAGAGTACATGTTCATCAAATAGAAGTAGAAGATATGTAGTTAATCATAAAAGCAACATTGAGAACCACATCCCCCAATACAAACTGGGAATGTTGAAATGAACGGATATGGGATGAGCAACATCAAGAATGTGCTAATACTTAGACATGACAACCCTATTCTACTATTAAGTATGCGCATAGCCTGTCTGATGAACAATCACACGAGAAGAGAAAAAAGACAGCAAGTCTCCAGAGATGAATCCTTTGTCATTATCATAATGAAGCATCTTCATATTTGCACGTGGTTGGATTTTTATGTTATTAACAAACTACAATAATAGCATATACAGCGAATTTGTTTTCATAAAAACCCCATAGGGATCGCTTGCATCCCTTGGCGTGCATTTGCTCTTGCATCCCTTGGCGTGCATTTGGGCGATCTAGTTGGGGCGGAACGCCACAGTTTTTAGGGGTCAGCGTTTTTACAAAGAAAATGTATTGTCTCTCTCGGCCCGTCTAGTTGTCGACTGGTCGCTTGTGTAGCTCATGCTCGGATGTTGAGATGGGTCCTATATGGACCGGTCTCTCTTTTCTTGCTTCTTTCCCTGTATATATCTTTTTGTCTTTCTAGCTTTATAAAAAAGGGGCGAGCACCACGGCGTGTCTCCCCCGAAGTTTTAGACTTCAAAAAAAACCCCAAAGGTGCTCAGGAGAAATCATCAATATGAATAAGATTATAACGATTGGGATCGCGACGCTTGCGAAGGTCTTGAGGCATCAGGTGACTATATCAAACAAAGCCACAAAATAGAAATTTCCAGGAATTTAAAAAAAGCTGGGATGATGCTTTCCAAGTTGGCAGGATTCACACTCTAGCTAAGTGGAAATGAGCTGGGGAAGAAATCAATGAAGATTTTGCAGAGAAAGGTGGTTTAAGTGCTGGTGCGAAGTAGTTACCGAAGAAGGAGAAAATTGAATCCCATAACTTGCAACAACAATAGGGGACTTGACCAGATAATAGACACACCCCTCTTCACAGTACACACCAATTGTCGTCGCAGTCAAGATATGATAGATAAATAAAACAAAATAAAAATGTATCAGCAGATAAGCTTTCGATATATGTGACTGACAGATACAAGCTGATAGGAAAATTATGAACAAAAAGAACACAAGTGACTATGATATTTGGGGTGAGGGCTCCGTTCTACCTTCCCTATAAATGGAGAGAGTCTGCCATTAACAAGTTCTATAGTCCATCCTGAGCGCGTTGCTCACAAATTTACAGTGAGGCATTTCTCTCCACAAAAATGAGTAGAGTTTATGAAATTAACCAACTAATCTGCATTGAAACCATGCTTAACAGAACAAGCATGAGATGCAGTAACATCTGTGTCTGAATGATCTCCATACAGAAATAATGCGTAACTAACATGATGAAGTAAACTTTAGGCGATGCATTAGGTTATCAAAATCCCTGACAGGGACTACCATATACTTTCCATCTCCATTAGTAGTGATGGCTCGAATACTTGGGGGAGGCCAACACAGCCCAAAGTCAGTCTCAGGGTGACCATGCTCACCACAGAAAGTACACTACAATCCTCATCCTTTGCTACGAGCAGTACGACCACGACCAAATATTCGATAGGCACCACATCCTCCATGGCTCGAAGAAGCAACAGTGGTAGTAAGTGCGTCTCTTAAGTATTCAGTATCTCAGGGCTATGAGAGATAGTTAAATGACTTGGTCTAAAGGGGGTTCTTACAACCGGTCTTATGACAGGGGTCTTCTGTAGTGATGGCAACGGTGACATGGTTTGCAACAACATTGTCACTGGCAAGGACGGGTTGCATGGTTGTGTGATGCCATGGTAGTGCCTACAAAAGGGCTTGGCTGCGGCTGCCTCAATCACATGGGCTATGGTCTAGGTCGTGCTAGAGCCAGGGCATAATCGAGTTAGGGTTCGGGCTCTTGCACCAAGTGGAAATGAATAATCATTCCCACCAAGTAGTGGATCCCTTAAACTCTTTATATATAGAGATGGAAGGGGAATATGATGAAAGAATCTAAAATGCGTAGTACACTTGCAAGAGGCATACCTCGTAAACTCTAACAAACAAATCGGTACACCTCATAAACTCCAACAACTCATGCAATATTTATTGTTTTTAAAGCGTGTAATTAATTGTGGCATGGAACCCATGCTTGCAATATTAGAACGCATGAGGTTAGCATTATGGTTAGACCTAGTTGAATATATCATTATAGCCACATACCACAATTTACTAATGTAAATTCCTGATGCATATAAGTAATTTTGTTAATTTTGATGCATATACAAATAATTTTTACAGATACCTAGGGGTTTCACCCTTCATCTTTTCAAAATCAGCTATGATCTTTTTGTATCCTTGCATTGCTATGTGATTAAATAGGACATAACTTCATGATTTTTCTGGTGCGTTTCTATGAATGTATGATTGACCATGCCATGGAACCCATCTTAGTCAAACTAGATACCAAGGGGTTGACAAATATGTTGTGCTGCCCTTATATTAGAGTGGGGTCATTATTGACAAAAACTGACTTTAATGGCTTCGGTTAAGAATTTTCAGTAGTTGTTTTGGGATAATATCCAAAAAATGTAGGGAAACTCTTCCCCCACACAAGATCTACGTTATACTCTGGTCCGTAGTGATGAACACGAGAAAATATGCAAGGGGAATACATTTAGGAAAGGGAGTATGAAGAGGAAGATACGTTGTAGCACAAGGTTTGGTAGAGAAACACATAGCTGCATGGGGGGGGGGGAGATGAAGAGATGGAGAGATTTTGAGAGAACTCCAAATTTTATATTAAACAAATTGGTTTTATAATCCACCTAATATCCTCTTTATATAGGGCGGATGGAGCATGCCTTAACTCTAACTTAACCCCTAAAATTACTCAACCTAATAAGTGCTTAGAGATTACGTATGAGCGCATTATTTAAATAAAATCAAAATGCAATGGCTCAATTTGGAGGGAAACCTTAATTTTAATCAGATACCCTCCCGTACTGCATCCAGTGTTGCAATAGTCAGCCGACTATGAGGTGCGGGGGGTTTCCCAACTGAATAACCTTTAGTCAGCCAATAGTTGGCCTAACTGAATAGTCGGTCCGATTATTCGGACGACTGACAGACTGGTAGTTAACTGGTGGATTTTTTATTTTTTTAAATTCTCAAGAATTACCATTTGTCATGATATTACCAAAAATGTAAAGCTTTGTATAGGTATATTGTTAATCGATACTTTTATCTTAGATTCTTGTTGATTGCTGATAAGTATGTATAAATGTAGAAGAATATATGTATTAAAAATCATTTTTAAATTAAAAATAATTAAAAAAATACAAAACTGAATACTTTTGAATAGTCACCCGAATACCGATTATTCTCTATTCAGGACCACTCCGACTGAATACCGAATACCGATTTCTGCAACACTGGTTGCATCCGTTATCGTTGCTTTGAAAATCTCATCTCCTGGTGCATGATTATTAGATGCGGTACGCGAAGATTTGGCGTGGCTCAATCCTTTGTTTTAAGTTTCCAAGGGTTTTTATTGACCTCTTTCCATCCTTAGGGTGTAGTTGTAAATCCTTTACCCTTTTAATGGAATGTGCTCTCCCTTTTACTATACTTTCAACTTTAGCCTTTGAATAAATTTTTGGGGTGAAAGGCTGTTAACGTATACAATAATAGTAATATCTGTACCTTTTTCTATTTTGTTTTTCTTCATAGTATGCTTTGTGTAATTTACCCATAGGCTACTCTCCTATATAAGGGAGCCTAGGGTTCATGGAATAAACAAGTTATTCAGTTATCCCAACATGGTATCAGAGCGACGGTCCTAGACCGGAGTTCTCGAAACCCTAGCCCACCCCACCCGCCGGCCTCTTCTTCTTCTCTCTCCATCTCATCGGCGCCGAAGGAGATTTCCATTGCCACTCCTCTAGCGCCGCTGCTCTCTCTCTCGCGATCGCTGCTCTCGCGCTTCTGCGCCTCTGCGCGATCGCGCGCCACCGTGCTGCCGTGCGCCTCTGCGCATCTGCGCGATAGTGTGCCTCTGCGCCTGTGCCACCGTGCTGCTCCTCTGCGCGATCCCTTCCCGCGCCATCGCGCGCCTGCTCCTCTGTGCCATCGCGCGCCACAGCAACTAGCAGTGCCTGCGTGCTGTCCTGCGCTAGTGCGCAAGCCCATCCAGCGCCTGTGCACCGCAATCTAGCACGCGGGAACGTGTGTTAAGCCCTAGGGCGCACACACACATCTTGATCTACATGGGGTTAGTTGCTTGAAGTCTACACATGCAACTAATCCCATCCATGTCATTGTAGACAAATCACATATTTTGTCAGACGTTCCAGTCTTTAGTATCTAGTATGTCAGAAAGCAAGGCAGATTTCCCATCGATTGGCGCATTTCGTGGTCCAGCGCCTATTGTAAAGATGGATGGTACTAACTATGAACTGTGGGCAATGCAGTTCATGAGCATGATGAAGTCTACGGGTAAGAAGCACATTCTTACCGAACCGGAGCCTGTTGAGAAGACTGGAACCAATGCCTCTTGGGAGGCTGATGACGCATACGCCAAAGTTTGGCTACCTGGCACGTTAGCAATTGAGATTGTCAATGACATCCTCCATCAACCCACAGCGAAGGATATGTGGGACATTCTGGCGGCTACATATTCCCAGGCAAAGAACGAGACAAAGATTCTGCAACTCCAGCATGATATCTTCACCATCAAGCAGAATGGTCGCCCCCTACATTCTCTCTATACGTCACTGAGAGGGATGTTCGAGAAGCTATATAGCTTCATGCCCTTGACAGCCACGCCAGAACAACAGAAGACATATAGGAACGCTACTATGGTGGGAGTGTTCCTAGCTGCACTTGATCCTGAGTACGAGGCAGCACGATCACAGATTTTGGCCGACTCTACAATTCCTCCAATGGAGGAAGCCTTCCATAGACTGAGTCAGATTATAGTTCCCTCAACTGCTGCAAGTCAGAATTCTTCAGCCATGGCAGCAACCAGAGGTCGTGGTTCTCATTACCAGGGCCGTGGACGTGGACCCCGTGGGAGGAGTGGCCGCACTAGGCCAACATGCACCTACTGCCACCGAGTTGGACATAATGAAGATACATGCTATTCAAAGCATGGATTTCCTGCATCCGCACGAGCTGCTCAGCAGATATAGCCCCCATCTGCTGCTACCTTGGATCAACGATTTGATGATCTAGTTGCCCGTCTGAGGGGCATTATCCCACCATCTGGTCCAGCACCGACTACAGAGAGTCATTCTGATGCTGCTGCTTCTGCCTCCACGTCTACCAGTGCTTCAGGTAGTATACTTGCACTTCACAGTAGTAGTTCTGATACATTGCCATGGATTATGGACTCAGGCGCTACACATCACCTATGTGGCGACCAGAGTCTACTTACAGGATATACTCAGATCCCTCCAGGACGGACAGTAGTCATTGCAAATGGCACACATTCCCCCATCACTGGTCAGGGGGAGATTAGACTGACATCGTCTATGCAGCTCAAGAATGTGCTACATGCACCTGATTTTTCAATGAATCTATTGTCAATTAGTCAGATTACGAAGGATCTCCATTGTCGGGCAATTTTTGATTCATCTTCTTTGATTTTTCAGGACATCCATACGGGCAACGTGATTGGTCGTGGCTATGAGCAAGGAGGCCTCTACCGCCTGAATCAGATCCCATTTGCTGGAACCACATCCTCTCCTTCTGGCCAAGTATCTCCTTTACTGTGGCATCTGCGTTTTGGTCATTTACCGCTTCAGAAGTTGCGTCGGGTATTGCCTTATAGTCTTCCTCACACATCTGTTCAGTGTGAGGCATGTCAGTTGGGAAAGTATCACAGGTCGTCCTTTCCCAGTCGTCCTGGTCGGAGTAGTACCTCCAAGTTTGAGTTATTTCATGTTGATGTCTGGGGTCCGAGTCGTGTACCTGATCATCAGGGACACAGATTTTATATTGTATTTGTGGATGATTTTTCTAGAGTGTCATGGGTGTTTCTGATGAAAAATAAATCTGAAGCCGGAAATATAATTATCCATTTTCTGAATGAAATACAAAATGTTTTTTCTACATCTGTGAAAATTGTGAGAAGTGACAATGCTTTAGAATTGTGCACTAACTTTCTTACCAATTACTACTCATCAAAAGGAATTATTCACCAAACATCTTATGCTCATACATCTCAACAGAATGGGATTGCTGAAAGAAAACACCGTCACCTTCTTGATGTCACTAGATCTCTACTTATACAGAGTCATGTTCCATATTCCTACTGGGGTGATGCAGTTCTTACTGCATGCTACCTAATTAATCGTATGCCTTCGTCTGTCTTGAATGAACAGATTCCGTTCTCACTTATTTATCCTGACAAGGATCTGTTCACTCTCACTCCTCGTGTGTTTGGGTCGGTTGCGTTTGTCCATCAGTTGTCGCCGGGTACTGACAAGCTCTCGCCTAGGGCTGTCAAGTGTGTCTTTGTTGGGTACTCCAGAACTCAAAAGGGGTACAAGTGTTTTGATCCTGTGCGTCGGCGGTATATGATCAGTGCAGATGTTACATTTTTTGAATCCATTATGTATTTTTCAGCATCTGGAGACAACCAGCTTCCACCTATACCACCTGATGCCATATACATGACACCACTACCACCTCAGATGCCATCATCAACACCACCACCACCACCACCGCCACCACAACAGCCTATCTCACCGTTCCCGTTCCATTATACCCGCAGGCTTCCTCCATGTCATGAGAATATTAATGTTGATGGATCCGACGACATTTATGAGCAAGATGTGTTGCAGGTGCCAGATGAGCCTACAACTGATTTGGATATTCCAATTGCTTTACGGAAGTCGACGAGGAGTTGTGCCAAATATCCATTATCAGCTTCTGTATCTTTTGAGCGGCTATCTGGAGATTTCAGGACGTTTGCTATGGCACTCTCAGCCATAGATATTCCACAGAATCATCATGAGGCTCTGCAGGATAGTAGATGGCGGCTTGCAATGGAAGAAGAAATGGCCGCACTTCAGTCCAGAGGAACTTGGACTTTGATTTCTATACCTCCAGATGTGAACCCCGTGAGCTGCAAGTGGGTGTTCACAGTGAAGCAAAATGCAGATGGCTCTATTGACAGGTACAAGGCACGTCTGGTGGCACGTGGCTTCACACAAACATATGGGGTGGATTATCTTGACACATTCTCGCCTGCAGCACGTCATTCCACCCTAAGGATCTTGTTGTCAGTTGCAGTTGCTCGAGACTGGCCGCTCCATCAGTTGGACGTGAAGAATGCATTTCTATATGGAGATTTGCAGGAAGAGGTGTATATGCAACAACCACCTGGTTTTGCTGTTTAGGGGGAGTGCTTCAAGGTATGCAGGTTGCATAAGGCTATCTATGGCCTTAAGCAGAGCCCCAGAGCATGGTTTCAGAAGCTCTCGGATCTCTTCGAGAAGCAAGGATACAAACGCTCCAATGCTGATCATTCCTTGTTTGTACAGAAAACAGCGAGAGGTATCATTGTCATTATGGTTTATGTTGATGATATCTTGATTACAGGAGATGATGAGCAGGGCATAAGGCAGGCGAAAGAAATGCTGGGTAGTGAGTTTGTCACTAAGGATCTTGGGGTCCTCAGATACTTTCTGGGGCTTGAATTTGCCAAAAATTCCTATGGACTAGTCATGTCACAAAGGAAATATGTTACAGATCTGTTGAGTGAAACATGTATGCTTGAGTGTCGACCTGCTACGACACCAATGGACCCCAGCATGAAGCTTTATGAAGATAACACAGAGGAGGTGGACAGGAGAAGATATAGAGAACTGGTAGGCAAACTGTTGTATGTCACGATCACTAGACCAGATATATTTTTTGCAGTGAGCCGTGTGAGCCAGTTCATGGAGCAACCACGCCAGGTGCATATGGATGCAATACATATGATACTTAGATATCTCAAATCTTCTCCAGGTGCAGGTCTGCTATTCAAGAAAGGAAAGGGGATTTCTATCTCAGCATGTGCAGATGCAGGCTATGCAGGATATCCCAAGGATACGAAGTCCACCTCAGGGTATGCTGTCTATGTTGGAGATGCCCTAGTCTCATGGAGGAGTAAGAAACAAACTGTGGTAGCTAGATCTAGTGTTGAATCCGAATATAGGGCTATGGCCCAGGCTACTACAGAGATGATGTGGGTGAAAGCTGTGCTTACAGATCTATGTTTAGATGTACCACTTCCTATGAACTTGGAATGTAATAATCAGGCTGCTTTGTTTATTGCAAACAATCCTGCATTCCATGAGAGGACCAAGCATATTGAGGTGGATTGTCACTTCATACGTGATATGATTCAGAAAGGATTCATTGCTACATCTCATGTTACTTCAGAGAATCAGACTGCAGACATATTCACCAAGGCATTGCTACGAGGTCCATTTCAGAAGTGTGCTTCCAAGCTGAGCATGATTGATATCTATGCTCCATCTTGAGGGGGAGTGTTAACGTATACAATAATAGTAGTATCTGTACCTTTCTCTATTTTGTTTTTCTTCATAGTATGCTTTGTGTAATTTACCCATAGGCTACTCTCCTATATAAGAGAGCCTAGGGTTCATGGAATAAACAAGTTATTCAGTTTTCCCAACAAAGACCTTGCAAATCTTTTAAAGCAACCACATCTTATTTTATGATATTGATCCCGAATTGAATAGAAAACCCATTTGTACGGTTTCTTTTCTTTCGGGCATACAACAACTACGATGTCAATTGCAAGTAGTGCCATGGTAATGGTGGAATTTGTAAGTAGGGCGATACCGATGATACTTGAAGTCTAGTTAGTGGTGACATTAGGCATGGAAGTTCGTCCGGTGTCAATGTGATACGCTTTCCGCACCATCATTTTCTACATGCTATCAGAATGAGTTTTTGATTCTCGAGGATAATTATGTGATTTGTTCGAGTTTCAATTATCAAAGCAGGTTCAGTTCTTGCATTTTGTTTGTTCTTGAAGAGTTATTGTTGATTATATTATTGTCCAATATCTATTCGAGATCAAGAGTTTTTTTACATGATTTTTTTTCTTAAAGATTATTCATATTATGCAAGTTTTGAAGATAGTCATCAAGTTCAAGAAAATTAGGGATTCATGAAACCTTAATTCCTATTAGTCTTAGGGTTTTAATGAAATCCTAATACAAGCCATAACAAGTAGATCATCATTGCCATATTCATGTTCTGTTTCATCAATCTTCGTAATCAGAAGAAACATAATGGGCTCTCAATGAAGGACTTATGGTGCCTACTACGAGCAAAGCACCACAGCCATCGTTACACGATTTTGAGATCCTCGATGGCATCCTTATGTTGTCCACCAGCGAGATCCTTCTGTGAGATCTCCTCTCTAGCTAACATGAGCCGTCCAAGCAAGTTCCAAGCGGAGCCACCCTCCACTGCCTTATAAAAGATGAAGAGGGAAGAGGGGTCTGTCGCCCTTTTTTTAGTTCCAACGCGTGTGTCTTCCAGCCCTGACGAGCTTATTTTGCAGCCTTTATACGCAAAGGAACGCTTCAAGTTCTACATCTCCACAATAGGTGATGCTTTCCCCCTTGCATGAGTCTCCAACTTCCAGACGACGCCCCCGATCTCTTGCAAGATGGTGCAACACCTCGGATCTCTTCCCGGTGGACCTCATTTTTTTTGACACTCAAAAGAGGGGGAGACACTAATAGGTGTTCGCCCCATATTATTAGGGAAGAAGATAGAAAATACTTACAACGGTGAATACAACAAAAAGTCAAGGTAGATGGTAAGAAACAGAATACCATCCGCCTCCCAAAAGACGCTACACGGATAGCCAATCAATACAAAAGCGATTTGCAGCGATACAAATGTTTTCCTTATAAAAACGCTGCCCCGCAAAGAGCAATTTGTTTCTTCCCAGCCAAATACTCCAGATACGCGCAATGGGAATGATTCTTTCCGCCCTCGGACGATTAGCATCAGCAGATAAGCTTTCCCAAAAATCATCAATCGTGGAACGATTCACCCATCCCACGTCATCCCAGATGTCCCGCACGAGGTTGCAGTGAAGGAAGAGATGGCTGGATGTCTCAACATCGGAGCTGCACAGACCGCATAATGGTGAGACATTCGGGAAGATGGATGCGCATCGATCTCGAGTAAGAAATCTTCCACGTTTAAGAATCCAAAGAAAAATGCCAATCCTTTCAGGTAACTTGAGATCCCAAATGAACTTGCAATGTCTTAGAAAAGACGCCTCCGCAGACACGGCGGTGGGAAGGATAGAGAAATATGCCTTCCTAGAGCTGAAAGTCCCTTCCTTCCAAACAAAGTGGTCACGACCCGCAGATGGGGCCGTGGCGTCCACAAGGAGAGTCATCAAAGCGGAGAAGTCAAGCAGCCGCTGGTCCGAAAGAGTGCCCAACAAAATAGGGCACCAGGCGCCATTGCTCCAGCAAGAAGCCACCGATGCAAGTTTATCCCCGGCCAGCGCATAAAGACGAGGAAAGAGATTCATGAATATACCCTTACCGGACCAATCCACCGACCAGAAACGGAAGGAGTTCCCATCGCCGAGAGCCGGCCTAACCAGAGACCGGTTAGAGTTGAAGACAAAGAAGACATCGCGCCAGAAGGAGTGAAAGATTCCATGGGAATGCCCGCCAAAGACGGAGTCAAAGGCATTCCCAGCCACCACGCGAAGGCATTGCACCAGCAAACTCTCATCCCGGCCTAGAAGTCTCATCGCCCATTTGAGAAGCCAAGCATCACGTACCACCTCCAATCGTCGAACGCCCAGACCCCCGTCGCGTTTTGGCCGAGAAATGTCATCCCACCCCACCAAATGCATCCCTCTTCTATCAATTCCATTCTTACCCCATAGAAATCTCCTCATAGATTTCTCTAAGCGTAGCCTGATCCCCTTAGGAAGGCCGCGAGCCGATAAGAAGTAAATGGGAATGGCCGAGAGGACAGATTTGATAAGAACCAACCGACCGCCTTTGGAAAGCAACGACGCACGCCAACCTGCCAGTCTGGACTCCACCTTCTCGACCACCCTCTGATAATCACGCAAGCGGGCTCGGCCCAACGAGAGTGGCAATCCCAGGTACTCCAGCGGCAGATCCCCGAGGGAAGCCCCCAAGATAGAGGAGTAATCCCCGGCCTCCAATGTAGATAAACCAAAATTCACAAACTTGGATTTGGCCTCATTGATGCGGAGTCCCGACATTTCGCAAAAAAGTTGTACCGTAGTGGCCATCCCCAGGACCTGAGATCGATCCCCCTCAATAAAGCAAAGGGTGTCATCCGCAAATTGAAGAAGAGGAATATGAAAATTACCCAAATAACATCCGCGAGTAAGTCCAGCATTGGCCACACCCTGGATCATACGTGGCATCACGTCAGTCGCCAGAACGAAAAGAAGAGGGGCAAGGGGGCAGCCCTGACGAACCCCCCTGCGAGGCTGGAAAAGGCCCCCGGCCGGCCGGCCGTTAAGCGATAGGGAGAAGGAAACGGTAGTAACACATCGTCTGACCCAAGAGATCCACAAGGGGGGAAGCCCCGAGACTTCAAAACCGACCATAAGAATCGCCAGTCCAAGGAGTCATAAGCCTTCGCAAAATCAATTTTCCATAGAATCCCCTTCGTACCATTTCTGTGCCATCCATCAACAATCGCAGAGGCCAGCGCGAAGCAATCAGAAATCTGTCTTCCCTTGATAAAAGCGGCTTGGGCGGGAGAAATGAGGGAGTCAAGCAGGGGAGCAAGCCGCCTAGCCAACGCCTTAGCAGTGATTAAATAGATGCCATTAGAGATAGCAATCGGGCGAAAGTCCTCAATACGGGTAGCCCCATGGGACTTCGGAATGAGGACCACGTTTGCACGGTTAATCCTGTCAAAGCCCCGATTTCCATCGCAAAATTCGAGAGCCACATCGAAAACATCATTGGCGATAACATCCCAGAAGTCCCTATAGAAGGAAATGGGGAAACCATCGGGACCAGGGGAGGCGTCAACGTTAAGGTCCCAAACCGCCTCCTTAAGCTCATCAAGCGAGAATGGCCTAATTAAAAGAGTCGAATCCGAGCTGGCCAGCGCTGGGACCCCGCTGGCCGTCCATCGCCAGGAGGAAGAGGGCTGCCATTCGAAGAAATTCTTGAAATGGTTAACCAATGCCGAGCCTAACTCGCGATTGCCCTGAATAGAAACGCCCCCAATTTCAAGGGAGGAAATACAATTAGCACGCTTACGTGCACTGGCAACCCGATGGAAGAATTTAGTATTAGCGTCCACACTCTTTATCCAACGAATCCGAGAACGCTGCCTCCACTCAATGGCCATTTTCCTGTCGTCCTCCGAGACAAGATGCATAGCTGAAGAGCGTTCGGATAATTCCTCAGGGGAAAGCTCCCTATCGTTCTCAATACGATCCAAACGAAGAATAGTTGCCTCAGCCTCGCTGCGAGTAGCGAGTCTAGTCTGACGAGTGGAAAATTTAAAGGAGGCGAGTGCACGACGAAGGGATGAAAGTTTAAGATCAAAACGGCGAGCCGCATGACCAGAATAAGAAGTCTGGGACCAGTGATTGCGCACAATATCAATAAAGTTAGGCTCCAGCAACCAACTCCTCTCATATCGAAAAATACCGCGCGGACGGGAGGACTCGCTAGCCTCCTAAATAATGGGGGTATGATCTGAAAAAGACCTCGATCGAGAGGAAATCGAGCACAGTGGGAACGCCTCCATCCAACGAGAGTTTGCAAAAAATCTGTCAAGACGTGAGCGAGATGAGCTATTACACCAAGTGTATATAATATCTGAAGCCACCAAATCTTCAAGAGCCAAGTCATGGATGAAGTCCAAAAATTCGCTTGAGCCGGGATTCCTTCTCCCCCTACCACGAGGGCGGTCACATGAGAGCAAAGTAACATTAAAATCCCCCCCCCCCCCCCCCCCCACAATCCAAGGAATGTCCCCCAAAGCCGCAGCATCAGCATTTAGATCCTCCCATAATAAACGACGGGCAAGATGGCATAAAGGCGCATAGACGCAAGTGAAAGCCATTGAAACATTCGAATCCACATGAACAAGGATGACAGTGATAGACTGACCCATTGCCACTCCTCCAGATTCTCGGTGGTTACGATCAGGCAATGAAGCTCTCGCGAAAGTGAAGCCCCATCAATCATCAGGTGGCGCATGAGCGCGCTCAGATGCCTTCTTCTTCTTTTGCTTCGAGCAGTGGTGTCTAGGGTTCCCCGATGGGAACCCATCATTCATGCATGAAAGAACAAGGGGCATGATACCCCTTATATAAATGAGGGGGTAGGATAGTTTGTTTGTTTTTTAAATAGAAGAGGGGAGTTTCGACTTAACTATGGGCCACAACAAGAAAAGGGGGATGCATAGCTTTTGGGCACAAACTGTGCTGCAAATTCTAAAAAAAAGAGGGTGCCAAACAAAAAAAACCCAAATTGGGCCATGTCTGTGGTATGAAAAAAAGAGATTTTTTTTGAAAAAGGCGCATATAAAAAGAAAAGGAAAAGGCTCCCCATCTTCAGTTTTTAAAAAGGGAAAGTGACAATTAAAAAAAGGGAAGTTGCTGGGATTTTTTTGAGAGAAGAAAACCATTTTTAAAAAGGGAGAGTGGCATCTAAAAAAAGGGAAGTTGCTGGAATTTTTTTTTGAGATTATTTTGATTTCCCATCTTCAGTTTTTCTCTCAACTTGATCCCTGTCATCTATTCCGACCAGCATGGGAGAAAGCAGTGTAGGAAATTAAAATATCGATATCATATCAGTCCGCTTATCGGTGGAAATGTCAGAAATGGCTCAAAAAGCCATTTTTGCCATTTTTTTAGAAATTAAGATCATCCAATATATTAAAAAATAATCTACAAATACACACTTATATCATACAGATCGGTTATTTATACCCCATATATCGTACATATCGGTCATATCAAACATATCGCTGTTTATGTTGATTCCTGACTTATAGATATTGGAGATGGATTTCATTCAAGTTCTTAAAACATTAAATAACTTAGGAAAAAAACATTTACTCTTGACTTTCAAATACACATTGCAGCTTGATGAGTCAGTGACCCCCAAATATATATCAAATTGGGGGAATGGATGGGGGCTAGTTTCGTGGAATCAACTCAAAAAAAGATAGTCAGCCTACTAGATTACATACAAAGTACTATCCTACACTGGAAGAAGAAGTAGGAAAAGGCAAATATCTAGTGGGAGTTTTCTTCTTCGTCGCCGTAAATCATCATTCATAATATTGAAAATAGCATTTTATGAATTTGGAATAGTTTATGGGCGGGAATTGAACCCTGGATTCACAATCCACCGCCTTAATCCACTTGGTGTGACACATATGGATCATCTATGATCTTTATGTCTCACGTATCAATCATTTCGGGCACATAGTGAATGGCATTGAGATGATACATTTGATTCCAAAATTGTACATATAGATTAATGACTAATGAGACAATTTTTCTTTAGTATAAAGATTTATCTATTGAGAAAATAAATGAAAAATATGTAATTAATGCAGTATTGTAATAGAGATTACCTAGAACCAAGAACTCTGTGGAGGATCTGAATCGACCCCCTGCCCTGTAGTCTCTCATAGCAGATCGTAGATTCAGTAATCCATGACATACTGCCGGTAATGATGGTCATCCATCCCTATGAGTATCTCGAGATGAGGATAAGCAACACTGGATCTGATATCATGAGGGGCACGATGAGGCTGCGAAGTATTGGCTTGAGATCTTTGGGATGATGACGACGGAGTAGGACAAGATCTCTGTGTAGGAGGCATGAAAGTGTACTCGGGGAAGAAACCAAAACAATCACCATCAAAGAAGCTACCCTGGCTCTGCTCGGGTTGGCTACCTTGGTAGTTCTCACCGCTGTAGCTGCTATATCCTCCAAACCCATTGTTCCCATCTTAGGGAGGTGTATACACCCGAGGAGGAGGTCCAGGACGAGGAGCATGAAAGAATTGCAGGAAGATGTCAAATGATCTCTCATCGTGGAGGAGCATGAAAGAATTCATGTATTTAATTAATTACTATTTTTTAGTTAACATAAATCACAATATAATCTTGTTTTCTATATCTAGAATATGAGATCCGACTTTATTCTTTCATAACTTAACTTCATTTCACAACATAACTCAAAACCCCAAATTAGTTCCCTAAATATCTCACTATATTATAGATCTAATTTTTAATTCATGGATTTAATTGGTTACTAATTTTTAGTTATCTTAAAGCACATACAAGCTTATTTTCTATGTCTAAATATGAGATCTAACTTTATTCTTCCATAACTTAACTTGATTTCACAACATAACTAAAAAATCCCATATTAGTTCCCCAAATATCTCACTAAATACTTCAAATCTTGCCAAAAAAACAGGATTATGCGTTACCAAACAACTATGAACAAAAGCCCTAATAAATTTTACATTTTCAACAAAGAAATCATCGTAGATCTAGATGTTACCTCGAGGACGACAACCTTAAGATTTGGAGAAGAGCTTGGATGAAGAATGTGGGCGAAATTGGAGATCTGGAGCTATATGGGCGATATGGGTATGATATCGGTGCAAGTCCACATTGACAGATTCCTCCTGTTGGGGATATATCGCCATCATGCGATGTATCATCGATATATCGACGAAACACGGTAAATAGATATAAGGCATGATATTGATATCCTCCTTCCTCCGAGGACGATATACCAACGGTGTATTGCGATATTTTCTACTATGGGAGAAAGGGGGCGTATTGTGTAGAGCGCTTAGATTCCATACTCCACCATTTAGATTCAAACTCTGTCTATCATATTAGTTCAGAGTCCAAGTTCAGGCATTCCATGTTCGGGTGACCCGATTTCTTTGAGTTCTTCAGAGATAGATTAACTCAAATACGACCGGTCCTAAGCCTAGGTAAATGAGAAGGGTTGCGTTACGTAGCCGACAACCATTGTAAAAAAGTTAGAGACAAATTCCTAATTTCAATTGAGAGCACTATTTAGGAATTAGCTTTAAGGCAGTCAGATCTTTTCAACATGGATTTCTGCAAACATCTGGATTTCATTGGGGCCTTCCCTACTTGCGACGCGTTGCATCACCCGAATGCAATGAGAAGTTGGCAATGGCCGTTACATCGATGCTCGGATGTAGTTTAAAATTTGCAAGGGTTCTCGCATGAGGAACACATACGAGTAAATAAGCTAGTTCCGCTGCATCGTTGTCTGGATGCAGTTTGAAATTTGCAAGGGTTCTCGCATGATGGACACATGCGAGTAAAGAAGTTAGTCCAAAAGAGGTCGCAAAAGTAGTAGTGGATAGGTAGTTGGAATATTGGCTCTTTGATTAAAAAATCGATGGATATAGTATATATTGTGGAAAGAAGGAAGATTCAAATTCTATGATTCCATGCGACAAAATGAGTTGAATAGAAAGCAATGGAGATAGAGAAGACATGCTTTAAATTATTATTCATGTAAAGAAAATGTTAGAAATGGTGTTGGAGTTGTTGTTCATAAGGATTTGAAGGATGGTGTGGTTGATGTGCAAAAATTTGAGGATCACATTATTTTGCCAAAATTGGTGCTTGAAGAAAGAATTTAGAATACCATCTCTGTTTATGCACCTCACATTGGTTTAGAGGAATGGTTTAAACAAGCTTTTATTTGGGAGGATTTGGATAAGATTATGCAAGGAGTCCCACAAAAAGAGATGATTTGCATAGGTGGAGATCGTAATGGACATGTCAGGGTATGCTAGTGTTCATGAGGGCCATGGCTTCGGGGATAGAAACAGAGAGGGAAAAGTCATTCTGGATTTTGTAACAGCTTATGACTTTTTCATAGAAACACTATCTTCAAGAAGAGGGATGGGCATTTAACTACTTATAAGAGTGTCCTGACTAAAAACGGAGAAGAGATCGATTGTGTTGCAAAGATTGCAAAGTAGTCCATGAGAGAGCTTGACATCTCAACATTGATTGGTAATCATGGACATGCAATTAAAAGGGTTGGTAAAGAAAAGGATGGTTCCCAAGATCATTAAAACTAGATGGTGGGATAGCTCCGCTAAAGCTTCAACAAAATCACAGGTCACAAGATCTGGCCGTCGAGCATCTTTCAAATGCAAAATTCTAAATTCATCTATATCCCTTTTAAATATTTAAGAAGAGTCGTGTAGAGATCTAACTAAAGCTATTGATAGCGGGTAGGATCCCCTTATCACTAGTCTCAGCCTGACTGACTAGCTAGACTTGATCTACATGTGAGTCTCTTTGCTTAGGAAGCAGGCCAATTTCCACTAAGAAAGAACTAAAGAACTATTTTTTGATTAAAAAAAGAAAGCTGCTTTGATATATTTAGAGACATAACCTTTCCCTAAGCTAAGGAATGGACTTTGAAAGCAGAACCTAAACACATGTCATTGTTCTAAATCTAGTCATTGTCAAGTGCCTTTCCCTCTTATCCTCTCTTATGCCTCACTTCTTCAGGTCCTAGCTTCACTATACTATAGTATCTGATCTCCTCTTGTAGAGATATATTTTATGTTATGCTATTTTGTATTTGTATTGTTTCTTATTTTCCTTCTTCTTATGAACTCTTTATGTAATTTACCCATAGGCTACTCTTCTATATAAGAGAGCATAGGGTTTATGGAATAAACAACGCATTCATTTCTTCCAACATGGTATTAGAGTGGCGGTCCTAGACCGGAGCTCATATACCCTAACTCTAATCCACACTCATCGACCCCTTCTCTCTCTCTCTCGATCTCGATCTCGGCGCCGCCCTCCCTTTCGGTGCCGCCAACCGCCACACCACATCCCCTAGGCGTTGCCAGCTCGTCGCGCCACCAGACCACTCACCATCCTGTTGCGCGCAACCTCGGCACCGCCAGCCTTCCGCCGACCCTCCTCGGGCTGCAGCCAGGCCGTCGGTCTCCACTGCTGTCGGCCTCCGTCCCCGCCTCCACCAGTCTCGTTTCGTTCGCCTCGATATGGATTTGATTGCATAAGTCAACATATGCAATCAAATTCTCATATGTTCGTGTAGACATCTATTTATTGGTCTACGAATATCCCGTGATCTTCATTTGGCATCATGTCAGAAAACAAAGTTGACGTACCCGCCACAAGTGCCTTCAAAAGTTCGACACCAATTGTCAAGATGGACGGGACGAACTATGAGCTCTAGGCTATGCAGTTCATGAGCCTTATGAAGTCTAACGGTAAGAAGCACATTCTTACTTGTTGGGAAAAGAGACTTCGATGTATATTCAGAAAAACCCTAGGCTCTCTTATATAGGGAGAGACCTTAGGGTAAATTACAGAGAGGTCTATAGAAAAGAAAGAAATAACAACAAACTCCATAAATAAATAATAACACTACTAACTATTTCTACACTCCCCCTCAAGGTGGAGCATAGATATCTATCATGCTCAGCTTGGACGAACATCTCTGAAATGGTCCTCTGAGCAGTGGCTTGGTAAATATATCTGCAGTCTGATCTCCTGAGCTCACATGTGCAGTAGATATCAATCCTCTCTGGATCAAGTCCCTAGTATAGTGGCAGTCAACTTCAATATGCTTGGTCCTTTCATGAAAAGCTGGATTGTTGGCAATGAACAATGCTGCCTGATTGTCACACTGAAGCTTCATAGGTAGAGGTACCGCTACATGTAGATCTTCTAGTACTGAGTGAACCCACATCATTTCTGTACTGGCTTGAGCCATGGCCCTATACTCGGATTCGGCACTGGACCTTGCCACAACAGTTTGTTTCTTGCTTTTCCAAGAAACCAAAGAGCCTCCAACAAACACTGCAAACCCTGAGGTTGATTTTCGGTCCTTGGGACATCCTGCATAATCTGCATCTGCACATGCTGAGACAGATAAGTCCGTGCCCTTTCTGAATAGCAGCCCTGAACCTGGAGAAGACTTTAGATACCTCAGTATCATGTGTATAGCGTCCATGTGAACCTGTCTTGGCTGCTCCATAAATTGACTCACCCTGCTAACTGCAAATTGAATGTCTGGGCGAGTTATGGTGATGTAGAGGAGTTTGCCCACCATCTCTCTATATCTCCTCTTATCTACTTCATCAGTATCACCATCATACAGCCTCACGCTGGGATCCATAGGAATACTTGATGGTTTGCAACCATCCATGCCCGTCTCAGTCAGGAAGTCTGTAATATACTTCCGTTGGGTCATTACCAAACCCTGTGCATTCCTTGCAAATTCTAACCCCAGGAAGTATCTCAGGGTGCCAAGATCTTTTGTAACAAATTGACGGCCAAGGAATGCCTTCGCCTTTTCTATGCCCTGTGCATCATCTCCTGTAACAAGAATATCATCCACATAGACCATAATAACAACCGTACCTGCCAATGACTTCTGGACAAACAATGAGTGATCGGCATTTGACCTCTTGAATCCTTGTTGCTCAATCAGGTTGGACAACTTCTGGAACCATGCTCTGGGGCTCTGTTTGAGGCCATATATTGCTTTGTGAAGTCTACAGACCATCTGCTTCTCCCCCTCAGCAGTAAACCCAGGTGGCTGCTGCATGTAGACTTCCTCCTGCAAGTCTCCATACAGAAATGCATTCTTGACATCTAGTTGAGATATACTCCAATCACGGACTACAGCAACAGATAAGAGAATGCGAAGGGTAGAATGTCTCGCCACTGGAGAAAAAGTATCCATGTAATCCACACCGTAGGTTTGCGTAAACCCACGAGCGACCAAGCGTGCTTTATACCTATCCAGGGTTCCATCTGCATGGTATTTGACTGTAAAGACCCATTTGCAGCTCACAACGGATGCATCAGAAGGTGCAGGGACCAAAGACCATGTGCCACGAGACTGCAGGGCCCTCATTTCTTCTTCCATTGCTAATCGCCAGCATTCATTCTGCAAAGCTTCCTGGTATGTCCGTGGTATCTCCACGGAAGACAGAGCTGCGGCAAATCTCTGAAAATCACCTGTGAGACGGTGAAAAGAAACCTGTGAGGCAAACGGATAAGCGGCACATTGCCGCTTCTGTTTCCGAAGAGCAATCAGAACATCAAGACTGTCATCTGCTGTACGAGATGGGCTAGTGTCAGCCTGAACTGAAGGATCCTGCACATGTACCAAACCTGACCCGTCAGTAGTAGTGCCATCTGAACATACCTGAGGCGGGATGATCGGCTGCTGTGTGGTCTGAGCAGGACCTGACCGGCGCGTATAGAATTTCGGTAACAGTGAAATGATAGGCCGTGGATTGGGTGGAGGTGGAGGAGGTGGTGGGGGTGGTGGAGGTGGTGCTGGCGTGGAGACAGACACAGGGGAAGACTCAGATGTACTCAATGTAGGTGGTGGAGGAACATAGATCTCATCAGTGGTAATGGATGGTACCATTCTGTCACCTGCAGGAGAGAAATACATGACAGACTCAAAGAAAGTGACATCCTAGATAAATCATCCACTACCACTAGATAAAACCTGTGTCCCTGATGATCGGGAACACGACTTGGACCCCATATATCTATATGTAACAACTCAAAAGGGGAGCTACTGCTCCGACTCAGACGACGTGGGAAGCTCGACCTGTGATGCTTTCCCAACTGACACGCTTCACATTGAAACGAAGAACTAGGAGAGATCTGAGGCAGAAGATGGCGCATTTTCTGAAGCGGAAGGTGACCAAATCGGAGGTGCCAAATGTACGGAGAGACTGGTCCAGCCGAATGAGAGGAGACACCAGCATATGAATCCCGGACCAGCCTATATAAACCATTCTGCTCAGAGCCACAGCCAATCACCTTGCCCGTGAGTATGTCCTGAAAAATGAGAGAAGACGGGTCAAATATGGCACGACAGTTCAAATCCTTCGTAATCTGACTAATAGATAGCAAATTCATTGAGAACTCAGGAGCATGCAGAACATCCTGTAAATGCAAAGTGGAGGACAGGAAAACCTCCCCCTGTCCAATAAGGGGCGAATGGGTACCATCTGCTATCTGTACTGAACGTCCGGGAGGAATATCCCTGTAGGCCTGTAATCTACCTCTATCTCGGCAGAGGTGATGTGTGGCTCCAGAATCAATAATCCAGTCGGATATATCATGAGATGTAGTAGATCTACCTGAGGAGCTTGCGGCTGCGGAAGAACTGGCAGAGGCAGTGGCAGCAATATCTGAGGAACCACCGGGCGAATCACCAGAAGCATGTGGCATAATCTCTCGGAGACGGGCGACAAGTTCGTCAAATCGACTATCTGCAGTAGAAGTCAGTGGAGACTGAGAGTGCTCTGCAATGCGTGCTGATGCTGGAAATCCATGCTTCGAATAGCATGTCTGACTAAAGCGACCACCCCTCCCCTGGGGTCCACGGCCACGTCCACGACCACGGCCAGATGGTGGTCCACCTCTCCCACGCGAGACTGCCATCGCTGAAGGAGGTGGAGTAGAAGAGCTGGAGGAGACTGGAATGCGGCTAAGCCGTCTGTAAACATCCTCAACTGGAGGAATAACTGCATCAGCAAGAATCTGAGATCGAGCTGCATCGTACTCTGGGTCAAGGGCCGCAAGAAGAACACCAACCATGGTAGCGTTTCGAAACGCCTTCTGCTGCTCAGGTGTTGCAGTCAGAGGGATGATACTATATAACTTCTCGAACATCCCTCTTAGGGATGTATAAAGAGAATGGAGAGGTCTGCCGCTCTGCTTCATTGTGAATATGTCGTGCTGAAGCTGCAACATCTTCGTCTCATTTCGCACTTGCGAATATGTGGCGGCAAGAATTTCCCACATTGCCTTAGCAGTGGGCTGATGGAGGACATCGTTGGCAATCTCCGTCGTTAAGGTGCCGGACAACCAGACCTTTGCATAGGAATCATCAGCCTCCCATGAGGCATAGATCCCAGTCTTCTCTGCGGGCTCATCCTCGGTAAGAATATGTTTCTTACCATTCGACTTCATAAGGCTCATGAACTGCATAGCCCAGAGCTCGTAGTTAGACCCATCCATCTTGACTATTGGCGCAGGACCTTTGAATGCGCCGGTGGAAGGCATATCAACTTTTGATTCTGACATACTGCCGCTTGGAGAAGAACTGGGATGTGTAGACGTAATGCTGGATGTCTACAAAAACTGCATCGGATTTGAGTGCGTATGTAGACGTTTACGCACTCAAACCCACATATCGGATGAAGAGAGAGCTAGGGCACGCCTCAACGTAGGCTTACAGCCCTTTACTCGGCTAACAGGTGCCGACCGATGGACTGGGAGCCGCTGATCTTATTTGCGGCTGTGCTGACAGCCGGGCTGGAGAGCTAGGGCGTCACCTGAGACCTCCGGGGCTAGGTTGGGGCCGCCTTGTGACCTAAGGCAGCAGGCGAGGAGGTGCTGGGGGCTGCCTGGAGGCGAAAGGCTGCAGGCGGAGATGTGCTGGGGCCTTCGGCGGCAGTCTAGACCCGCTGGCTGGGGGCTGGTACCGTCGTTGGTGGACTAGGAAGGAGTCCTAAGGCGGCGTGGGAACCTCGATCGGAGCCGGAGAGGAAAGGCGGCGCCGAGGAGGGAAGAGGGCGGCGGGTGGGGAAGGGAAAGGGGGGGCGGCGCGAGAGCCCTAGGGCGGCTCTGATACCATGTTGGGAAAAGAGACTTCGATGTAAATTACAGAGAGGTCTATAGAAAAGAAAGAAATAACAACAAACTCCATAAATAAATAATAACACTACTAACTATTTCTACATTACTGATGATGAACTGGTGGAGAAAATAAGGATTCACGCCTCATGGGAGGCTGGCGATGCGTATGCCAAAGTTTGGTTATCAAGAACATTGACGACAGAGATTGACATTGACGTGTTGCATCAGCCCACTCCAAGGCAATGTGGGATATTCTTGCAGCAACTTATTCTCTGGTACGAAAGGAAACCAAGTTCCTTCAACTACAACATGATATCTTCACTATCAAGCGGAATGGATGACCTCTTCACTCATTGTACACATCCTTGCACGGAATGTTTGAGAAGCTCCACAGCTTCATGTCTCTGACAGCTACTCGTGAGCAACAGAAGACTTATAGGTATGCCACCTTGGTGGGTGTTTTCCGAGCAGCCCTTGATCTTGAGTATGAGGCTGCTCGCTCTCAGATTCTGGCAGATGCCACTATTCCTCCCACGGAGGAAGCTTTCCGCCGGCTCAGTAGGATCACTGTTTCATCTACTCCTGTCATTCAGACTTCCTCTGTAATGGCTGCCTCTCGAGGTTGAGGAGGTACTTCTCAATTTCGAGGACGTGGACCGCAGGGCAGAGGCGGTCGTATTCGTCAGCCATGCACTTGTTGCCACCGCCCTGGACAATATGTCCAGAGGATGCATGCTATTCCAAGCATGGATTCCCTGCTTCTGTACGTATGGCCGAACAGATTGAGCCTCCAGCTGCTTTCTCTTTGGATCAACATTTTGATGATCTTGTAGCTCGTTTGAGGGGTATTATACCTCCATCTGGTCCTTTAACGCCTTTGCCGGTCACCGAGAGTCATTCTGATGTTGCTGCTTCAGTCTCCTCCTGTACCTCAGGTAGTACTTTTGCACTCACTAACAGTAGTGGATCTGATACTATAGAGTGGATTGTGGACTCTAGTGCCATACATCATCTGTGTGGAGACAAGGGTCAACTTACAACCTACAGACATGTTCCTATAGGATGCACTGTGGTTATTGCAGATGGGATGTACTCCCTGATTACTGGTTAGGGGGAGACTAGTTTGACACCCTTTATGCATATAAAGAATGTGTTGTATGCACTGATTTCTCTATGAATTTGTTGTCAATTAGTCGGATTACGAAGGATTTACATTGTCGAGCCATTTCTGATCCATTTTCTCTCATTTTTCAGGACATCCTTACGGGCAACGTGATTGGGTGTGGCCGTGAGCGTGTGACGTGTCTATCGCCTAGTTCGGACTCCATATACCGGAATCTCCTCTCTACCTGCTGGACCTGTCTCACCATTTATGTGGCACCTGCGCTTTGGTCATCCCTCGCTTTAGATACTATGTCATGTTCTGCCCCAAATTTCGCCTTACACGTCCTTTCAATGTGAGACTTGTCAGTTGGAAAAGCATCATCGATCTACCTTTCCCAGTCGTCAAAGTCGGAGTAGTAACTCTAGTTTTGAGTTATTTCATGTCGAAATTTGGGGTCCCAATCGTGTTCCTGATCACCAGGGGCACATGTTTTATCTTGTCGTTGTTGATGATTTTTCTCGTCTGTCTTGGGTCTTCATATTAAAGAATAAATCTGAAGTAGGGAATGTTATCAAAAATTTCATAAATGAAGTACGTAATGTTTTTTTTGCCTCTGTGTAAATTGTGAGGACTGATAATTCTTTGGAATTTTGTACTAATACTCTCTCAAATTATTTTTCTTTCCATGGAAATATTCACAAAACATCCTGTGCCTATACTTCACAACAAAATGGAGTTGCAGAACGAAAACATCGTCATTACTATATATCTATATCTGGGCTCGTTAAGAAGAGAAGGAAGGCACTTCGACAATGAATTGCTTGATGTCACTAGGGCGCTTCTCGTACAGAGTCGTGCTCCTCATTCTTTCTGGGGCGATGCTAATCTAACGGCATGCTATCTCATTAATCGCATGACATCGTCAGTCTTAGGTGAGAGGATTCCTTTTTTCTTTAGCTTTCCCTGAAAAGGAATTGTTCTTACTTCCTCCTCATGTGTTTGGCTTGGCTGCCTTCATCCACCAATTGTCTCCATGTATTAACAAGCTCTGTCATAGAGTTGTCAAGTGTGTTTTTGTCGGGTATTCCAGGACACAAAAATGGTACAAATGCTATGATCCGATGCACATGAAATTTTATGTTAGTGCCGATGTCACCGTTTTTTGAGTCCGTTATGTATTTCTCCCCTACATGTGATCGGTTGATGTTTTTAGACACTGATGAAGCCATATACATGCCACCACCTCCACCACAACCATCTCTAATACAACCACCACGACCACTACCTACACCACTCCCACCTCCTATTATAGTTCTTGTTCAACCATTGCCACACCACTATACCCGTCCGCCTGCTTCTGCTCATGGTCACCGCTCATCATCTAGCTCGCATGAGGTATATCCTAAGAATATAGTTTCTAATGATGGATTTAATGGTTTACCTGAGCTGGCTTCGTTACAGGGGACAGATGAGGAGACTACTGATTTGGATCTACCTATTGCGCTTCAGAAACATAAGCGTAGCTGTGCGACATATCCTATAGCATCAATAGTTTCTTTTGATTGGTTATCTAGTGAATTCAGGAACTTTGCTGTTGCACTATCTGCTGTGGACATTCCACGGAATTACCAAGATGCTTTGAAGAACAATCGATGGCGCTTTGCTATGGAAGAAGAGATGACTGCTCTTCAGTCGAGAGGCACCTGTAGTCTTGTCCCTGCTCCTACTAGTATGTCTACAATTAGCTGTAAATGGGTGTTCACAGTTAAGCAAAATGCAGATGGTAGCATCAACAGATAAAAGGCACACCTTGTTGCATGAGGGCTTACACTGACATATGGGGTGGATTATTTTTTTTTGAAGCTTAAAAGAGGGGGAGACACTCGGTGGTGTTCAACCCAATGTATTAAAAAGTAAGAGAAAAAAAGAAATTACAAAGAGAAGAGAAAAAGAATAAAAAACCGACCAACCCAAGAAGAAGGCCGCAAACAGTGTAACCCCCCTGAAAAAATCCCATAAGATTACCCCTGGGAGCAATCGTCCAGAAGCCGCATAGCACGTAACATGATATTCTCCGTATAGAAACGTTGAGATGAAAAAATAGCCTCATTCCTCCCCAACCATGGCCTCAAATTTCGCCGAAATTCGACCGAATTTAGGTCTCGGTCGAATTTCGGTTTCGGTGGGTTACCGAAATCCAGCCGAAATGCCTTGTGTCGACCGATATTTGGGGGTCTTAGTTGAAAAAACGACCGAAATGACCGAAATTTCGGTCGAATTTCGACCGAAATTCGGCCGAAATTTCGTTTCGGTCAGTCACCGAAACGAAACCGAAATCCGACATTTAAGGCCTTGTCCCCAACCAAGTACTCCAAAGCCTAGCAAGAGGGTCCAGAAGAAGCTTCCTGTCCCGACCCCGTGAAGAGACCAAGCTCTCACAGACGGCTGGAAAGGAGACCACATTAAGCCAAGGAACATCAACCCAAATCGAGCGAACAAGCGGGCATTCGAAGAGCAAATGGGTGATAGTTTCCCGTTCCGCATCACAAAGACCGCACATGGGACTAATATTCGGCAAGAAAACATCACATCGATCGCGAGTCAAAAGGCGACCAAGACGAAGGAGCCATAAGAACATACCAATGCGCTCAGGAAGTTTGAGGGACCAAATGAATCGGCAGTCGCGCGACAAAATAACGTCATTGGCAACCACGAACGGGGAGATAGCCAAATACGCCTTGCGAGTGGAGAAAGACCCGTCCTTCCAGGCCCAGTGATCACGCCCACCAGACGGCCGAGGGGCATCACTAAGGAGAGCCATAAGAGAAAGGAAATCGTCCAGCCGAAAGTCGGAGAGGCTCGCAGCGATCGAGGGGCACCAGCAGCCGTTATCCCAAGAAGAGGCAATAGAGGCCTCCTTGTTCTCGACCAAGGCGAAGAGGTGCGGGAACCTCAGGTTGAAAGCACCCGTACCAGCCCAGTCATCGGACCAGAATCTGAATGAATTCCCATTGCCCAGCACAGGCGCAAAGAGGGGCCGAAATTGGCCAAAAATGCGCGTCACACCATGCCTGAAAGGAGAGATGGAGCAAGCAGAATTGCCCCTAAAGCCGGCCGTGAAGTCCGCACCGAGCAAAGTCCGCAGGACGTTAATCATAAAGCTATCCTCAGTGCCCCAAACACGCGCAACCATTTAAGCAGAAGAGAATTGTTGACCGCCTCCAGGCTACGGACCCCCAAACCCCCCAGACGCTTAGGACGGGTGATAACCTCCCATCCAACGAGGTGAATCCCCCTTTTATCACCCCCATTTTGTCCCCACAGGAACCGACGCATACATCGCTCCATCCTCAGACGAATCCCTTTGGGCAAAGCACGGACCGATAAAAAATAGACGGGAATAGAGGCGAGAACCGCTTTAAGAAGAATCAACCGCCCACCCCTGGAAAGCAGCACCGCACGCCAGCCCGCAAGGCGTGCCTCCATCTTCTCCACAAGAGGCTTCCAATCGCGCAGACGAGAGCGACCAACAGTTAGAGGAAGACCAAGATATTCAAACGAAAGAGATGACGGATTGGATCCCAACAAATGAGCACATTCCAGAGCCTCCGCCTCCGGCAATCCAAAAGGAATCACTTTGGACTTGGCAGCATTGATCGCCAGACCGGAGGCCTCAGAGAAAAGTTGCACAGTCGCAGCCATGCCAGCCACCGCATCGGGGCCCCCCTCGACAAAGCATAAAGTATCATCGGCAAACTGAATAGAATGGACATGGAGATCCCCAAAAAAGCAACCCCGGGTCAACCCAACCGCAACAACCCCATCAATCATCCGAGGCAGGACATCCGCCGCCAACACAAAAAGAAGAGGGGCGAGAGGGCACCCCTGGCGCACGCCCCGACGCGGCTGGAAAAAACCCCCGACAGGGGTACCGTTCAGCATAACAGAGAGAGAAGCCGTGGAGATACACCGCCGCATCCAAGAAATCCACAGCACCGGAAAGCCCCGCCTACGCAGGACAGACCACAGAAATCTCCAATCAAGGCAATCGTACGCCTTGGCAAAGTCAATTTTCCATAGAATTCCTTTAGTTTTAGACCTCCGCCAGGCCCCAACAATCTCGGAGGCCACGGTATAGCAATCAGAAATATTACGTCCACGAATGAAGGCCGACTGCGTAGGGGAAACCAGCGACGGTAACAGGGGAGCAAGCCGCCTAGCTAATGCCTTAGAGATGATAAGATAAATCCCGTTGGATAAGGAGATCGGGCGAAAGTCCGCAATGCGAGTGGCGGGGACAACCTTAGGAATCAACGTGATAAGAGCGTTATTAATTTTGTTAAACCCACGATTACCAGTCGTAAATTCATGAGCCACCGCCAGTACATCGCCGGCCACCACGTCCCAAAAGTCGCGGTAGAATGCCACGGGGAAGCCATCCGGTCCCGACGCGGCGTTGTCATTATGATCCCAGACCACTTCTTTAAGCTCAGCCAAAGAGAAAGGCCTCACCAAGGCAGAGGCTTCCAAGTCAGAAATGGAAGGGGCACCCTGCCCCAGCCAACGCCAGCGGCGAGGAGTTCCGGAACCGAACGCACACTTGAAATGGTTAACGAAAGCATCGCCAATCTCCCTGTCACCGGTAATAGGGGAACCATTCACCGAAATAGAGCGGATGGAATTGATTCTCCGACGACCACTAGCCACTCTGTGAAAGAAAGCGGTATTCGCGTCCCCCTCCTTAATCCATTTCAACCGAGAATGCTGTCGCCATTCGGTAGTTTGCTTATTGTCCTCCGCCTTAACAACATCAAGTGCCGTGGCACGCTCCTGGAGTTCCACCGAGGACAAATCGCGGTCATTCTCAAGCCGGTCCAGCCTCATAATCATATTTTCCGCCGCAGATCTGGCGGCGACACGGTTAAGGCGTGTCTCCTTCTTGAAAGAAGCCAGCATGCGACACAAGGAGGAAAGCTTTTGATCCAAGCAACAAGCTGCAGAGCCCATATACGAATTCTGGGACCAATGATCGCGCACCATATCTTTGAACCCTGACTCCAGCAGCCAGCATCTTTCGTATCGAAAGAGACCCCGGGGGGGGGGAATCACTTCCCCAGAGTCCCAAATAATAGGGTTGTGATCCGAAAAAGAACGCGGCTGAGAGGCCACCCAACACAGAGGAAAGAGGTCCAAGGATTTACCATTCACTAGAAATCGATCAATTCTCGAGCGGGATGAGTTGTTACGCCAGGTGTACGAAATATCACTGGGCACAAGGCCCTCCAAAGCCAAATCCGAAATGAGAGCACGAAAATCCTCCGAACCGGGGTCCCGCCCCCCGCGACCACGCGACCTATCCGAGGACAGAGCAGTAACATTGAAATCGCCACCCAAAAGCCAAGGCAAGTCTACAAACTCCGAGGCCATATCCCTCAAATCCTCCCAAAGCTCCCTGCGCCGCAGATGACAAATAGGAGCGTATATAGCCGTAAAAGCAAAAGAAACATTGGAGTCAATGCGGGACAAAACCACGCTCAACGATTGTCTCCCCACACGCGTGGAAACAAAGTTGAAAATCCCCGAACGCCAAGCAATAATAATCCCACCAGAAGGACCGACAGCATCCAAAGAACGAAATTCATCGAACGCAAGGGCACCGAAAGACCGCCACAAGGAAGCGTCGACACCAGAAAGCTTAGATTCGAGAATAAAAGCCACATCGCAATTCCATTCGGAGAGGCGCGAGCCCAACGCCCGCTGCTTGTGGGGATCCTTGAGTCCCCGAACGTTCCAGGAGAGCACCTTCATTAAAAACCAGAGGAACGTCCCCCAAAGGCGATAGACCAGCCGCCTCCGCCACCGCATCGCGCAGCGTCGCACAAGAAGAAACCAAGTGGGTGGCAAGTGGAGGAAGCATTTGACGCCTATAGAACTTGCCAAAACGAGAGGAAGAAGCAGCCCCCCCCACAAAGGGATCACCCTCAGCCCCAGAGGTGACCACAAAATGCAAATCCTCGTCCAGGGGAGCGTCATCAGCAGCAGCGATAAAGTAGACAATCGGAGGCGTCCAAATTGGCAGAGGAGGTGGAGACGGAGCCAATAAAGCAGAGGAGTCGAAGTCCTCGAGTAGAATCCGAGAATGGACCACCGCCGAAGCATCGGGCCCCCCATGGAAGCCCTCCAGAAGCTCCGGATCCGGAGCAACAGACACCTGAGGCAAGTCCAGAAAGGAATCCGGAGGCATAATAGGATCCTCAACCACCCGAATGTCACGGAAACGAGGCCAGGATCCGAATCTCACGGATCCGATATTGGAGAAGAAAGCATGATTGCACACGTGGCCAGAAAAGGAGATATGGGGTGGATTATCTTGATACATTCTCACCTATTGCTTGCCATTCCACCTTACGGATTCTTCTATCTGTTGCCGTTATTCGAGATTGGCCATTGTTTCAGTTAGATGTCAAGAATGTATTTGTATATGGTGATCATCATGAAAAAGTCTACATGCAGCTACCACATGTTTTTGCTGTTGAGAGGGAGTATTCGCAGGTGTATAGACTTCATAAGGCGATCTATGGCATTAAGCAGAGCCCTAGAGCTTGGTTCCAGAAGCTTTCCGACTTTTTTGAAAGACAGGGGTACAAACGTTCTAATGCAGATCATTCCCTTTTTCTACAGAAAACATCCAGAGGTATGATTGCAATTATGATGTATGTTGATGATATCCTTATTACTGGAGATGACATACAAGGAATCAAGAGGGTGAAAGAAATGTTGGGTCGTGAATTTGTTACCATGGATCTTGGCGTCCTTAGATATTTTTTAGGACTGGAGTTTGCCAGAAATCAACAAAGACTCTTGATGACCCAGAGGAAATATGTCACTGACTTGCTAAGTGAAACATGAATGCTTGGATGTCGACCTGCCACTACACCTATGGATCCAAGCATGAAACTATATGACGATGATACTGATGAGGTGGATAGGAGGAGATACAGAGAACTGGTTGGATAACTTTATGTTACCATTACTAGACCCGACATATCTTTTGCTGTTAGTCGGGTAAGCCAGTTCATGGAGCAACCACGTCAGGTACGTATGGATGCTATATAGATGATACTCAGATACCTTAAATCATATCTAGGTGCAGATCTATTTTTTAAGAAAGACAAGGAGATCACTATCTCAGCATGCGTAGATGCAGATTATGCAGGATGTCCAAAGGATAGAAAGTCCACAACTGGATTTGCTGTATACGTTGGAGATTCTCTTGTCTCATAGAGAAGCAAGAAGTAAACTGTTGGAGCTAGATCTAGTGCTGAGTCTGAATATAGGGTATAGCCCATGTCAGTACAGAAATGATGTGGGTTAAATCTGTTCTTACATATCTATATACATGAGATTCAGCAGAAGATACATTGCCGTACCAAACTTAGGGTTTCTTCAGAAACCCTAGATTTTTTTTGAATCGATCATGAATAATAGATTCGGAATAGTATTCTTCACGTACAATTTTCAAGAACAGAGAATTCAAAAAACGAATCTCAAATAAAAACTTTTAAAATCCTCGAGAATCGACATGCTCAGAGACCATGTTAGAAAATAAATATACGGAAGAGGAATGATAAACAAAGCATATAAGAACTAAAATATGAAACATGGAAGAACAAGATTTTTACATTGAACCCTACTCCCTAAGGAGCGAGATGATACCACAGGAGAAGGCCTCAAAGGGCCATATGTTGCATTCAACTTTCTCATTGGATACATGAGATCTGGAGCTCCTTATATAGCCTCCAAGTCCCCCCACTGGTAGATGTCGGATAAAACGTGTATGGGGTAAATGGATCTTTTTGGTATCCGTTTACCCATCTACAACATAAGAGACGCACAACCAAATACTCCAACACACTTCTTGTTCAATGCAACAATGTATTCACTATTCTCCATTTTCATGCACATATATTTCTTCACATTATCTCATAGGGGGTTGGAGCTTTCACACGGGCTCACAATCTCGTCAACTACGAGTTGCAAGGCTGTTGCCACATTTTCCAGAATGCCTCTTTAATGAACAACTTGGTGGGTGCCGTCAGAGAAAATGAAATTACATAAAAGATACATTACGATATATTTATCTTAACACTCCCCCTCAAGCTGGAGCATATATATCTATCATGCTCAGCTTGGAACAACACATCTGAAAAAGACTTCGAGATAGAGCCTTGGTGAAGATATCTGCTGTCTGATCTCCTGTAGACACATGAGAGGTAGATATGAGACCTTTCTGTATCAAGTCTCGAGTGTATGGCAGTCCACCTCAATATGCTTGGTTCGTTCATGGAATGCAGGATTATTCACAATGAATAATGCAGCTTGATTATCACAGAAAAGTTGCATAGGAAGAGGAACTTCTATGGTTATGGTAAGATCGGTCAACACCGATCTAACCCACATCATCTCTGCACTCCTTTGTGCCATAGCCCTGTACTTAGATTCTGCACTTGATCTAGCAACTACTGTATGCTTCTTGCTTTTCCATGAGACGAGTGAGTGTCCAACAAAAACTGCAAAACCTGAAGTAGACTTTCTGTCTGTGGGACATCCTGCATAGTCAACATCTACACAAGTTGTCACCTCCAGGGATGCATCCCTACTGAATAAGAGTCCTGAACCAGGTGAGTTCTTCAGATATCTCAAAATCATATAGATAGCATCCATATGTACCTTTCTGCACTGCTCTGTGAATTGGCTGACCTTGCTTACTGCAAGCATAATATCTACCTGGTGATAGTAACATATAAAAGCTTCCCCACCAGTTCTCTGTACCTCCTACTATCAACTTCCTCAGTATCCTCATCATATAATTTCATACTTGGATCCATAGGAGTAGTAGCAAGCTTGGATAAGGTTAGGGCTCTGGACGCGGTGAGCTCGGCGGGCGGTCTGCTCATCGCTTGGAGGTCTGCGGCTTTTACATTCAGTTCGGTATTCAGAGGGAGGCATGCTATATCGGTTCTTTTGACACGTGTGGATTCTTCGTTGCCGATTGTTTTCTCTTGTTCCTACGGGCCATGCTGCAATATTAAGAGAAATGAGCTTTGGGAGGATTTGCGTGAGGCTGGTAAGCGGTTTGTGGGGATCCCTTGGCTGGTTGGTGGTGACTTCAACGTTACCCTCCGCTCGTCGGATAGACCACGTTCCAGGGGTGGTCAGGATCCTAGCTCGTCGGATTTTGCGGAGCTCATTCATTCGTTGGCTCTCGCGGACTTGGGAGCGGGCGATATCACTTACACTTGGAGGAATTTCAACTCCCGATCCTGTATTGACAGATTCTTGGCTTCCTTGGAGCTATTGGATGGTTTCCCTCTCTCGTTTGTTTGCTCCAGGCCTCGATGCATGTCTGACCACAATCCTATCTTGTGGGTCTCTGGGGATGTGTCTATTTCAAGGGTTTCTTTCAGATATGAGAGATGCTGGTTGCTGGAGGAAAATTTCAGGAATATTGTTGCAGATCTTTGGACCATGGTGCAGTTCGGGGGTTCTGCGGTGACGAGGTTTGTTCGCAAGCTCGACTATTTACGCAAAAAGTTGACTGTCTTCAAGAGGGAGTCGAGGGCGGCGCGCATTGCGGCCAGGAGGGAGGCAGAGGAGGTGGTCAGCACTTTGGATGCCTTGGAGGGGGATAGGGAGCTTCAACCAGAGGAGTTGGTCGCACGGTCGACCGCTCAAAAGAATACGACGGACGAGGATTTGAAGCGGGTCACGGAGTGGCGCAAAAGGTCGAGGGTGTCATGGTTGAAGGAGGGGGACGCCAACACGGCGCATTTCCATCGTGTGGCCAGTGGTCGGCGGCGTTCGAACATGCTTCGCTCGATCACGATCAATGATAGGTGTGTGGTGGGGGACGAGGTAATGGGGCGGGCGATCGTGGGGTATTTCAAGGATTTCTCAGAGAGGTGCGTGCCGAGGGTTTGGAGATGGGCAGGGATTGGGGCTCCGCAGCTGTCGCCCTCGCTTTGTGAAGATCTGTCGGCGAAGGTTACGTTGGAGGAGGTAAAGGCGGCAGTGTGGAATCTTAATGCGGATGGTTCTTCGGGGCCTGACGGCTTTTCAGTGGCTTTCTACAGGGATTTTTGGGATTTGATAGGCTCGGAGGTATTGGAGGTGATCATCGAGTTCTGTGATGGTAATGCAAGCTTTGAAAGGATTAATAAGGCTCTTATTGTGCTGCTTCCAAAATCCCCCTCGGCTGAGCGTATTGATGATTTCCGCCCTATTGCTATATCGAGTGCTCTCTATTTGATCGTGGCGAAAGTGTTTGCTCTTAGGCTGGCCCGTGTGCTTGACACTGTTATATCGCCTATGCAGGCGGCTTTTGTTAGGGGAAGGCAGATTGCGGATTGTACAACTATGGCATCGGAGATGGTTGCGAAGTGGGCAAGGGAGGGGAGTCGTGGGGTGCTGTGGAAAGTTGACTTTGCGAAGGCGTATGACTGCCTTGAGTGGAGATTCATTTGGTCGGTTATGAGGAGGAGGGGCTTCCCGAAGGTTTGGATTTCTTGGATGCGCCGTTGCGTCACTACGGCCTCTTTCTCCGTCATGGTCAATGGGTGCCTTGAGGGGGGCTCTTTCCAGCCTAGGAGGGGGGTTCGACAGGGCTGTCCCCTCGCACCTCTTCTTTTCGTCGTGGCCACGGATGTCCTTGCGCGGATGGCTGGCCGGGTTATTGATGGTGGGCTCTCGAGGGGGTTCTCCTGTGACAGGGTGGTGGTCCCCTTGCTCCAGTATGCAGATGATACCGTCTTTTTCATTGAGGGTGGCCCTGCGGAGGTCTCGGCGATGGCGGCGACGCTTGAGGTGTTCAGTGAGATGTCGGGTCTGTTCAAGAATGTGGCCAAGTCGAAGGTGGTTCCGTTTGGTCATAATGCAGAGGAGGTGGGCATGTGCGGTTCGATCTTGGGTTCGCAGCCTTGTGGCCTTCCTATTGATTATTTGGGAATGCCGCTGGTCTTGGGCAGGACGCGCTTGCGGGATTGGTATAAGGTGGTGGAGAAGGTTGAGATGAGGCTGGCCGGTTGGAGATCGGCTTTGCTCTCGAAGGGGGGGCGCCTCGTCCTCCTCAAGGCGGTGCTCTCTTCTATTCCGGTATATTTGCTATCCAACCGTCGGATGTCGGCGGGGATTCGCGGTCGTATTGAGAAGCTCATGCAGAGGTTTTTGTGGGGGAAAAAATAGCGAATCGTCAAGGGGGATGCACTTGGTTGGATGGGAGGATGTGACGAAGCGGAAGAGCGATGGGGGCCTGGGTATCCGAAGGTTGGACCATGTCAATGAGGCTCTCCTCCTTAAGTGGGTCAGCAGATTGTGGGGTCCTGGTGATGATTTATGTTGTGAGGTCTTACGGAAGATTCATGGTGTTGGCGGGGCACTTCCGCTTCCGGTTGCACGGGTGGGATCTCATATGCCCTTCTGGTGGGGGGTGCTGGAGGCTTTTTCTAAATTTTCATCTTTCTTTGACCCTATGCTTGGCGATGGTCGTACTTTCAGATTCTGGACGGAAGTCTGGACGGGTGATGAGCCTCTTTGTTCGAGATTCCCCCGTTTGTTCGCTTTAGCGGTTGATGGCAATGCTTGCGTGGCTTCCTGCTGGTCTGAGGCTGGGTGGTTCCCTCTCTTCCGTGATAACCTTTCGGATCAGAGGCTCCATGACTATCTCCTTCTGTTGGACACCATCAGGGGGGCTCGTCGGCCCTCGGGCGGGAGAGACCACTGGTATTGGAAGGAGGGGCCCTTCTCAGCCAGGAAGGCGTATATGGCGGTGTCTTCTTCCCCTCTTCCAAGGCTGGAGGCGGTGGTGCGTGATTGCGGTTTTTTATGGGGTTTTCGGCTGCCTGTGAGGGTCGGCTTCTTCTTGTGGTTGTTTCGGAGGCAGAGATTAATGACAAGGGATCGTTGCGCGAGGCTGTTTGGCGTAGCCACTGATTATGTTCTTTGCAACAGTGCTGTGGAATCTTTGGAGCATCTTTTCTTCGCCTGCCCTGCAGTGATGGGGATTTGGGAGGAGGCATCTGATGCTTGGGTGTGCGTCACGGATCTGACTTCGTTCTGGGACTCGATGGTGGCTAACAGGAATAGGGAGCGCAGGGAGCCGCTTCGACCTTTGGCGAGAGTTTGGGCAATTTGGCTTTGCCGAAATGAAGCTATCTTTGCGGGGCAGCGTTTTTACAAAGAGAATATGTTGTTACATTGTACGCGTTTAGTTGAGGACTGGTCATTAGTTTAGCTCCCGGTTTGGTATCGCGGTTGATACCTTGTACAATACCTTTTTTTTTCCTTTGTTTCTTTTTATATAAAACAGGGGCGAGCACCACAGAGTGTTTCCCCCTATTTTTTAGGCTTAAAAAAAAAGAAAGTAGATCCATCACAAACTTTCTCTGGGTCATTACTAGACCACAGAGATTCCTGGCAAATTCTAATCCCAGGAAGTAGCGAAGAGTGCCAAGGTCCTTGGTCACAAACTCTTTACCTAGGAACTTCTTGGCTATCTGAATGCCTTGAGCATCATCTCCTGTAACAATAATGTCATCTACATAAACAAGAATGGCAACCGTACCTTTCTGTGTCTTCTGAACAAAAAGTGAGTGGTCTGCAGTGGACCTCACAAACCCCTGTTGCTCAATCAATTCTGACAGCTTTTGGTACCAAGCTTTAGGACTCTGCTTCAGGCCATAAATTGCCTTATGTAGCCTTCATACCTTATGGGACTCCTCCTCAACAGGAAACCCAGGTGGCTGCTGCATGTAAACTTCCTCCTGAAGATCTCCATAGAGAAATGCATTCTTCACATCAAGCTGAAATAACGGCCAATCCCATGAAGTTGCAACAGCTAGTAGAATTTGTAGCGTTGAGTGTCTCGCTACTGGAGAAAAAGTGTCCTGATAATCCACCCCATATGTTTGGGTGAAGCCTTGTGCCGTCAACCTTGCCTTGTAGCGATCCACACTCCCATCTGCGTTTTGCTTAATGGAAAATATCCTCTTGCAGCTTACAATGGAAGCACCTTGCGGAGCAGAAACAACACTCCATGTCCCTCGTGACGTTCAGGCCGCCATTTCTTCTTCCATGGCATTGCGCCACCTGTCGTCTTGTAAAGCCTCCATATATGTTCGGGGTATAGTAATCACAGAAAGTCCTACAACAAATCGCCTGTACTGATCTGAAAGATGATCCAAAGAGACATGTGCAGCAAGCGGTTATGTGGCACATTTACGTCGAGGCTTCCTCAGTGCAATAGGAGCATCCAAATCTACATAATAGACCGAGGGCTCTCTTATATAGGAGAATAGCCCTTGGGTTAATTACATGATAAGTACTCAGAGAAAATGAAATTACATAAAAGAGACATAACGATATATTTATCTTAACAATAACGTTCTCAAATAATTCTTTCATCGTCTTTTGCTTCAGATTTGCACTTGAGATGTAGTGTTTTGGGCCGCTTTCAAGGAATGAATCGAGACTTTGTCCTTTCACTTCTTCTGCAGTGTTGCCTCAGTTGCACCACTTCCATTGTCACTGCAACTTTCACTTCTTGCTCCAGTATTGATAGGGAACCTTGCGCTCCCACCACTAGATCCAAGATCACCACAACCACTGAATTCCCATCTCTTATGTTTCATCATCAATGAGTCCCAGATTGCCATCTTATATGTATTTTTCTCTGCAACAATATGAATATCGGTTGTGTGTGAGAAATCGTCATCTGAAGTAGAAGACAGGATGTTGAACTCTCTTTTAAATATGACTTTGTTCAACTGCTCCTCTCTTTTGAGTCTCTGCTTTTACTTTTCCGTAACCCTCCAAGCTAGCATTCACTTCATTCTTAACCTCTCTCATGTAGGCGGGGCATTTGGTCACATTCTTGAAACCACCAATGAGGTATTGCTTCATTCTGGTGATCCCACCTCCAACTATCATCCCACATAATTGGTACTGAGGCATAGTTTTTTGTCCATCAATATCAAACGCACCCTTCCATCACTTTTCTCCTAGGAATCCAACTCTAGCGTGCTTGTTATTTGAACCAGAAGCCTTAATCGTCCCTCCTCAAAGTGAATGAGATGAGATACATTATAGATGCAACAAATCAACAAACCAAATCAATTCTAAATACCTACTTTAGCATAAAACTGAAAAAATAGATAACAAAAAGTCCCCAAAATTTGACATAAAGATTGGACATAATAAGATCCGTTTTATGTCAAACTAACAAATATATATATATAATGTTACCTAAAAAATCAATTTTGACAAAAATATCCATTTTATGTCAAATATATGTCCAAATTTTATCCAAGAAATTCGAATTTGACGTAAAAAGATGCATCAAATTCACCAATATGTACATAAGTTTTACCAACAAATTCCTGAGATACAAAAATCTTTTTTGACGTGGAGTAGTAGATATTTGTATAATTGTAAAAATCTAGCCATACATTTAACTAATTTCAAGACTCACGCCTTCAACTAATTTTCAAAGTAGAATTCTTAAAACAACGGGATTTTACCAACAACTTCTGAAGAGACAAAGAACTAAAGACTATATGACAATCGTCTATCAAAAATCAAGTTTTGGAGCTAACATACCGTTGCTTGACAAGCTCTTCGAACCTTGAAAAGCTCTCAATTATGCTCATGATTTCCCTCCGGATGCTCTCGTGCAAGTTTGAGGGTGTGATGGAGCTATCTGGGGTGGAAATAGATGATTGGGTCCAAGTGGGAATAAAAAATGAAGGAAACTCACTGTTTCATTGAGTTGATGTGGAATAGAGGCAGTGGGGGACACAAGGAGGCCATAAAAAATGTACTAAGCCTTCTCCCACTATAAGTAGGGTCGGCTACATGGATTCTTGCTCAAATCCATGTTAGAAGATTTGACTATTTTTTACGCTGGCGGTCGACTACCGGGGACGCAAGGAGGCCATGTCTTCGAAAATAAGGAATCTTAGACTGTGGCCTCCATAGCCTCTGTAAGTAGGGTCGGCTACATGGATTATTGATTCTTTCTGAGATCATTAGTAACTAATGTTAACTCTCTGTTGTCATTTATTGATTCCTAAACGTTTTATCTGATATTTTTTTCATTTATATTAATGTTTTTGCCATTAAATGTGGAACTCTTTTGTCCTGCGTACAAATTTGAATAAGCATCAAGTAATGAAGATGGTGGGGCATTCCTGCATTTTTTTTCTTAATGAAGTTTTTTCTCTTTCTCAGTTGTTGAGAGTATGTCGATGGATAATGTAATCAAAGCTTCTGAAAAAATTAAAGAAATACTTGAAAAGGTATGCTATTTATCTTCGTAAACTGTGAGTCGTGCAAATTTTTAACGGTGGCTTTGGGATGTGGAGCTTTGGTTGTCTGATTGTTTGATATTGTCTAGATCACAAAACTTTTTGGGACCATATTTGCTACAGGGAGTGAAAATATATACATTGGTATTAGGATCTACCTGCGGTAGAGTTATTGTGGGAAAGTGCCAGTGTAATCCATCCCCTTTAATTTTTCATAGTTTACACACTTTTGAATTGCCTCTTCTTAAATTGTCATATCATAAGCTAGCTTTCAAGAATCGCTTGAGTTGTAGGGAAAACTTCTCGACATGGTTGTATTGATTAATTAAAAGTTCTAAAAGGTAACATTGTGCTCGGGGAGTTAAATCTGTTGGTTCCATATTGCAAAAAATAGTACACCACTCACACCACCAAAAACATTCTTTTGGAAATAAAAAGGAAGAATTTAACATCGTCGGTTGAGGAGTCAATTGCAGTCAGGCTCGGGAAAGCGTAAAGGGCTCAATTAGTCATATGTCATTCTCTTACCATGATGTAATTAGGTATGACACACTAGAGTTTGTCTTTGGCAATTCTCTTGATTGAGATTCACCCGACAAGGTTTCAACCATCATCGACAATTGTGACAACAAAGGAATTCTCATTGCAATGGGCACGAGGCATTAGAAGTGGATGCCTGTGAGATCGGGTTCAACATCTTGCACTAGGTTGTTAAAGTGCATCTTGGTTGATGATGTCACATAGAAGACACCTACTTTCAACTCCTTGCAAGTAGTCTCGCCAACATTACTGGACATCACATGGGTGGACATAAGGGCACATACATACAATTTATTTACTACGAGGGGCAGTAGTAGAGGAGAGGCACTTTTTATGGTTCTCTATTGCAAGGTGACAATGACTTCGGGATATAGTGGTGTGAGGAAAATTAGTGGAATCCTCTGGAAGGTGGACTTCTCAAAGGCATATGATAGTATTGACTGGCATTTCCTATGGGCAACCCTTGCAAGAAGAGGTTTCCCCTCACTATGGATCTCCTAAATGAGGAGATGTGTTACCATGACATCATATTTTGTTTTGGTAAATGGTTGTCCTGAATTGGGTTTCTTTCATCCCTATAGAGGAGTTAGACATGGTTTCCCTCTGACACCAATGTTCTTTGTCATTGCAGCAGATGTGCTTGTGCATATGGTGGAACAACTCACGATTCAAGGTTTAACGTTGGGCTACACCCGCGATGACTTTTATATTAATTTGCTCCAGCATGCTGATGACACAATACTATTTATTGATGGTAGTTATATTGAGGCAAAGGGCATGCCACTCACTCTCTGGAGATTTTTCCAGAGCTTTCTGGTTTGAATCTTTGCCGCAACGAGTTGACGGATGACACAATACTATTTATTGATGGTAGTTGTATTGAGGCAAAGGGGGTGTCACTCACTCTGGAGATCTTTGCAGAGCTTTCTGGTTTGAATCTCTATCGTCAACGAGTTGACGGTTGTCCCCTTTGGCTTGATAGAGAAAGATGAGTTAGCTTATGTTGAGGAGTTGGGGACAGAATGTGGTGAAGGATATGGTATTATCCTCAAGCGCATCACGGAAGCGTGATCGTCGTATCGGATACGACGCAGAACGACTAGTCGTACTAGTTGTTCTGTGCAGCGGAATTTAAAATTTTTTCATGCGATGAAACCACATGATCCAAGAACGATTCTCGGATCGTTTCATCTATAACCACAACAAGTATAAAGGAATACCACTTGAAGCATGGTTGATCGAGTCTCTAAGAAAAGAGACCTCCTGTCTCAAGTCCGATCGTCGGAGAGATTGCTTGCGAGCGTGGGGATGAACCGCATGATCCTCGCAATCCAACAAGTTGACCCAAGCACGATTAGCTCCTGATCTCGTCGTACGAGATCGAACGTCTTCTTCGTGAGCGTAGCACTCCAAGAAGACGAAGAATCGAAGAACGTCGAAGCGGCGGCGCGGTGGCGAAGGCGACGACGAATCTCTCCTCTAGGGTTTGGTGGACGGCCACCAAGAAGAGGAAGTGAGAGTTGGCGTATGAGAAAAAATATGAGAGAGAGAGTTTTCTCCAAAATTGCATAGCACTAGAGAGCATGGTATGCCTCTCTATTTATAGTGTTTTGGGATCCATGGATCTTAATCCATGAGAAATAAAATCAATGGATGAGATTGATTTATGTCCAATCCAATGGTCAAGATTGTTGTTGGTAAAAGCCAACAAATTATGATTTAATTTTGATCAAATATATTTGACAAAATCAAATATAAATCAATCCTAAATTACATCATCCAAATAAGGAGAGAATATAAATGGAGATTACATCTCCATGTACATTCAAGGTGGACGGCCACCCATTTTAAGTAGGAATTGGGTGCCGCCCACTCCTTTCCATATGTAGGCAATCTCATCAGATTTTATGAGATTGCATATCTCAATGGAAATCTCCATTATTATTTCCAACAACTTTTTGTTGTGATTTATTCTTCAAAAATAATTCACAATTAATTTCGAGAATATTGCAATCTTGCCATTGAAAAATTGTGAATCACATTCACAACCCAAAACAACATATAATTTACATTATCAATTAATTACGCAATGTGTATCCAATACACATAATAATTAATCAACAAATATAAATTATAATTAACTCTCTCTAATACATTATAAATCACATTTATGATATATTATGAATAATTGGATATTTCTACCCACATTATTCTTATCTATAATAATTAAATCACATTTAATTATATTAGATAATTTCTACACACATCAAGATGATTAAATCATATTTAATCATTATTTCTTCATTGCTTAGATCTTATGGAATTATTCTTGAACCCTTCAAGAATAATGCGATTTCTCCGCAGATACTTGGAGATAAGGACAGGGCGATTGTATTGTTCCACGTATAGTGACTTGGATATTGAGATCATATCTCAAATCCAGATCCTATGGACCTCCCACAGATGCTTGATCAAATCAAGACCGTGGAACTAATCTTCTCATTACATCTGAATCTCATTCAGATCAATGTCCAATACATCGACTAAAATTAGGTCACTTCTCTAATGAGAGGAGTCACTAAAATCCAAACTTGTTTCATCACTCCCTCGGAATGGAAGCGTCATGGTTATACAATCGTTTATGATCACATCACCCTCAAGTATTCCCAATACCTGTACATCCTGCATACTGGAAGACCTATGATCATTCTGAAGATAAAGATCACTTTTACACTGTCATCTTCAGGGTTTGATCATTAAGTTTCTCAATCTTGGTCAGTGGGAATTGGTATAGATCATATGCTTTCCCAAAACATATATCTTACCTTCAAATTCATGTCATGCTTCCAAAGCATGACGACCATGCATGGAATTTGATCAGTCCCAATACCTCATGAGTGAGCTCATGTCTCCCGGTTCATAAGTGAACCTGTATGATCCCTTTGAGAGATCGTATTACTCATATACCCTTACATGCACACCAGCTCGCCGTGTAAGACCTTGGTTAGGTCATCAACCTATTGGTCTGCCAAATGTACATACTCAGACATATAACAACACATCTGTCTCCGGTCAGAGGATGCATGCCTGTGCTGTGACAGCATTCAACATAGATCTTTGGTTATCTCGATCTCGTTAAGTCAACACATTGACTCAACTAATCTGACACCTCCGAATTACTATTCCTATGCAGAGGACCTGCATCAAGAGATCAGTCAGATATCACCATTTGAGAAAGGATTGCCATCTCCTACTCAGGCTGGAGATCATCACTTAACAATCATTTGACGATGCTTGATGAGTCCTCTATCTAACTCCTTTGATATTCATCCAAGCATCAACCTCTATGATTCATTTAATGAATCAACAACTGTATGATCATCATGTTGGCCATGGTACATAACCCTTATTGTACAGAGGGACCTTATAGTGCATTCATTCATTCAATCTCAGAAATGGAGTGAAAATAATTAATAACTTTTATTGATAAATCATTTATTACAATAACATTTGTTGTAGGAATGGTTCGCCCGGGGCTTACATTGCTAACAATCTCCCACTAGCCCTCAGATTCATTCAGGTACAATCCTTAAACCCATACTCATTACATGTTGGTCGAAAACCTTCTGCGTCAGAGGTTTGGTAAGAGGATCAGCAATGTTGTCGGCAGAGGCCACCTTGGTGATGATGATGTCACCACGCTTTTGTATCTTCCGATTGATATGGTATTTTCTTTCCACGTGCTTGCTCTTCTGATGCCATCTGGGTTCCCTTTTCCTTGGGCAATGGCTCCCGTGTTATCGCAGAGTAACGGGATGGGAGTATCAGAGGAAACTATGCCAGTCTCCAGGATGAACTTGCGCAACCATACCGCCTCCTTTGCAGCATCCGATGCGGCAATGTACTCAGCTTCTGTTGTTGAATCTGCAGTAGTGTCCTGCTTCTTGCTTCTCCAGCTCATAGCACCACCATTCAACAGGAACACAAACCCTGATGTCGACTTTCGATCATCAATATCCGATTGGAAGTCAGAATCTGTATATCCCAAGACTTGGAGATCAACATCTCCATAGACCAAGATGTAATCTTGCGTCCATCTTAGATATTTGAATATGTTCTTTACTGCATTCTAGTGTTGTTCTCCATAGCAGGATTGATAACGACTTATTACTCCCACTGCATGGCAGATATCTGGCCTAGTACACATCATGGCATACATTTAAACTTCCTACGGCTGATGCATAAGGATATCCAGCCATGGCTTTCTTTTTCTTAACAGTTTGAGGAGCCATTCCTTTAAACAGGTGGATACCATGTCTTAAGGGTAGGAATCCTTTCTTGGAACTATCCATACGGAATCGTTCAAGAATCTTCTTAATGTATCCATGTTGTGACAATCCCAAAATCCTCTTTTCTCGCTTTTTGAACAACTTCAGGCCTAAGATGTAAGAGGCTTCTCCAAGATCTTTCATCTCAAAGGTATGTGACAACCTAATCTTCACACTGGTCATCATCCCTGTATCATTCCCAATTATAAGGATGTCATCTACGTAAAGCACGATGAACACAATGGCGCTCCCACTAAGCTTCTTGTATACACGAGGTTCATCAGGATTCTGCACAAAATCATAACTCTTTATGGTTTCATCAAATCTGATGTTCCAGCTACAAGAAGCTTGCTTGAGACCATAGATGGATTTCTTTAGCTTGCGTACTTTGCCATCCTCAGTTATGAAGCCCTGGGGCTGCTCCATGTAGATATCCTCCTCGAGGTATCCATTAAGGAAAGTCATCTTGAAGTCCATCTGCTAGATGTCGTAGTCAAGATATGCAGCTATAGCTAGCAGTATCCTGATGGATTTAAGCATAGCCACAGGAGAGAATGTCTCATCGTAATCGATGCCTTCTCTCTGTGTGTAGCCCTTGGCTACGAGCCGTGCCTTGAAAGTCTTTACTTTCCCATCAAGTCCCCTTTTTCTATTGAAGATCCATTTACACCCAATGGGTTTTACCCCTTTATATGGATCCTCTAGGGTCCACACACCATTCTTATGCATGGAGTCAATTTCTGACTTCATTGCTAGCATCCATCTATCCATGTCTTGATCTGCGAGTGCTTCATCAAATGAAGTAGGATCAATGTCAGTCTCACTTGACACATGGAATCCATACTTTCAGGTGGTGCAACCACCCTCGAACACCTTCGAAGAGGTATGAGTATTTCTTCTTTATTTATCTCTTCAGTTTCTGGTCTCGGAAGCTCAGAATCCTCAGGGGATTCAATGAGTTCCTCTACTTCATTCTTGTCTTGACCTTTAAGGAAATCATCCTCCAGAAACTTCACATCTCTAGAGACAAAAATCTTTTGGGTCTCAGGGTCATAGAGCTGGTATCCAATACCATCTTTAACATACCCAATGAAGTAACACTCACGAGTGCGAGATACTAATTTACTTGCATCCACGTTCTTCACATGGACCAAGCAACCCCAAACCCTCAAGTGATTAACACTAGGTTTGGTTTCATACCAGAGCTCATGAGGAGTCTTAGGCAAAGATTTGCTAGGAATCTTATTTAGGATATAAATTGCAGTCTCTACTGTTATCCCCAGAAACTAAGAGGTAAATGTGCTTTGCTCATCATTGAACGGACCATGTCCATGATGGTCCTGTTGCGTCTTTCAGCAACACCATTAAGTTGGGGAGTTTCAGGAGGAGTGAGATTGGAAACAATTCCATTCTCCTTAAGGTATTCCTTGAATTCATCTGAGAGGTACTCGCTACCATGGTTTAAAAAACGCGCCTCGAGGCGCTGAGGCGTAAGCCTCGAAGCGGTTTTCCAAGAAAACCGCCTTGAGGCTATAGCCTTAGTCTGGATATCTGAGGTGTAAGCCTCAGAGACCCGAGGCAGTATCGAGGCGGTCGAGGCGGTGAGGCGGTCCTGAGGCGCCGCCTCGTTCTGTTGTGCATTTTCTTAGGTAAATAAATAAAAAAACTATATAAAGTTGTACTTTTATAATAATATTAAAGTTATAAAGCATATTTTAGTTACAAACATACAAGTCACAATTGCAATATTGTGTTATAGTATCATCATATGTTTATTCCCAAAACATAACATTTCATAAATATACAATTATACATTTATATTACAATCACTATTGCATCAAAGAAATCATGCAAGTGTACGATGATTGTTTCTAATTAGTATGAACAAATTTTATGTCAACAATTAATATTCGATTGCTTATCACTGCAATGAGTATAATATATGTTTCAGAAACTGTATATTTTTGTAAGAATATTAGAAATTCACATATTTACAATATTATTATTACTTAATCACAAATTAAAACTAGCATATATGGTTAAAATGGTATTCTTTGTACATCTATTAAATTTAGAATATTCAAATTTAGGATCTATGATCATATATTTTGTCAATATTTGAAGTTTACGGTTTTATGATAATATAATTATGCTTAATAATAATTTTGACATGTGTTTTCTCTATAAATCGAGGCTTACGCCTCGACCGCCTCAAGGCTTACGCCTCGCCTCAATAACGGAAAACCGCCTCGATCCGCCTCACATTTTTTAAAGCCTTGCTCGCTACCTCGATCAGATCGAATCCGCTTAATCTTCTTATCGGTTTGGTTCTCAACCAAAGCCTTGAACTCTTTGAACTTTTCAAAGGTTTCAGATTTATGACGTAATAGGAAGACAAACCCGTATCGCGAATGGTCATCGATAAACGTCAAATAATATCGATATCTATTTCGAGTCGCGGTACTGAAGGGACCACATACACCGGTATGTATTAGGTCAATAATACCTTCGCATCTTGCAACCTTGTTACAGAAAGGCATCCTAGTCATTTTACCTCGAATACAATGTTCACAGGTTGACGAAGATTGAAAGTGTAGAAAATCTAAAGGTCCATCCTTTATCATTCTGTTGATCCTATCAACAGAAAAATGACCAAGCCTTTGATGTCAAATCATATTCGAATGATTTTTATTCTCCCTGGATCTTTTAGGGTTTTTATTTGTGGTTGTAACGCTCATGACATTCTCATTAATGCACAATTCATAGAGTCCACCAGAAGTTAAAATATCCTCTGCAATATATTTATCATAATGATTTATGACTAATTTATCACAGAAAAGGAATGAATATCCACTTCTAACTAGCTTAAATACAGATAGTAAATTCCTTCTAATTTCAGGTACATAAAGACATTCTTTAAGTATAAGGACTCTTCCACTAGATAATGATAGTCGACAAGTCCCGACAGCGACTGCTGCAACACTTGCATCAGATCCCATCTGGATGACTATCTCCCCTTCGTCTAGATTTCTAGTTTCCTGAAACAAATGCAACAAATTGCATACGTGAACAGAAGCACCAGAATCTACAACCCAACTTTCTTCTCGTCTAACGAGAAAGCTGATTTCAATGATGAAAGTAGATTTCATACCTGCTGGGGCTTTACCTTTGTCTGACGACTTCATGTATTCTGGGCAGTTACGCCTCCAGTGCCCCGGCTTTTTGCAGCGGTGACAAACGTCGGATTTCTTCGACGCTATCAGTATGGATGCACTAGAAGATGAACCTACGCCTTGGCTCTTCTTTCTCTTCGGGACCCGGCCCTTCCGAGATCCTTGCTTCCGACCACGCTTCCCTCTGACCTGTGCAACCATTGCACTGCCAGCGGGACCATCCTTCTTCATTACGTCTTCTGCAGACTTTAATGCAGCAAGAAGACCAGCGCTCGACAAGTCCAACTTGTTCATGTGGAATGAAACCACAAAATTATTGAAAGACTTGAGCAAGGATAGCAGAATGAAGTCAGCTTGCATGTCTGCATCCATGTTGGCCCCAAGAGTCTCCAGTTCAGACAAGTACCCAAACATTCTGAGTACGTGCTCTCGAATCGAAGTTCCTTCCCGCATCTTGCAGCGAACGAGCTCTTTCATAATATTGTAACGCTGGATGCGGTTAATGTCACCAAACATATCTTTTAGATTCTGCATTATCTCCTCGTATGTGCTCATCTCCACATGTTGCTTCTGAAGAATATTGGAGAGAGAACCCATGATATAGCATCTAGCCGAGACATGATTTTCATCATACTTGTCATTGTATGCTTTTTCTTCCTTGGATTTAGGGCTTTCATGCTTGTCCTCGGAGAGCACATAACTTATGCGCTCAACAGAGAGAACAAGCTCCAAATTACGGATCCAATCCGAGTAATTTGGACCGGTCAACTGGTTGACCTCAAGAAGCCTGCTTTGTGGGTTCAAGGACTTCATTTTCTGAAATTAAGAATGCACTATACTAGAGCATATAATCATATATTCTTATTTATGATATTTGATTAAGGCATTTTAAATCAAATTGTTCTTGCTCTGTCAACCTTGAAAGTTTATTCCCTTAATCACTTTCAAAGTAAGAGATATACTTACCGTTATATCTCAAGCAAGAACTGGGATCTCCTCCTTATGTTTGTCATATCCCAATAATATGAGAACCTATGACTCCAATAAAGAGAAACGGGAACATATTCCGCCTTGCAAGTCCAACTTGCATTTCCCAATTCGGTCTTTAATACCCGGGCCCACCACCCCTAAGGTGATGTTGACTCGTCATTAATTGAACCAACCGTCAACATGAATACAACTCGCTATGCACACTCCAATATCGCCCCAATAATATGAGGACCCGATATTGGGGTCACTACGCATACGTCCTTACTCTTTCGAGAAGCGACGAGCCCGATCCAGATGCGCTTCCATATAGAAGCTGTCACTTCGGACAGGCGCCTCCTACATGCAATCCCTGGCGATGGAACCCTTCCCCTTGACGGGAGACCATGGATGCCACTTATGTGATCCTCCATCTAATATTCAAATTTTAATTAATTATCATGAATCACATTCATATAATTAATTCTTCCAAGGGAAATAACAACTCTATTCATAATAGAGTGTCTCAATAGGACATAACCAATTTAATCATATTAAATTAATTATCAATCTAATTCAATTAACAAACTTGATTATTTTACTTGAATATATATGGTAATATCTCAAAGTACGTATTAATTCGAATTTTAATAATTAGAAAATAGACATTGATTTTCTCCGGCATTATCGAGTCCCTACCCGCTGTCATGGCCAGTACGGACGAGAGTGGGACGGACCACATACGTTGCAACCCGCAACCCCAATGCTCTCCGACTAGACACCATATCCACCTCAGGAAAGGATAATGCCAAATATATCAACTTGTACTTGAGATGATCATCGGCTTTTCAACTGAAATTATACCATATAGTAATAATCAAAATATTTTTGATTATAAGAAAATTTGCTACACAAATTCCCAATCCTATTCAAGCATCAAGTTTGATGATTGTGTTTCCAATTATGATCTAGATCAAATCTAATCAATTAATTGGTTGAGGTTAAGTCAATTAAAGAAATAATCGTCTTTCAATATTTCACAAATATTTTCCATAATTATTTCATGAAATTAACAATTAGTTCCACTAATTGACAATCACATGGTTCTTGATTAGGACTGCAATTTCAATAGTGACCCCTACTCACTAAAATTAACATATATCAATCAATTTAAATCCAAATTAGACAAACTCAATTTTCAAAGATTGCTAACTTGATTTAGGACAGAACCCAAGTGATATTTCACGCATTTCGAGGCGGATCAAAACATTAATTAACACATTAATCATGTTAAGATTCGCAGTTCCCGCAACAGTGCATACGTGTTCATTAAAACAACCATATCTCGAGCAAACGGAATCCGAATTACGCAATCTCAGATCCTATGATTTCCTTATTTAATGGGGAACAAAATACAAATGATTAATACATGTTTAAACATTTTAAATATGGCTGAATTTATTCACTAAACTGATCTGCGAAAACAAATGCGACAAAAAACTTGCGCGACCTTAACGAACCCAAGTCGTCCTAGGTTTGCGAATCATATTCAAAACCGTCGACCTAAGGCTCTGATACCACTTAAAGGATATGGTATTATCCTCAAGCGCATCACGGAAGCGTGATCGTCGTATCGGATACGACGCAGAACGACTAGTCGTACTAGTTGTTCTGTGCAGCGGGATTTAAAAATTTTTCATGCGATGAAACCACATGATCCAAGAATGATTCTCGGATCGTTTCATCTATAACCACAACAAGCATAAAGGAATACCTTTAGAAACGTGGTTGATCGAGTCTCTAAGAAAACAGACCTCTTGTCTCAAGTCCGATCGTCAGAGAGATTGCTTGCGAGCGCGGGGATTAACCGCATGATCCTCGCAATCCAATAAGTTGATCCAAGCGCGATTAGCTCCTGATCTCGTCGTACGAGATCGAACGTATTCTTCGTGAGCGTAGCACTCCAAAAAGACGGAGAATCGAAGAACGTCGAAGCGGCGGTGCGGTGGCGAAGGCGATGGCGAATCTCTCCTCTTGGGTTTGGTGGACGGCCACCAAGAAGAGGGAGAGAGAGTTGGCGTGTGAGAGGAAATATGAGAGAGAGAGTTTGCTCCAAAATTGCATAACGCTAGATAGCATGGTATGCCTCTCTGTCTATAGGGTTTTGGGATCCATGGATCTCAATTCACGGGACATATAAAATCAATGAATGAGATTGATTTATGTCCAATCCAATGGTCAAGATTGTTGTTGGTAAAATCCAACAAATTATGATTTAATTTAGATCAAATATATTTGACAAAATCAAATATAAATCAATCCTAAATTACATCATCCAAATAAGGAGAGAATATAAATGGAGATTACGTCTCCATGTACATTCAAGGTGGATTGCCACCCATTCCAAGTAGGAATTGGGTGCCGCCCACTCCTTTCCATATGTAGGCAATCTCATGAGATTTCATGAGATTGCATATCTCTATGGAAATCTCCATTATTATTTCCAACAACATTTTGTTGTGATTTATTCTTCAAAAATAATTCACAATTAATTTTGAGAATATTGCAATCTTGCCATTGAAAAATTGTGAATCACATTCACAACCCAAAACAACATATAATTTACATTATCAATTACAATGTGTATCCAATACACATAATAATTAATCAACAAATATAAATTATAATTAACTCTCTCTAATACATTATAAATCACATTTATGATATATTATGAATAATTGGATATTTCTTCCCACATTATTCTTATCTATAATAATTAAATCACATTTAATTATATTGGATAATTTCTACACACATCAAGATGATTAAATCACATTTAGTCATTATTTCTTCATTGCTTAGATCTTATGGAATTATTCTTGAACCCTTCAAGAATAATGTGATTTCTCCGCAGATACTTGGAGATAAGGACATGGCGATTGTATTGTTCCACGTATAGTGACTTGGATGTTGAGATCATATCTCAAATGCAGATCCCATGGACCTCCCACAGATGCTTGATCAAATCAAGACCGTGGACCTAATCTTCTCATTGCATCTGAATCTCATTCAGATCAATGTCCAGTACATGGACTAAGATTAGGTCACTTCTCTAATGAGAGGAGTCACTAAAATCTAAACTTGTTTCATCACTCCCTCGGAATGGAAGCGTCATGGTTATACAATTGTTTATGATCACATCACCCTCAGGTATTCCCAATACCTGTACATCCTGCATTCTGGAAGACCTATGATCATTCTGAAGATAAAGATCACTTTTACACTGTCATCTTCAGGGTTTGATCATTAAGTTTCTCTATCTTGGTCAGTGGGAATTGGTATAGATCATATGCTTTCCCAAAGCATATATCTTACCTTCAAATTCATGTCTTGCTTCCAAAGCATGACGACCATGCATGGAATGTGATCAGTCCCAATACCTCATGAGTGAGCTCATGTCTCCCGGTTCATAAATGAACCTGTATGATCCCTTTGAGAGATCGTATTACTCATATGCCCTTACTTGCACACCAACTCACCGGTGTATAGACCTTGGTTAGGTCATCAACCTATTGGTCTGCCAAATTACATACTCAGACATATAGCAACACATCTGTCTCCCGGTCAGAGGATGCATGCCTATGCTGTGACAACATTCAACATAGGTCTTTGGTTATCTCGATCTCGTTAAGTCAACCCATTGACTCAACTAATCTGACACCTCCGAATCACTATTCCTATGCAGAGGACCTGCATCAAGAGGTCAGTCAGATATCAACCATTTGAGAAAGGATTGCCATCTCCTACTCAGGCTGGAGATCATCACTTAACAATCATTTGACGATGCTTGATGAGTCCTCTATCTAACTCCTCATATATTCATCCATGCATCAACCTCTATGATTCATTCAATGAATCAACAACTGTATGATCATCATGTTGGCCATGGTACATAACCCTTATTGTACAGAGGGACCTTATAGTGCATTCATTCATTCAATCTCAGAAAGGGAGTGAAAATAATCAATAACTTTTATTGATAAATCATTTATTACAATAACTTTTGTTGTAGGAATGATTCGCCCGGAGCTCACATTGCTAACATGTGGTTCATTGCCAATCATATACCCTGGTCAACCCTTAACTTGCAGCAAGCTTGGATTTGCAGACTGACTACCCATCATTGAGATGGAGTGGAAATTTTCTGATTGGAAGGTTCCAATCCTATCTAAAGGTGGTAGACTAGTGCTTCTGAAGGTTGTCTTGGTGGCAATCCCTGAATTTTTCGTGTACTCTCGTCTTCTTTTGGTTGGCATCTGTAGATGTCTTGAGATGATTATACATCGATTCTTTTTGGGGAAGCTTGGGTTAGAATGGCTCCGGTATTCATCTGGTTAGTTGGAAGACAGTTACCCTCGCTAAATGTGAGGGAGGCCTTGGTGTGACTCATTTAAAGACTATGAAAAAGGCATTGCTGCTAAAATGGATGACCAGAATTTAGGGAAGTAGCGAACATCTACGCTGCATGCTCATTTATGGGATTAAAATGCAGGGTGTTTTTCATACATAACCCTCTTTCTACTCCTCTGAATTCTAGAAGAGCATCACCTCTCTTATTCCACAACACCATGTCCTGTTCAGACTTGTTCTTGGAGATGGTCGATCTTTTTCTTTTTGGGCTGATGATTGGATTGATGGAGGTCCATCGACAGCTCGCTTTCCACGACTTCTTGCTCTAGCTGTTACACGGGATGCTATGGTTGTTGACGGCTAAGAGAATGGAAATTGGACGCCTACCTTTGTTGTAGACTTCTCTGACCAGCATCTGGAGGACTTACTAACTCTAATGTATTCCCTTGCTCCCATCTCTGGTCCTGAAGGTAAGAGAGATCATTGGACTTGGAGAACAAGAGATTTATTGGAAAACATGCTTATAAGATTCTGGATAGCCCGGTTCCACCCATTTCTGACTGTAACTTGTGATTATCATTTTCTGTGGAGCCTCAAAGTTCCTAGCCGTGTTGCTTTCTTCCCTTGGCTTATGCATACAGGACGTATCTTGACCAGAGACCGATGCTCCAGGCTCTTCGTTGACACGACTAAGATATGCCCGCTCTGTAATGAAGAGGTGGAGACAATTGGTCACCTTTTTCTCACATGTGAGAAGACATTGGGTGTCTGGGTAGAATATGGGCTTCTATTTTATATTTCTCGTCGTGTGTATTCGGGGAATATGTAGTAGTAACCGCTACAAAAGCAACTCCGTGTTCACACTTACAACAACCAACTAAATGCATTCGGTCTCCCAGAACATTCCCCTTTCTTGGGGTCCAATTTGACCATTTGGTTAATTAACCAACCACCAGCAACTGAGATATGGAATGCACAATTTTTTTCAGGGATTAAAGGGGTTACCGGAATCTAAGATCTAAAAAAATTATATTCAGAAGTTGTTTTTTTATAGATTAGTAACATATAGCTACCATTGTCAATACTGTTATAGCTTTCGTAATATACATCTTAGTATCCTAATATGTGTTTAATAAAAAAATTCATAATCAATATTCATCTCTTGACGAATGTTTTACATAATGTTCAAGTGTATTCCGGCAAATCATGTAATGCAAATCCTTTGAAATTCTGAATTTTATGGATCCCACAAACTTATAGCAGTATGTAAAGAAAGTAGTATTCTGCTACCCATTTATCATGTTTTGAACATTTATAAAAGTATGTTGAGAACAAAAGCTAAGGGATCATGTCAGAGGTAGAGATCCTCTTTTTCGTAGAAGCCCAGATGCAAAGCAGACATATATCTTATGTGACAATATGAAAACAGAATCTGCTAAACATCTCATGTTTATAACCATTTAAGGAACAAGCAAAAGAAAATGATTAAAATTAGCATAGAGTTATCAAGCAAGAACAAAGATCCAACCATGGAATCAAAAACTCAACCAATAGGAGAGAAAAATGTAGAAAAATCCATGGAGGGCAGCAACAGGGGATTTAGTTTTTGCATGCATTGCAGCAAACATGAAGGGAAAAAGGATTATACAAAATCATGGATTGCAGCAAGAGGATAGAAAGATTTTACCTTTTTGATCTTCCAAGTTCGGAGGATAATTGGAGCTTAATTTAGCATGCAATCTGCAGCAAAATTAGCTGATGGACAGCAGCACAAGAGCGGCAGAATTGGAGAACCGAGCTGCTGCCTGGAGGACTACTTGCAGTAGCTTGAGCTGAGAATGTGCAACCACTATTGGGAGAATTTCTGCAACTATAATTGAAGATGAGGAAAGGCTGGAGGGCTGTTTCCTTGGTAGTATCTTGCAACAATCAGGAGCAAAGGCTCCAGCTGCTTGGAGCATTTTCTTGCTTCAACATGGAGAGCAGCTCCATCTAAAATTTGGAGGAGAAAAAAGGGCTGGAGAGGGCTTCTTACAGCTGGGGTTGGAAAGGATTTATGGAGAATAGGAGGGAGGAATTTGGGATTTAGATAACCAAGGGACATAGGCCCTTGCTTTGACAAGTGGATTAAAAAATCCAAGTGGGAGAGGCTATAAGCCAAGTGTCTATTGCACAGAAATCTGTTGTACAATTTCAAATATTTTTTTTATTTTATTTCTTTTTTTAAACAATAGCTCTCTTATTTTTAGAAAATCGAAGTTGACCGTATATGCACCTCCAGTGTCAGATTTTGGTGTACAATAGCTCGTTTTAACTGTCTCTGAATGACGATCAAAATGAGTATAATATTCATACACTTTAGATTACGTAGGAATACTCGAAATTCTCGAGATACGGTTTTGGTTTATGGCTAAATTTTACGATTTTAAAACATCAAATGATCTCCGATTGATGAGCGGTCGATTCCGTTGGTTTCATCTCGTCGAGTCGGATTTTTGGGTGGTCTTGGTTTGTTTTGCGGTTTCCGATTTTACGTCGCGGCTTTTCCGTGGTACGCATTACGATGCAATCGACTTTTGGTTGATTGCGTTCGAATGAGTTGATCTACGATCTATGGGTCGATCTAAGTTTATTGAATATTAATTGGTCATGTAGACCCTTAATCGAGTCGGGTTCAGTTTATTCAGATCCGGATGTCACAAGAGGTACTTGGAGTCTTGTTCCTGATCTTCTCGGGGCGTCTATTTTGAGTTGCAAGTGGGTTTTTACGGTGAAGCAAAATGCAGATGACAGTATTGACAGGTACAAGGCTCGACTGGTTGTTTGGGGCTTTACTCAGACGTACGGGGTAGATTATCTTGACATGTTTTCTCCTGCTGCTCATCATTCTACCTTACGGATTCTTTTATCTGTTGTTGTGATTCGAGATTGACCTCTGTTTTATCTGGATGTCAAAAATGCCTTTTTATACGGTGATGTTCAAGAGGAAGTTTACATGAAGCAACCACGTGGCTTTGCTGTTGAGGGGGAGTATGTACAGGTATGCAGGCTTCATATGGCAATCTATGGTCCAAAACATGGTTCCAGAAGCTCTCAGATTTTTTTGAGAAGGGTTCAAAAGGTCGAATGCTGACCATTCTCTCTTTGTACAGAGGATATCCAGAGGTACACTTGTCATTATGGTGTATGTTGATGATATACTTATTAGAGGAGATGATATGCATGGAATATAAAGAGTAAAAGAATTCTTGGGCCAATAATTCGTTACCAAGGATCCGGGAGTACTTAGATATTTCTTGGGATTGGAGTTTGCGAGAAATGAACAAGGACTCGTGATGACTCATAGGAAATATGTCACTGACTTTCTAAGTGACACAGGTAGGCTTGGATGTCGACCTGCTTCTAGACCCATGGATCCAAGCTTGAAAATGCATGATGACGATACTGAGGAGGTTGACATGAGGAGATATAGGGAACTGGTAGGAAGGCTTCTTTATGTTACTATTACAAGACCGGATATTTCATTTGCAGTAAATAAAGTGAGCTAGTTCATGGAGCAACCTCGTCAGGTACACATGGATGCTATACATATGATACTAAGGTATCTTAAGTCATCTCCAGGTGCATGATTGATGTATAGGAAGAAGGGCACTATTATTATCTCAGCAAACGCAGATGCAGACTATGCAGGGTGCCCACAGGATAGGAAGTCTACATCAAGCTTTGCTATATTTGTTGCGAGATCCAGTGCTGAATCTGAGTATATTGCTATGGACAAAGCATGTGCAGAAGTGATGTGGGTTCGCACAGTTCTGACAGATCTACATATAGATGTTCCTCTTCCCATGTCACTAAAGTGTGACAATCAAGTTGCATTATTCATTGCAAATAACCCTGCATTTCACGAGAGGACAAAGCACATTGAGGTTGATTGCCATTATATCCGTTATATGCTCCAGAAAGGCTTCATTTCTACAACCCATGTTAGCTCAGGAGACCAAACGACATACATTCTTTCCAAAGCTTTACTTCGGGGTCCCTTCCAGAAGTGCTTATCCAAGATGAGCATGATAGATATCTATGCTCCATCTTGAGGGGGAGTGTAGAAGTTTATTTTATGTTCTTATATCTTTTATCTATTTTTCCTTTTGTTTGTCTACCGTATGTAATTTGCCCATAGGCCCTCTCCCTATATAAGAGAGTCTAGGGCTCAAGGAATAAACAACTCTTATTTTTCCCAACAGTTTAAAATGTTAAATCTTTCAATAGAATAACGTGATTGTCTATTTTGAGTATAACTCACAAAAGATAGTCACGTTTTTCTAGCATTATATATGAATATAATAATGGAATAATTTATTTATAGTTGCTTCGAGAAAATTACTCTATGACAGTAGTGGTACAAGTTATATTCTAAAAAAGAGAGGGATATAACATAAATTACAGATTTTAAGAAAGACACAAGTGATAAAAATCATATTATTTCATTATTTAAATCTGTATTTTTTGAAAATATAATAAACCATCAAAACTAGGTCAGTCTGGGTCAACCTAGTCCAACTACCCGAGTCAACCCGGTCCGACCACCAGTTGGACCCAATTTTTTATTTTTCTTTTTTTTAAATTAATTAAATAAAACCGATCGAATCGGCCGGATCAGGGCCAGTTCCCGGTCCATCCGACCTGTCTATCCAGTCTGGTTTTTTAAACCCTGGGCCATAGGGTTCTCTTATAAATGAGAGAAACCTGTTGGGCAAATTACATGATGAATACAAAAGAAATAGATAATATGAAAACATTAAGAAAGATGGCTAATATCTCAGCACTCCCCCTCAAGCTGGAGCGTAGAAATCGTTTAAACTCAGCTTGGAACAATATCTCTAATAAGACCCTATGGCTAGGGCCTTAGCAAGAACATTTGCTTTTTGGTCTCCAGAGCTGACATGCGTAGTGGCGATAAAACCCTTATGTGTCATTCACGAGTGTAGTGACTGTCCACCTCTATGTACTTGGTCCTCTTATAGAAGGTTGTGTTGTTTGCAATGAAAAGAGCGGCCTGGTTGTCACATTAGAGGTGCATGGAAAGAGCCACCTCTATAATCAGGTCTGTAAAAACAGATCTGACCCACATCATCTAAGTGCTAGCCTGCACTATTGCCCTGTATTCTGATTCAGCACTTTATTTGGAAACCATTGTCTGCTTTTTTCTCTTCCATGAAACAAGTGAATTCCCTCCCTATGAGCACAACGAAGCCTGAAGTATTCTGATTCAACACTTTATTTGGAAACCATTGTCTGCTTTTTTCTCTTCCATGAAACAAGTGAATTCTCTCCCTATGAGCACAACAAAGCATGAAGTAGGCTTCCCATCCTTTGGACACCCAACATAATTTGTATTTGTACATGCTGCAACTGCGAGAGATGTGCCTCTGCTGAAAAGAATTCCCATACATGGTGATGTCTTCAAATACCTCAGAATCATATAAACTAAATCCATATGTGTCTATCCGGGCTGCTACATAAACTGACGCACTTTGATCATGGCAAAGGATATGTCGGGATTGATAATAGTCACATATAAGAGCTTGCCAACAAGCTCCCTGTACCTTCTCTTATCGATCTTCTCAGTGTCATCATCATATAGCTTCATGCTCAGATCCCTAGAAGTAGTGGCAGGTCTGCAATCTACCATGCCAATATATGAGAGAAGATCCGTAACGTACTTCCTCTGGACCATCACAAGACCTCGATGGTTCTCGGTAAACTCCAATCCAAGAAAGTAACGTAAATTACCAAGGTCCTTGGTCACAAACTGTTGACCTAGGAAGTCCTTGGCAACCTGAATGCCTTGCTCATCATCCCCTGTAACAATAATGCCATCCACGTAAACAAGATTGACAACAATACCTCTCTGGGTCCTATGTAGAAACAAAGACTGATCGACAGTTCGCATAAACCCCTGTTGCTCTATCAAGTTCGAAAGCTTCTGTAATCATGCTCTTGGACTCTGCTTAAAGCCATAGATAGCTTTGTGTAACATGCAAACCTTCTGACACCCCCCTCAACAGGAAGCCCATATGGCTGCTGCATGTAGACCTCCTCCTGTAGATCACCATAGAGGACGACATTCTTTACATCAAGCTGGTAAAAGGGTCAATCTTGTGCCGCATTAACAGAAAGAAGAATACTTAGAGTGCAATGTCTGGCAACTGGAGAGAAAGTATCATGATAGTCCACCTCATATATTTGGGTGAGCCCCGTGCCACAAGTCATGCCTTATAGCGATCCACACGGAATCTGCACATTGTTTCACAGTGGACACCCACTTGCACCCCACATCGGATGCACCAACTGGAGTTAAAACAAGACTCCAAGTACCATGCGACTGTAGCGCAACCATCTCCTCCTGCATGGCTAACCGCCACTGACTTTCCTCAAGAGGCTCCTGATATGTCCGTAGAATCTCCACGGTTGATAGTGGCAAGGTAAATCTCCTGAAATCCTCTGACACTCTACTCAAGGAAATCTGATCTGCAAGAGGATAAGTAGCACACGCATGTCTCTGCTTTCGCAGATCAATCATCACATCAAGATCATTTGCCAACTCCCAAACCTGTAAGTTCCCCTCTTGAGAGGGCACATGCTCATCATGTATGGAATCCTGCTGTACATACAACTTAATAGTGCCATCAGTAGAAACAATGTGTTCATTAGATACCTGAGGCGTGATGGATGATTGGCAAGACCTGTGAACAGAGGAAATAAAGCGAGAGCTGTGAGTAAACACACATGGCAAAAACTGAGTAACAGTAGGAGGTGGAGCCATACGAGTAGGTGTAGAAACAGGAATATGTGTAGGTGGCGGTGGTGGTAGTTGAGCATGAGTAGAGGGAGGTGGTGGTATGATAGTAGGAAGTGGAGGCATGCAGATCTCAACGTCAGATTCTGATGGGGCGAGTCTATCACCTATAAGAGAAATACATGATAGACTCAAAGAAAGTAACATCGGCACTAACAAAGTATTTCCACTAGAGCGGATCAGAGCGGGGGACCCCTTCTGGGTACGATAGTAGCCAACAAAAACGAACTTGACAGCTTTGGGAGAGAGCTTATCACAAACTGGAGAGAAATCATGAATATATGCAACAAAATCGAACACATGAGGTGTAAGAGAGAAAAGATCCTTCTCGGGAAATGCAATCGAGAAAGGAATCTTTTCTCTCAACACAGATGATGGCATGCGCTTCACAAGATAGCATGCAATGAGGACTGCATCACCCCAATAAGCCTGAAGAGCACGACTCTTTATCAACAAGGTTCTGGTCACATCAAGTAAGTGACGTTTACGCTCGACAATACTGTTCTGCTGGGATATACGAGCACATGAGGTATGAGCACATGAGTCTATTGAATAATGCAAAGATATATAAGAAAGACAGAAAGTTGTAAGGTGCAGAACTCTAAGGCATTACCAGAACGAAGATTTTGACATTCGTAGAAAAAATATTCTTTATCTTATTAATAAGATTTTACAACAGATCCAGCCTTAGACTTATTCTTCAATAAAAGACCTAGGAGTGTAGAGATATTTATATGTTTATTCTATGTGTACTGTTTTCTTATTTTATTTTCTCTGTATCCATCTTATGTAATTTACTCATAGGACTCTCCTCTATATAAGAGAGCCTAGGGTTTCCAGAAATAACAACGCACTCATTTCTTCCAACATGATATTAGAGCGACGGTCCTAGACCGAAGCTCGTATACCCTAACCCTAATCCCTACTCGCCAGCCCCCCCTCCCCCCCGGTGTTGCCGACCGCAACCCCCCTCTTTTCGGGCGCCGCCGCAACCCCCCTTTCTGGGGTTGCCGCCAGCAGCTCCCCCTCTCCCTCAGCGCCACGCAGCCCCCTCTCCTCTTGAACCTATCGTCACCTCCCCATGCACCACCAGTCTGCCGCCCTGGCCATCGGCCTCCACTACCGTCGGCCCCCACTTCCTCCCTTCTATATCTTCGTTCGCTTCGGTTAATGGATTTGATTGCATAGGTCTACATATGCAATCGAATCCTCACATGTCAGTGTAGACATCTATCTATCGGTCTACAAACCCCTATGATCTTCATCCGACATCATGTCAGAAAACAAAGTCAACGTACCTGCCACATATGCCTTCAGAGGTCCGGCACCGATTGTCAAGATGGACGGGACGAATTATGAGCTCTGGGCGATGCGGTTCATGGGCCTTATGAAGTCTAATGGTAAGAAATATATTCTTACGAAAGATGAACCGGGGGAGTAAACAAGGATTCATGCCTCGTAGGAGGCGGATGACGTATATGCCAAAGTCTGGCTATCAAGGACATTGACGACAGAGATCGCCAATGACGTGTTGCATCAGCCCACTGCTAAGGCAATGTGGGTTATTCTCGCAACAACCTATTCTCATGCACGGAATGAGACCAAGATTCTTCAACTGTAACATGATATATTCACGGTCAAGCAGAATGGACGGCCTCTCCACTCACAATACACATCCTTACGTGGGATGTTTGAGAAGCTCCACTGCTTTATGCCTTTGACGACCACTCCTGAGCAACAGAAGACATAGAAGAATGCTACTGTGGTGGGTGTATTCCTTGTTGAACTTGATCCTGAATATGACGCTGCTCGCTCTTAGATCCTTGCAGGTGCTACTATTCCTCCTATGGAGGAAGCTTTTCGTTGACTTAACAGGATCACTGTCCCGACTACTACTTCTAGCCAGACCTCTTCAGCGATGACAGCCTCCGAGGGTAGAGGAGGTTCATCTACTTTTCGTGGACGTAGACCTCGTGGTCGAGAGGGTCAAATCCGTCAACGCTGCATGTATTGTTATTGTCTCGGTCATTCAGAGGTTACATGCTATTCTAAGCATGGTTTCCCAGCATCAGCACATGTAGCGGAACAAGGAGGACATTCAGATGTGGCAGCTTCTGCCTCTGCTAGTACATCAGCTACAACCAGCACCTCAGGTAGTCCTTATGCTTTTGCCTCTTGTCATCGACCTGCGATTACAGAGTGGATTATGGACACCAGGGCAACCCACCATTTATGTGGAGACAGAGAGCAGCTTACTGCATATAGACATGTTCCTCCGGGAGAACTGTGGTGATAGCCGATGGGACTCATTCCCCGATCACTGGACATGGGGAGATTAGTTTGATGCCTTTGATGCATCTACAGAATTTGTTACGTGCTCCAGATTTCTCTATGAATTTGTTATCTATTAGTCAGATTAAGAAGGATTTGCACCATCGAGCTATTTTTGACCCATCGTCTCTTGTTTTTCAGGACATTCTTACGAGCAGAGTGATTGGCTCTGGCCGTGAGCAGGGTGGTTTCTATCGCTTGGTCCGCACTCCTTATGCAGGCGCATCCCTTCATTCAACTGGACCTATCTCTTTTTACACTTGGCATCTACGCTTTGGTCACCTCCCTCTCTAGAAACTGTGTCACAATTTGCCGCAAATCTCTTTGGGTTCCTCCTTCCACTGCGAGGCATGTCAGTTGGGAGAGCATAACCGATCAACGTTTCCCAGTCGTCAGAGTCGGAGTAGTATCTCCCTTTTAGAGTTAATCCATTTGGGGTCCAAGTCGTGTTCCCGATCACTAAGGACACAGGTTTTATCTTGTTGCAATAGATGATTTTTCCCGTTTATCGTGGGTCTTTCTATTGAAGAATAAATCTGAAGCAGGAGATTTGATTAAATTTTTTATCAATGAAGTGAAGAATCTTTTTTCTTCTTCTGTGAAATTTGTGAGGACCGATAACGCTTTGGAGTTTTGTACTCGTGCGCTATCCTATTTCTCCTCCTCCTGTGGTATAATACATCAAACATCACATGCTTACACCTCTCAGCAAATTGATGTTGCAGAAAGGAAGCATCGACATTTACTTAACATCATTCGAACCCTTCTTATTTAGAGTCGTGCCTACACTCATTTTGGGGTGATGCTATTCTTACGGCATGTTATCTTGTGAATCGCATGCCTTCGTCTGTTTTTGGGTGAGCAAATTCCTTTAACTATAGCCTTCCCTGAGAAGGAGTTGTTCTCTCTTCCTACCCATGTCCATGTCTTTGGATCTGTTGCATTTGTTCATCAGTTGGCTCCAGGTCTTGACAAGCTCTCTTCTAAAGCTGTCAAATGTGTGTTTGTTGGGTACTCCAAAACTCAGAAGGGATATATGTGCTATGATCCATTACACGGGAAATACTATATAAGTGCTGATGTCGCATTTTTTGAGTCTGTGATGTATTTCTCTCCTTCAGGTGATAGGTTGGCCGCTTCAGAGTCTGATACTGAAATCTACATGCCAACCACCTCCTCTGAGTTAGTTGTCTCCCCTACCTGTTCCACCACCACCACCGTCGCCGCCAACACCACCTCCACCACAACCACCACCACTACTTCCCTCGTCACAGCCGTCTGTGACCATTGTTCCACCACTACCCAAATTCTATACCCGTCGTCCAGTTTTTGCTCATGGTCATCGCCTGTCATCCATCATACCCTAGGTTTGTTCTGATAACATGGTTTCTAACGATGGGTCTGGAGATATTTCTGTGCAGGAATCATTACAAGAGGAAGTTCCTGATGACATGGATATACCCATTGCTGTTCGAAAGCAAAAGCGTACATATGTGTCATATCCTCTTGCTTCCCATGTGTGTTTTCATCGCCTGACTGGGGATTTTCAGAATTTGCAGTTGCTCTGTCTGTTGTGGACATTCTAAGGACTTACGAGGAGTCTTTGAAAAATAGTCGTTGGTGTTTAGTTATGGAAGAAGAGATGGCTGCCTTACAATCTCGTGGTACATGAAGTTTGGTGTTTGCTCCTCCTGGTGCCTCTATTGTCAGTTGCAAATGGGTGTTTACTGTTAAACATCATGCAGATGGGAGCGTTGATCGTTACAAGGCAAGATTGGTGGCACATGGTTTTACCTAGACCTACGGTGGAGATTACCTAGACACGTTCTCTCTTGTTGCTCGCCACTCCACGTTACATGTTCTTCTTTCAGTTGCAGTGGTACGTGAATGACCCTTATTTCAGCTAGATATTAAAAATGCATTTTTGTATGGAAATCTGTAGGAGGAGGTATAAATGCAGCAGCCTCCGGGATTTGCTGCTGAGGGGGAGTGTCAACAGGTATGTAGACTCCATAAGGCAATATATTGCCTTAAACAAAGTCCAAGGGCATGGTTTCAGAAGCTCTCGTATCTGATTGAACGGCATGGGTTCAAGAGGTCAAATGCAGATCATTCTCTATTTATGCAGAGAATACCTAGAGGTACATTTGTTATCATGGTGTATGTTGATTATATAGTTGTTACAAGAGATGATGTGCAGGGAATAAAGATGACAAAAGAATTTTTGGGTTGTCAATTTGTTACCAAGGATTTAGGCACCCTAAGGTATTTCTTATGGTTGGAGTTTTCTAGGAATGCGCAGGGTCTTGTGATGACCCAAAGAAAATATGTAACAAACATGCTTGTTGAGATGTGCATGATTGGGTGTTGCCCTCTACTATTCCTATGGATCCTATAATGAAGCTATACGATGATGATACATATCAGGTTGATAAGGGGAGATACAGAGAGATGGTGGGAAATCTCCTTTATGTTACTATTACCAGACCGGATATCTCTTTTGCTGTGAGCTGAGTGAGTCAGTTCTTGGAACAACCTCGACAAGTACATATGGATGCTATATACATGATATTGAGATATCTAAAATCTTCTCCAGGTGCAGGACCATTTTTCAAGAAAGGAGCATATTTCTCTGTATTCGCGTGCGCTGATGTTGACTACGTAGGGTGTCCTAAGGATAGGAAGTCTACTTCGGGCTTCGCAGTGTTCGTCGACATTTCTCTTGTTTCTTCGAGAAGCAAGAAACAAATAGTTGTGGCTAGATCAAGTGTCGAATCTGAATACAGGGCTATGGTGCAAGCAAGTACATAAACTATGTGGGTTCGAGCAATGTTAGTAGATTTGCATATAAATGTTCCTCTACCCATGCAGTTACAATGTGATAATCATGCTGCCCTATTCATTGCAAACAACCCTGCGTTCCATGAGAGAACAAAACATATTGAGGTAGATTGCCATTACACTAGAGATTTGATTCAGAAGGGTTTGATTTCTACATCACATGTCAGTTCGGGAGAACAAACAACGGATATCTTTACCAAAGCATTGCTCAGGGGATCATTTCAAAGTGTTCATCCAAGCTGTGCATGATTGACATCTATGCTCCATCTTGAGGGGGAGTATAGAGATATTTATATGTTTACGTATTCTATGCGTACTGTTTTCTTATTTTATTTTCTCTGTATCCATCTTATGTAATTTACCCCTAGGACTCTCCTCTATATAAGAGAGCCTAGGGTTCCCAGAAATAATAATGCACTCATTTCTTCCAACAAGGAGAGTCTAGAAAAATCATCGACAATGATCAGATAAAAACGATGTCCCTGGTGATCAGGCACATGACTCGGACCTCAAATATCTAGATGAAGGAGCTCAAATAACTGAGAACTGCTCCTGCTCTGACGAGATGGAAATGAGTAATGATGATGCTTCCCAAGTTGACATGCCTCACATTGGAAGGAGGATCTTGTGGAAATTTGAGGGAGAACATGACACATCTTCTACATAAGAAGGTGATTAAAACGAAGGTGCCATGGATATGGTGAGACTGGTCCTGTAGGTATAGTAGAAACACCAACACGAGGAGGTTGAACTAGTCTGTAATGCCCCCGTAGCTCATGGCCATATCCAATCACCCTTCCCATGAGTATGTCCTGAAACACAAGAGACGAAGGGTAAAAAATGGCACGACATGTAGATCTTTAGTAATCTGACTAATGGAAAGTAAAATTTCCTTAAAGTCAGGAGCATATAAAACATTCTGAAGGTGCATGGACGACGTCAAATGCATCTGCCCCTGTCCTGTAACGAGTAAGTGGTCTCTGTTAGAAAACTTGAATGCGGAAGCATATCAGAAATAGAGGATAAAAACAATAAAGAATGCTGGATTTTACGTGGAATCCTACTCCCAAGGAGCGGGATGAAACCACGAGAGAAGGCCTCAAATGGCCATATGTTGCGTTGCACTTTCTCACTGTTAAAAGAGGGTGAGTGGCTTCTTATATAAACCTCACTGAGTCTCTACATCCCATAAACTATCGATGCGGCACTAAACAATTGGATGTGATGAATGGATCTTGGAGGGATCCCTTTACCCCTCTTACACAAGCGATGCATAACACAATATACTCCAATACTCCCCCTTAAGATGGAGCATGCAATGCTCAACGTCGACAAACATAAAGAAATCTCAAACTCACGCTTTAGGACACTACGAACAATGTCGACTCAACGCATACATACTATCAGTTGCTGTCGAGGACGTTGCTTCTCATGTCGTGCATGTGAGGAGGAACAAACGGGCTGTAATGTAAGTCAAACTGAGTATGCTCTGAACAACACATGTCAGAGTCACTGCAACTGATAATGAGTCTCTCTACCTAGAGATTTCTGGCCAACCACATCATGTGGACAACTGCTCCATCTCTCTGAAGGGCCGCTAAAAAAATCGTGGAGACATCCTCGTCGGAGTCCACGGTTGTTGGAGAATAGAGTCTAAAAAGTCTCCTCGTCGGAGAACTGAGTCTCTCCCATACTGGTTCAGAGAATGGGATCTCTACTCTGGAGCAAGGCCTTAAATGTCGGTTTCGGTCACCATTTCGGTATCGACCAAAACAGAATTTCGATGGAATTTCGATGGAATTTCGATCGAAATTTCGGTCATTTCGATCATTTCTTGAACTAGCACCCCCATATTTCGGTCATTTCGGTCGAATTTCGATTTCGACTGGACATCGATATTCGACAGAAATTCGACCGAATTTCGTTGAAATTTGAGGCCATACTCTGGAGTCCCTATAAAACCATAGCCCACATGGCATAGGGAATGAGATCTGTACTCCGGAGTCCCTATGGAACACGTGAAAACTCTGAGTCGACCAGAAAAGATGGGAATTACACAAAAAGATCGCAAATACGTGTGAATCAAAATGAAGACTCGGAACCAATCTGACGTCTAGTCTAAAATTGAACTTTAGAGTATGAGATTTGAATAGGCATCTAGACTTGAATCTGAGCAAGCATCTGGACTAAAGAATCTGAACCTTGATTCTGAACTGGAATCTGAATCATCAGAATGATGATGTATGATGCCGTAGAACTCTACATTATACTCTCCCTTTCTCCCATACTTGTCGGAAAACAAGGACACCGATCAAGTTGGAGAAGATAAGAAAATGTAGGAAAACATGAATCACATAAGCCTTCTCAATTTCCATTTTTTTAGTTTTTCTTCTCGATTTTAAATCATTTTTTCAATTATATTTTTCCCGCTATTTCATTCATATTTTTTAATAGCCTTCACATATTTTTTCTTTCAAGTAAGCCATTTATTTTTTACGACTTTTCTTTTTTTTTAAAGAAAATTTTTTCTTGCGTACGACTTTTCTTTTGTATGCATCTTTTCTCAAAAAATTTTTCTTGCCCAATTTTAGGCTTAAATCTCGACCTCCCTCTTATTTTTAACCATTCTTCTTCTTCTCCTTTTTTTTCAAACACGGCTCAAAGGGGTTATACGGCTCTGATTGCCTGGACTCGGATGCATATGATCTGCATCTGCGCAGCCTGGAGATACTTGCGATAAGCTCCTTCCTGCCTGGAAGTCGGAGGGGCGACCCTGCTCCTTGCTGGGATCCAGTCCCTGATATGCGATCGAAGATCCAGTTTGGTCTTTACGAAACTCAGACGAATTTCAAAACTTGAATAAGATATTTGCAGCCTTAAGGTTTCAAAAAGAAACCCTAGAACTTGAACCATACATGATAATAAAAGGAATAAATCTTGTAGAATTAAAATATCAAAAATTGAATCTCGAACAATAATAAAAACAACTCCTCGAGAATCGAACCCGCTCTAATACCATGTTAGAAAACTTGATGCAGAAGCGTATAAAAAGAACAATAAAGAACGCAAAATTTTACATGGAACCCTACTCCCTGAATGGGATGAAACCACGGGAGAAGGCCTCAAAGGGTCATATGTTCAATTGTGCTTTCTTACTGTTACAAGAGGGTGAGGGACTTCTTATACACCCTTACTGAGTCTCCACATCCCGTAGACGGTGGATGTGGGGCTAAACAACTGGATGTGGTAAATGGATCTTGGAGGGACACATTTACACATCTTACACAACTGACACATAACCCAATATATTCTAACAATCTCCATTAGCAATGACATCCCATCTACCAGCAGGTATAGTCATATAGGCCCTCAGTTGCGCTCTGTCTCCACATAGATGGTGGGAAGCACCATAGTCCATAATCCACTCTGTCATATTTGCACCACTACTACCAGTAAAAGTGTAAGCGATACCTGAGGAGCTCGAAGAGGCTTTGGCTGCGATATCTGTAGTGGTGGTGCCGGCAACACGAGTCACGATCTCTCAAATACGAGAGACAATATCATCTAGGCAAGGATCGGCCTGGGAAGCTAAAGTCTCTGAAGGCTCAATCTGTTATGCCACACGACCAGAAGCAGGATATCCATGCTTTTGGTAGCATGTATCTTCTGCATGTCCTCGCCGTCGACAACCGATGCAAGGGCCACGTTGACATCTACCACCTCTGCCATGAGGGGCGCATCCTTTGGACTAGGTTGTCCCTCCTCGACCACGAGAAACAACCATCATTGAAGAGGGCGGAGGAGTGGCTGTAGAAGGCATGATAATCTAGCTAAGACGGCTATTGGCCTCCTTCATGGAAGGTATGGTAGTTCTGGTGAGAGGCTGAGTACGCCCTGCATCATACTCTGTATGAAGACCGATCATAAAAACTCCAACCATCATGGAGTTCCTATATACCTTATGCTGCTCCATATATGTCGTAATAGGCATATATCTATGAATCTCCGTGAACATGCCACGGAGTGAAGAGTAGTACACGTGCAGAGGACAACCATTTTGCTTGGCCTTGTAGATATTGAATTGCAGTGAAGAATCTTGGCCTCATTCTTCGCTTGAGCATAAGTGGATGCCAAAATGTCCCGCATCGCCTTAACAGTGGCCTAATTCAGAATATCATTGGCTATCTCCGTGGAGAGGATCCTATACACACAAACATGTGCATACGCGTCATCTTGCTTCCAAGAAGTATTGGCCTAGTCTTATCCGTTGGCTCTGGATCTGTCAGGATGTGCTCTTTGTTGTTGCACTGCATGAGGGTGAGAAACTGCATGAACCACAACTCATAGTTGGTCCCATCCATCTTTACGATAGGATTTGGGCCCTTGAAGGCACCAGATGAAGAAAATATGCCACCATTGTTTTCTGACATGATGATAAACGACCGAACAATGGTACTCAACTGGGGAGCAGACTGATATGAATGATTCTACACCATCATACAGAGGATTGGTTGTACATGTAGTCTCGTACAACCATGCTCGTGAAACTTCGTTGCGCGTCAAAGCTGGAAAATGTGATTTATAGGTCTGAAATCACGTTTTTCGGTCAAAATCAAACCGTTTCATATTGTAGTTCGAACCGCAGAGGTGCACAGAAAAGTGCGGAGGGCAAGGAGGGGCTGACGACAGCCTGGGACCTGCGCACATGGTCTGCTGGGCCTAGCTGCATGGGGCTCTGACAACAGCGACTGGGGAGGGGCGACAACAGTCGGGGTGGGGGGGAGTTGGCGTTCGGAAGGGGGTTAGGGTGGTAGGGTTTGAGCTTGGGTGGGATACGAGAACTCTGATTTAGGACCATCACTCCGATTTAGAAACGGATAAATGAATTGCATTATTGAGAGGTCCTCAGGTTCTCTTATAGGATAGAAACCTGTTGGGCAAATTACAATATGAATACAAAAGAAATAGATAATATGAAAACAATAAGAAAGATCACTAATATCTCAACAATTATTAATTTCTGAATGTTCTTTTCGCAAGAAGACCCAAGATGATCGACTGCAGTCATCCACAAAGACAAAAAAATATTTGTGAACACTCAGAGTTCGGACTGGATAAGGTCCCCGGATATCATAATGGACAAGAGAAAAAGAGACATGATGGCGAGGCTCGGTCCGTGAAGGAAAGGATGCTCTATGATGTTTCCCGAACTGACATGCCTCACACTCAAAGGGTTTGAGCGTACATAGTTCAGGGAACATCATTGGAAGACCTTGGCAGAAGGATGACCAGGACGAAGGTGCCATAGAAGAGGATCTTCGGAGATTGAGACATCGCCAACAAAATTGGTATCAGAAGGGATGTTGAGGTAATAAAGGTCGTTCCTCTCATGTCCCCCACTAAAAATCTTCCTCGTCTTAATGCCATGAAAATGACAACAGAAATCGTCAAAAATAACATGACAGTTGAGTTCACGACATAACTTCTGTATAGAGAAAAGACTGAGAGGAAAGGTAGGAGCACAATGAAAGTTAGTCAGTCGTATCTTGGAAGAGAAATCAACAGTACCGACAACAGTAACTGGGTAATGATCAATATTAGCGACTTGAATGGTTTTCATAGAGGAAGAAAACTGGGAAGACGTGATCAAACTTCCTTCTCCCATCATATCGGCAGAAGCTCCAGAGTCAATAATCCATGCATGTTTGGAGGCAGAGACAGAATTTGCTATTGTACTTGATGTAGTAGGTAGGATAGCAGTAGAAACAGATGCAGTATTTTTGTCAGCATACGAAGCAGAGTTTTGCAGCAGTTGCTGTAGGCGAGCATATTCCGAAGCAGTAAATGGAGACTGATTGCTGAGCAAATGTATCTTTAGTTGCATCATAAGTAGCTTCATTATAGCATTATTTTTTTTGAAAGTCTGCATGTTAGGGGGTAGTACTCAGTGGTACCCTCCCCATCAAAATTTATTCCAAACCAAAAACAAAAGCTGGAGCTTTTACAAAATTATAACATCTAAACCCTCCCTACAAAAGCATTAGAGTACTCAGTCCTCAACCAGTCTATTTGCAAAGATAGTGATGTTTTCCTTATAAAATCTTTGCCGCCGAAAAGTAAATCATTTCTGCCACGCCATATCGCCCAGAGGAAGGCCATGGGCAGCAATCGATCCTTCCTCGGTCTTCCCCTGTTAATGTAGAGCGAGTTCCAGAACGTCTGGAACCCCTCAAAGCGACACCAAGCAATCCCCGTATCCTGCCAAATCTGAGAAACCACAGGGCAAGCAAAGAAGAGGTTATCCACAGTTTCAATGGCACTGTCACAGATTACGCATTTGTTCGTAATGATCCCAAGAAGCTTGATGCATCGGGCGCACGTCATGAGTCTCTTCCGCCTAAGGAGCCAAAGGAAGATCCCCACACTTTCCGGGAGACCTAGGTCCCAAATGGTAGCACAATCACGCATCAAGGACTCCGAGTTTGCCGGTGGCGGCCTGGAGATTGCACCGTAAGCCCCCTTCACCGAGAAAGGCCCATCACGCTAGCACCAATGGTCTCTGCCCCCTCTTGGAGCTTCAACATTCCTCACGGCCTCAAGGAGCTCAAGGAACTCATCAAATCTTATGTCCGAGAAATTGGCTGAGAAATTAGGACACCAAGAACCATCGGCCCAGCAACTCGCCACCGAGCAAAGTCGATCAGTTGCCAGGGCAAAAAGGCGAGGAAAGCGAGAGCACAAGGTTCCTGCCCCCGACCAATCGTCCTCCCAAAAAGCGAAGTCATTTCCACCACCCAGAACCGGCTTGAACAACATTAGGTTCTTCAAAAAAGACCTCGTGACGCCCCTCCAGAAGGGCATGATCGCCGCGCTACCGATTTGCTGCGATTGCGGCACCCCCTTCACACCATAGATCTCGCGGATCGTCAAACAAACAAGATCATTTCCCGGGCCCCACACCCTGCTAGCCCATTTTAGCAAAAGCGCCTCATTCATTTGCTCCAAAGATCTGACTCCCAATCCCCCCTACATCTTCTTGCGTTGGATATCCTCCCAGCTTACTAGGTGGATCCCTCCGCGCCCAGCGGTCCCGTTGCCCCATAAAAAGCCGCACATCTTTCTCCAATCTCGAGCGGATCCCCTTCGGAATCTTGCGAGAAGCCAGGAAATAAATAGGAATGGCCGACAGTACGGCCTTGAGAAGAACCAGCCTAACTCCTCTTGACAAGATAGAGGCCTTCCCGCCCGCCAACTTCGATTCCACCTTCTCCACCACTCTCAGCCAATCACATAGCCTCGCTCTCCCCAGCGTTAGAGGCAATACCAGGTAGTCGATTGGAAGGGCATCGCGCGCGGACGCCAAGGCCGCAGTCAATCCATCCACCATACGTTCCGTCGCACCAAAGGGGATAAAAAGTGATTTGTTGTCATTCTTGCATAAGCTCGACAAGTCAGAGAAAAAATCAAGAGTCGTCACCATGCCAATAGCCTCCTCAACCCCCCCCCCCCAATGAGAAAGAGGGTGTCGTCCGCACACTGAATAATTGGAATCTGCAGCTCGCCTCTAGAGTAGCCACGAGTTAGCCCACGATGAACCACACCCTCCGCCATATTATCCAAGACATCCGCCGCCAGAATGAAAAGCATAGGTGCAAGGGGGCACCCCTGGCGCACACCTTTGTGGGGTTGGATCCAATCCCCCTTCGGCCTGCCGTTGATAAGCACCAAAAAAGACGCCGTATAGATACATCATCGCATCCATGAGATCCACGCATCAGGGAAGCGCAATCTCTTCAACACTGACCATAAGAATCTCCAATCAAGGCTATCGAAAGCCTTGGCAATGTCCACCTTCCACAAAATTCCGCTCGCCCCCCTTCTCCGCCAATCCGCAATGATTTCGGATGCAAGCATTGTGCAATCCAAGATTTGACGACCTGGAATGAAAGCGGATTGGCCCGGAGAAACCAATCCGCCAAGGACGTTAACCAGCCTAGAGGCAAGCACTTTCGCCACAATGAGATAGAGGGCATTTGAGATAGCAATTGGGCGATAGTCCCCAATCGAGCTCGGCGATAACCTCTTGGGGATCAGCACAAGAAGCGCCCTGTTAATACGGTCAAATCCCATATTTCCATTGCAGAATTCCATCATCACTTCGAGCACCTCGTGTCCAACGAGGTCCCAAAAATCTCTATAAAAAGAAATCGGAAAGCCATCAGGGCCATGTGCGGCATCCAAGTTTAGATCCCAGACGGCATCCTTGAGCTCCTCAAGGGTGACATCACAGACAAGATTATCTGAGGAGGCGGGCTCCACAAGCCTGGAGCTGCGACCCAACCATCTCCATTTCTGCGGAATCTTAGAAGCAAGCTTGTCCCTGAAATGATTTGCAATCGCGCGGCCCATATCTCTGTTACCCACACCTGTGACCCCATCAATAGTGATGGACTGAAGAGCATTGGATCTGCGCTTACCACTAGCAATACGATGGAAGTAAGCGGTATTCGCATCCCCCTCTTTAAGCCAGAAGGTCCTCGATCGCTGGCGCCATTCCGTCACTCGCTTCCTATCCTCGATAGCAACAATTTTTTGCGCCGCCAAACGCTCCTCCTTCTCGAAAATGTTAAGGTTCCTCTCGTCCTCTAGGGCATCGAGCTTCCGAACAACCTCTTCCGCGGTCTTTCTTGCCGCACACCTAGCAGCTCTCGTTTCCCTTTTGAACTCCGCCAGCCTGCCCCGAAGAGAGGAAAGCTTCTGGGAGAACCTATTAGCAGCTGAGCTGGTAGGCGCCGTCCCCAACCGGTGTGAAGTCACCATCTCCCTGAAGCCATCTTCCAAAAGCCAGCACCTCTCGTAGCGAAAAAGCCCCCTTTGGGGCGGGGTCATCCCAGAGCACCACATGATAGGGCAATGATCAGAGCAGGATCTCGGTTTGGCCTTCACCGAAGCTAAGGGAAAAGCTCCATCAACCCATTGGAGGCAAAGAAGCGGTCAAGTCTCGAGCGCGCCTTCGAGTTTCTCCAAGGGTACTTCACGTCGCCTGCGTCCAACAATTCTAGGCCAAGCAAATCAATGGTATCAATAAACTTCTCGGAGCCGATATCCTGCCCATCCCTCCCCCCGGGTTTATCAGAGGATAACATAGTGACGTTTAAATCGCCCCCATCAGCCAAGGTGTCCTACCAATCGCCCTCCCAACATCCAACATATCCTCCCATAGCTCCCCCCTCAAACCACCGTCGCAAGGACCATAGACGCAAGACACCGCAAGAAGTTCTGAGGAGGAAGAGTTCGCCAAAATCACCGTAAGGATGTGCCGACACGGTTTTCCGAGATGAGAGACCAAGACGCCGAGCGCCAAGCCATAAGCAAGCCACCTAACGACCCCGAGGCGTCCAAAGTTGTGAAGTGATCCAGCCCCCCAGCCCCGCACGATCGCCATAGGCCTTCAGTCAAGGAGGGAAGCTTCGTCTCCTGAAGGAGGACAATATCACAATCCCATTCAGAGATCCTAGAGCCCATAATTTTGCGCTTATTTTTATCCCCCAGGCCGCGCATGTTCCAGGAGAGAATTTTCATTTAGAATATTCGAAGGCCCCTTGCATAAGAGCAAGTCCTGCCGCTGCCGCCACACTGATCTTGAAAGGAGGGCACTGGGCGGACCCCACCTGAGCCGATCTCGCCTTTGATCTTCTTCTGTATCTTTTACCGCTTTTTCTGTCGCTTGATCCCGCTGCCGGTTCATGGGATGGGGGACATGGCTTACCAAGAAGGCCCGCTCGTGGCTGATCTCCGAAACAGAAGAGGAGCTGGAAGAGCGTAGCAGCAACCGAGAAAGGTCCTCCCCTTGAAGCTCAACGGAGAGTAGCGGCCTTCGAAGAAGGGCATTCCCTTGCATCTCTGCCTGGCTGCCCTGTGGGTGCGAACACAAGTGTCGGACCGAGCTCGAAGAGGATTCAAAGGAATGCGAGGAGTCCGACCCCAATGAGCTTCCAAACGGATCCGAGCTGATCCAAGATCCACCCAAGTCGCCCGAAAGGGGGTCCGAGACCACGATCCGACTTCGAATGCTCGAAGAGAGATCCGCGAACGGCCCGTCTGAGGATGAGAGGAGAAGGTTGTCGAAAATGTCACCATGCAAAGAGAATGTTCTTGAAAGCGGACCCGACGGTTTAGAAGATATCTCGAAACGCCGCGTGCCAGCAAATCCTGCGACACTTCCTTCGAGGGGTTGCCTCGGAATATCAACCGCCAGCGACGAAACCAACGCGTCCGTTGGGCTTTCGAATGGCTCTGACCCCGAAAACTCCTTCGGCCACGCTACTTCCGACGGAGGCGGCGGCTCATCAATCGTAAGCTCGATCGGGAAGGAAAAATGCCCCAGTTTCAAATCGGCGAAAACACTTTGGTCGCCAAGCTGGTCAAGGAAGGACTTTGAACATTCGATCAGTACCTTCGTCTTCTCCACCACGGAGCCTGGCCGGAGACCATCATCGAGAACCTGATGAACAAAACCCCAATGGGCTAGCGCTCTCCGGAGGCAAGAAAGCGATCGGGAGAGAAAAGGAACTCCCCTGACCGTGGCCAAGCATGTTTCCAAACTCGAGCATCCTCCATCCGCAAAGCGGGTTTTCTCCAGAAAACATTCCCCACGTCCCCATTGCCAGCAGCCGATCAAGCTGAGTAGCCAATAAGCCCCGAGCGCAGCAGCGCCTTTCATCTAGCAGAACGACGGCCCCAGTAAACATCGTACCAAGAAAACAACGAATATGGGAGGAGATCTTCATCAGGTCAATAGTGCCGAAATTAGCAAGGCTAATAGCCCCATGCAGCTTCGAAGAGTCCACGTTAGTTTTCCCGCCGAAAGCATGATCTTCTCCTCCAAGGGAAACGTAGGGATTTTTCGCCTCTCCATCAGCAACAACCATTTTTCCTTCGTGCGCAACCATTTCATTCTCTTTCTCGTTCTTTACCACCTCCGCAAAGGATGACCCCCCGCGAGCCACAACCGCCGAATAGCGGTTAAGGCGGGGACCAATGAAAGTCGACCTCCGAGCAACTGACCCACCGCCGAGGCCTTGCATGCAGCTTGGCGATGACCGACACGACCGCACGAGAAGCACTTCGGAGGAAGGAGGTAGTACGAGGCGTCGTGCCCCCTTTCACCACAGCGGAAACACCGGCGACCTAGTTTCCTGTGAGACACCAAGGACCATTCTCCCTTCCCATCGTTGCACCCTCCCATGCCCGCGTCGAGGATCATCTTTCCTTTTTCCACCGCTTCTCCCGCGTCGAGGATCATCTTTCCTTTTTCCACCGTTTCTCAGGAATTGGGGTCTCAAATTCTATGCCAGATTGAGGGGATTGTTGTGTATCTACTGGGACATCTCCCTCGTCAGAAGGCCTCTCTCCCCTTTGTCGGTGACCATGTCCCCGTCCACGTCCTCGAACACGTGAACGGGGATGAGATGTAGCTTCTGCCTCGCCATCTTCCTGTGAAAGCTCGTCGGTAGGACCATCTCGGAACTGTCGCTGTATAGACTCACGTATTTCAGCAGCAAGTTCTCTAATACGTGGAGCACCGTCATCGCAAAGTCGAACAATCTCCTCGAATTGAGACACCTGCAATATGAGCAACTATTGTCAGAACATGTTAAATCATACCATAATATCTAATTTAAGTAAATGCCATCTTACCGCGTAATCGAGTGTGCATCCATGTCGTCCAATGAAACGTCTTGTAATTCGACGATACCATGGCAAGTACTCTACGATCGTATCTGGTCCTCCCATAGAAATGGGAGTCATTGACACAACGTAGTCCCTACGGATGTTCCATAGTCAGTGAACGACCGGAGCGATATGGGGGAATCGCTCCCAAGCCCACAACTGTAACAGTATCAAGGGACCACCAATCTCTACTGCCTCAGCCTTCGATGCAACACATAACTGTCTGTACAAGTAAGCCAAACAAGCTGAGCCCCAACTGTACGTCCCACAAGTCTCCAGGTCCTCTAAATATGGTAGGTAGATCAATGAGACCTCGTTTCCTGACTTGTCAGGAAAGATCACCACCTCTCATGTTCAAAAATGGAATGTCAGACACGATATGGGTTCCAAGATGATGATCCTGCTCCTCATTGTCATCATTTTCCATCTCATTATCCGTATTCTGTGGCGAGGGTTCCATTAACCTGTCCAGTTCCGGATCATTAATAGGATCCATGTTTACCATGGGAGCAGAAACTGGAGGTACGGATCCACCTTGCGGTACAGAAACTTGAGGTACGGATCCGGGTATAGAGACAACGACAGTAAATATCACGGGCCGATATGCAGCATCCATCGGACATCATCATCAAACTCGACACACCCAATATAAAAACTTGCTCCGTCTTGGGACATTCTATGAAACACCTGTACAACCTGAAGACGGACTTAATGTGCTCAATCAACCCCGAGAATGACATTTCGTAACCAATTTTGATAGTTTTCATACGACCTCCTACATAGGTCACGTCTTTACTGGACTTCGATATTGTACCCCTACAGTGACAGAAACAACGAACTTCTCGAGACATCCTTTTTTTTTGAAGCTCCAAAAAAGGGGGACACACGCGGAGGTTCTCGAGACATCCTACATACTGTTACGTCGACATCAATGTATTAAAGTAAAGAAAATAAATCAAACAATCATTTAAACCCTAAACATGTAACAAAAACCCTAAACCAATGACATATCATACCTTCCTTGAGGTGGAGAAGGAGATGAATAGCGGAAACGAGGCCAACGGACGTTGGCGAGATGGCCGGAGAGCCGAGGGCGGCGAGAGGCGGAGGTCGAGCAGGCTTGGAGGAGGCGGAGGGTCTTTGGCGGAGGGACTTCTGAACGCGTGGGTCGGGCACTGGCTGCGGGCTGGGGTTTATGCCCGAACAGAGACGCCTCTTCAAGAGGCGGCTTTAGTGAAAGCCGCCTCTTGAAGAGGCAGCTCTTTCTTAACCAAAGCCGCCTCTTCAAGAGGCGGCTTACCTACGGTATATAATAAATTTTTTTTCCGACCGTATACAGTTAATAAGTTTAACAACTTGCCCCCTACACGAATTTTCCACGTGCATGCACCATCGAAGAAGAAATAGGGTACACGGGCTTGATCTCGGTTGTCATCATGGTGGGTGCATAGGTCAAGAAAAAGTGACCTAGAGGTTGGTCGGTTTCTTAAACAATCATGGAATGTGACCTAGGTCACCTTGGCAAGCCCTTTTTAGGTCCTGGGGTACCAAAATGTGGCTGCAATGCCCCGAACAAGGTAGCATCATCAAGGTTTCCTAATTTGAATTTGATTAGGTCAACACATGCCCTCCTCGATGCTCCTAGCAAAGCTTTCTGCTACTGGAGGCACCCCCTAAATGCTTCTGGCGGAGCTCTATCTTGCAGGCGACGCCTAAAGATCTAGTAGGAGGGACCTTCAGATCTCCAGGCGGAGATCCATGCCATCGTGGCTTGCTGACGGTGCCCGAGCAAGGAGGAAGGACCTGTCAAACCTCAGGCGGAGATTCAGACCTTCGTGGGGCGGCATCCTTCGAGCAATCAAGAGGAGTCTTAGGGCTGGCGGTGCCCTATGCAGATCTTCATGTAGTGCTGCTTAGGGTTGGCAACACCCTACATAGGAGGTAGATGATCTCCTTGCGCGAGATCTGAAAGGAGAGGGCTCGTGCGGAGACCCAAGGTCTCCTTGCGCGGGGCCCTGGTTGCAGAGGGAGAGGGCCCCCGCACAAGGATTTCATGACGGGGCTGAAGGTAGCGGCGGGATTAGTTCAAGAACACCGGTCTAGGGCCACTGCTTTGATACCATGTGGAAAGTGATGAGAGAATTCAATGAGATCTTTATTCAAGAGGACTAGGGGTCCTTATATAGGACTAAATCCTAGAGAGATATTGGGTTTGATACCATGTGGAAAGTGATGAGAGAATGCAATGAGATCTTTATTCAAGAGGACTAGGGGTCCTTATATAGGACTAAATCCTAGAGAGATATTGGGTTATAATGGAATATAAAAATGTAATATACTGTAATCTAATATAAAAACGTAATCTCTAACACTTATCAGTCCGTTATACAGAAATGATTCAGATGCGTAAGATGTATAGGAGATGAATCCATGTTGGGTTTGTTCATTTGTTGAATAATATTCACTAAAAGTAGGGAATCATCTTGCCTTGTAACCATCACATTACCTTGTAACCTTAACATTCAGAAGCCTATCCGCACCCACAAGGCATCTGAATCTTCTGTCTTTGACTTGTCATCTTTTGGATTGTTCTTGAAATCCTTGGGAGTAGTGGTTTTCTTAGTTCACCAACCTTCATAAGCAAGTCTGGAACATTTTTTTTATGAGAACGTTTCACTGTATGCTTCTAACATCAATCCCATCAACAATGAGACTACTAAAATACTTTCCAAACGAGCCTCTTGTTGCAAATGAAGTATTCCCTTAGTAACCGCAAATTAATCACTTCCTGAAGTAAGAAATTCATCACTATTTTTCTTTTTTTAGATAATGCGATTACAATAAACCTCTATACTTGAGGATGCCGTTTTCGTCAAGATATACTATAAACTTCATTTTTCGATGTAAATGTTTCTACTATGGTTAGTAATTGTTTAAGTTTAGACTAAGCAAACATACTTACCTTAGATGGCGTTCTTTTACCTTGTCGAATTTTTCACATAAACCATTTAGCACCTTTTGTTCATGATGATGAAATTTCTCTTTCTTCGTAGGCAGCAAAAAGCCCCAAGCTTGACTATTCTCATTTTGTTTCTCTTCCGCTAGCAATACATGGTGAGCTTGTGGAAAAGCTCACAGCATTTCAGAATTCTGTACTTGGTGAATGTGATCTGAGCATGGATGATAATCCGAGCAGCGGTTCTGATGATGATTGCTTGGATGGTGAGGAAAACATGGAAAGCCCTTCAAATGAAGCTAAAATTGCTGTTAACTTAAAAGTGCTGGAAGAGGATCAACATGTTAAGGTGGAATTGGGTGAAAAATCTGCCAAGCATTCGTTGTCAGGTAAAAAAAAGTTTTTGAGAGTCCTCTTTTCATCTTTTTGAATTCTTTTTATGGTATTCCATTTCGGCTATTGCCATATATTTTATCTCCACCTGTTTTCCTTTACTGTTTGAAAGTTAAACTGCTAACATCAAAGAATTAAACTGCTATTAACATCAAAGTCAACATGAGAAGCTGCCTTTCTAAAACCTTCAGAAGCAAATTTGAGAGATGCCACGACCAAAACCGGGCAAAGAGGTAGCACTTTTGCTGATTTCTCATTGTATCTGGGCATCTCATATGTTTTTAAAAGGACTCCTGTTCGTGCAGCAGTCAAACAACACAAAATATGATCAAACAGAACATGGGTACATACCTTTGGATATAGGATGCACAAAACAACTGGCTGGATCTTTCGTTAAGGCTATTGGCTAATCCCTGTCAGCTTACTCTCTGGCCAATCATTATCTCCATCAACTAAATGTTCATCTCTTGTCAGAGCATTCCTATTTTGAGCACTTGAGATAGCACTAGCAGCAATATATTTACTAGCTAAAAGTATTAATGCCATGGGAACTATGCAATCTTAGAATGGAATGTCTCCGATTATAGATCCGACGACGATTCTAATAACTGTGCTCAGATAAAACCAACGTGGAATTTCTCTTATGAGAGGGGAAGATCTGGCATGAAAGAAGTATGATAGAAACTCAAAATTGTCATACATAGATGTTGTCAGTTACTATGTTGAAGGGGGTTGTGCTCCTTGGAGCATAGATATCAATCGTGCAGAACTTGTCACAAAGAAAATCATGATGCATCTTGGAAACCTTTTGGTGAAGATATCGGCCAGTTGGAGCTTGTCGGGGGTCACAATTTTCCTTTCAAAGATGACATTGCAAATGGTGTGAAAATCAACCTCAATGTGCTTCATTCTCTCATGAAACATAAGGTTGGAAGCAATATAGGTGTCAAACTGGTTATTGCAATACATAGGTATTGGGTCGGTAGTTTGAACACCCAGATCATTAAGAAGAGAGAATCCACGCCCCATCTCATATATAGTATGAATTTAGCTGTGTATTCAGCTTTGGCATTTGATCCAGCAATCTCATAATTTGTCTTTCTATGTTAAGTTTCCAAAAATTACCACGTGAGGTGGCACCTGTAGTAGATTGTATGCCTTAATCAAAGCTAAGCTTAGTCTGCATTAAAGTAGGCAGATATATTGAGATGTTTGTTATTTTTGAAGTATAACCTTTTTTTGTGGAGCCCTATTAGTACTTAAGAATAAAACATTCATCATATGATCTATTTATAAAGTATCGCCCCTATGTCCCATATTGATGTTGTGGCTTCACCACCATTTTCTAGAGAGGGGGTTGTTCGGTTCTGTCAATCCTAGTAGACTTGCTGCGGCCGCTTTTGGGAGATGGATGTGGTTTCTGTATGGGACGGATGACTGGTCAGATGATGGTGCTTTTTGTGAGTTGTACCCTTGATTTTTTGCTTTAGCACTAGATAAGGAGGCGTGTGCTGTATGGTCAGATCGTTCTTGGACTCCTGATTTTGTGGTCAAGCTGTCTTATCAGAGAGTAGAGCAAACTCTGGGTCTCTCCGTCAAATTGCGAGACTTGATGTGCCGTCAGAAGGAAGAGATTCGTCATGTTGGAGAGATGGAGCGTTCACAGTCAAGAAGGCGTGCCAGGTGGTTTCTGCCCCCACCTTCTTCGATAGATATGGAGTCCTCTCGGGCTGTGCCGAGATCTGGAGATGGAAGATATGGAGTCAAGAAGGCGTGCCAAGTGGTTTCTTCCCCCACCTTCTTCGATAGATATGGAGTCCTCTCGGGCTGTGCCAAGATCTGGAGATGGAAGATACCTACAAGAGTGAGGGTGTTTCTGTGGCTAATGAGAAGAGAGTGTATTTTGATAGGTGTGATGAGAGCTAGGCTTTTTCCCGAAGTGGATCAAGGTTGCATAAGATGTGGTGAAATGGTAGAAGATGTTGACCATCCGTTCTTTAATTGTTGTGGTTCAATGGAGTCGTGGCGAATTGCGAATATCTTGGGCATCTTGTGGAGTGATATAGATTCTTTTTTGGCCTCGCTAGGTAAAGATTGGTCAAGTTCAGAGGAAAGGGCAGACAAAGGTTTGTGTACTTGTCTGGGCATTGTGTCTAGCCTGAAATGTTGTTGTCTTTAAGGGTGAGAGGTTTTACATCACAAATGTGCTCGGGCATGCCAGGGCCCTGTTTATAACTTGGCAAATGTAGCTATTGTATCAATTTTCATATTCTTTGGATGTACCTCTAATGGAGGTCCATCCTGCTTTTTTTAAGGGCTTCTCCATATACTAGACATATGGTCTGGTAACTATCATGTGCGTGAGTCTCCCCATATTTTGATGTAGGGGTGCACGTGGATCGGATTAGATCAAGTTTTTGCTTAATCCATGTCCAATCCAATCTTAATGGATTTTCATTTTTCAAATTCAATCAAATCCATGAAATTCTTTATTCCAATCCGATCAAATCCATCGGATTACTGATTGATTAGATTTAATAATTACATTTTCTTGCTCAATAATCTACTCTCTCATGTTTGTATTTTTTGTAGTCTATTAGCCCTTGACATTTGAATAATATTAACAAACGTACTAAGCAGCTATCCCAAACTGTATTTTTTTCAATAAAGATCATAAGGGTGGAAGCATACTGAGGACAAATTGTGTCGCATGGCAAAGGGATTGCATTTTATGAGATGGGTAGCGACAGCGCGGGGGAGGGGGCAGTTGGTTGTACTAAGGGGAATAATATTATGCAAGGGGGGCAACGTCGAAATGGATTAAAAAAGAACTAGAGGAATATTGACAGTCAAGAGTGAAATGAGAGAGGGGGAACTAGGAGGACAATAACCGATCATGGTTTACAATTTTACAAGTTTTTTTTTGACGCTCAATTTTACAAGTTATAGTCATACTTTATTATTTTGGATACTTTCGAAATGATGGACATAGATATTATAAGTATGCATGTAAGTTTGTACTTATGTATGCATGTTTTTATGTATATGCATATATATGTGTGTGTATTAACAGATTGGATTGGATTGTATTTCAGTAAAGATCCGATCCAATCCATACTTGAATGGATTTGAAAAATTCCAATCTGATCCGATCCATTAGAATGATAACCAAACCAATCCGATCTAATAGCATTGGATTGGACCAGATTATAGAATTTATCCGATCCATGTGCACCCCTAGTTTTGTATTATCAAAAGGTGGATCGCCAATAAGCCTTAACTTTACAGAAGTATAAATATGAATAGATGAGGGCTTGGTTGTAGCATGTCTACGTTCACTTGTATCTCTAGAGCATATTTTCTTCAGAAAGATTCATTTTTGTTCCTTTCAAAAAAATCCATGTCTTTAGAAATTTAGAATGTCATGCAATCTTAATGCCTAGAAAGTAGTAAAATAACCAAAATCCTTCATAACAAAGATCTTTTGCAAAAAGTCCTTGGTGTTTTGAATGCTTGTATGTACAATCATCACAGATTAGAATCATATCATCAAATTATACATTGTAGGGAAAGGTTAGAGAATGAATGAGTTGTCTTATTCAATGTGTCTAAGGCTTCTTATATAGCGTGAAACCCTAGAGGAGCAAAAGTGACGTTACTTAGATACAAATGGGTTATATACCTAACATAAGAATAAATTGAAAATATCTCAATAACTCTGACACCCCCCCTCAAGTTGGAGCATATTTATCGGTCATTCCCAATTTGAAGATCATTTGCGAGAGATGTTTTTTTGGTAGCGTCTTCGTGACTATATATGCAAGATGAAGATCAATAGAGATATACGGGCTAGTAATTATCCTTCCCCGTACAACATCACGAATGAAGTGAGAGTCAATTTCAATATGCATGGTTCGTTTAGAAAAACTGGATTGTTACAATGTGTGTTGCAAATTTGTTGTCACAATATAAAGGTACTGGATTAGTAGTATCATTGTTGCAATATTCAGTTGAATGGACCGAATATTTGGCTCATTATTCTTATTATGAGGGTTGAAGAATAGAATGTTTCTTTTCGGTTGATCCAACCCGAATATTCACGAATATTCGACCCAAATATTGGAGTATTCGATTGAATATTGCAATAGGTTGCTGATTTTTTTATTTTTTAAGGTTCCTATTTATCTACTAGCACCACAAATGTTAAAGCTCCATATATGTAACTTGTTAATTGGTACTTTTATCTTAGACTCTTCTTGATTGATGACCATATAAGTATAAATATATAAGGTTATATATACAAGACATGATTTCTATTTAAAATAATTTAAAAAAATACATAATCGAATAATCCTGAATATTCTCCTGAATACTGAATATTCTTTATTCAGTGACCCTCCGACTGAATACCGAATACCGACTTCAGCAACATTGAGTAGTATGAAGCCCCAGTTCCTGTAGAAAAGAGAGAATCATGTAATCTCACAAATGGCTAAGGCTATCTCCTTGTATTCTGTCTCTGCACTTATTGTAGAAACCACAGTTTTCTTCTTACTGCGCTACTGCTCTATGTAACAAGATTATCAAACAAGCATAGCATAGCCAGCAGCAGATCATCGGTCCTCTTGTGAACCGACATAATCCGCATCAGAATATACAATGACAGTTGTAGGGCCATTGATCCGTAGAAGAGGCCACGTCTGGGAGAATCCTTCAAATATTGATGGATCAAACGAAAATCCTGTTAATGGCTATATAGAGGTCTCTTTATGTACTTGCTCGCTTTGTTCACTACATACAATATTTCTAGTCTAGTAATAGTACGGTAATGCAGTTAACGCAGTAGACTTCTATATTGTGTAGTGTCCCTGAACTCAACATCAATATGTAGAGTGTTTCCTCAATTGTACAGGTATGCCAGATGGTTTGGATCCAAGTAGTCTAACATTTGTAAGAATATCTAGGAAATACTTCTGCTATAAAAGATGTAATCCCTTTGTAATGTGTATACCTCAATGCTAAGAAAATAACAGAGTTAACCAAGATCATTTGTCACAAACACCTTCTGAAGGAAGGTCTATGAAATGACAACTTCATTATTACCGGTGACATCCATAACATCAACATAGACGGTTAATATAACTGTGCAAGTTGCTCATCGTTTGACAAAGATAAAAGTAGTTAGATGCCGTCCTACGAAAACCAAGAGAGCTGATCTAATAGTATGCCCGTTAAACCATGCTCGAGGACTCTGCTCTAGGCCATATACAACCTTGCGAAGTCGGCACGCTTGATCCTCCTTAACTGAGTAACCCCGTGATTGCATCATATAGACCTCCTCACTGAAGTCACCATAGAGAAAAGCATTCTTTACATCTACCTGAAAGATAAACCAATTCCCATTAGCTGCAACAGAGAGATTGGTGCGAACAGATCCCATTCTGGCAACTACGAAAAAGGTCTTAAAGTAATCTACATTGTAGGTTTGCGTGAAGCCTTTAGCTACAAGTTGGGCTTTCAGTCTGTCAATAGAGCCATCAGATAATTGTTTGGCTGCAAAGACTCATATGCATGTCACAAGTTTAACGCTCGAGGGTACTGTACAAGGTCCCACATGCTCTTGTATCTAAGTGCATCCATCTCCTTATACATGGATTTTCGCCAGCTATGGTCGTGCAATGCATTATGATGATCCCGAGGAACAACAATAGTCATTAGAGCATATATAAATCCCTCTCACAATTGGATAAACTATCAATGGATTAAAATGTTGCATAGGATGAATGGTACATTGTCCTTTTGGCTTCGGCAGAGCTGTGAGGAGATCTTGGGGAGCATCCGGTGCAGAGATGGTAGGTACACTCGAAGAAGGCACATCGTCTTGCTAACAGGGAACATGCAATGGTACACGAGCATGCAAAGTAATGTGTTTTCATTTGTAAACAAACGTCAGTGGTGGTAAAAGGTTGGAATATCGATATCGATATCGTATCGGTCTGCCCGAAAATGGATATATCAGGATATATCTATGATATTCGTGGAAATATTGGAAATGGCATAACAAAAGTTTTTTTTGAAAATTAAGATCATCTTATTCTTAAAACCATAAATAAATACAAATGCACACTTACATGCAAGAACAGGGTGTATTTTGCACACATAAACACATTATATCGTACATATTTTCGTTGTCAATGCTAGCTGATGAGTGATATGAGATACTAGAAAGAGATGATGAAATTCAAATAATAATAGCTTAACGACATCAAGGAGGTATATTTGGCACAATAACTTTACATTAGATTGTAGATTACATATAAAAAATGACGATTTGTATAAGATACCACATGAACAAGTTAATGAGCATAAAAATATATGTGTATGCAGATATTCATTAATCATCTTTATAATTATTTCATCTTGTTAGAAAACTAACATATTCTCTGATCGCATGTAAGAAAACTAACATTTGCTCTTTTTAGGAAATATAATGCGGAAACGTATCAGAGAAATAAAGATAAAAGAACAATGAAGAATGCGAGATTTAACGTGGAAACCTACTCCTAAGGAGCAGATGAAACCACAGGAGAATGCCTCAAAGTATGCATTGCACTTTCTCATTGGATGTAGGGGGTCTGGGGCTTCTTATATAGTCTCCACATACCCTCCAAATCCCACCACTGGTAGATGTGGGACTAAACTCTGGATGTGCGTGATAATGACGCATACTCCAACAACTCTGATACCATGTTCGAAAATGAAGAATGCGGAAGCGTAATATCAAAGAAGAAGAATAAGCAATAAGAAACACCGTGATTTTTATGTGGAACCCTACTCCCTAAGGAGTGCGATAAAATCGTAGGAGAACTCCTCGAAGGGCTGATGTTGCATTCAACTTTCTCATCTGATACAATGGGTATGGGGCTTCTTATATAACCTCCACTAACACTCCAAGTCCCACAAATAATATATGTGAGACTAAAACACTGGATGTGGTAATTGGATCTTAGACCCATCTACACAAGTGATACATATACTCCAACACTCCCCCTCTAGTTGGAGCATGCAATGCTTAGATTGGACAAATAGAAAGAAATCTCAAACTCGTAATACAAGATACTACAGAAAATATCAAATCAACGCAAACACAAATGTCGGTTGTTGTCAAGGACGTTGCTTCTCATGCCATGCAGGTGAGGAGGAACAAACAGACGGGAGTGTGAGTTGAACTGGGTCTCCTCTTCGGAGAACATGTGCTATGTACTGCGCCTGTTAGAGTCACAGAAACTGAAATGAGTCCGCTCTTCAGAGTACTCTGGCCCGCCACATGTAGAAACTGAATCACAACTGCTCGATCTCTTAAATGTTGAACTAAAAAAGCTGTGGAAACATCCTCGTCAGAGTCCACAGTCACTGGAGAATGGAGTCTGAAAAGTCTCCGCATTGGAGAACTGGGTCTCTCCCATAGTGGATCAGAGAATAAAATCTCTACTCCGGAGTCCCTATAAAACCACATAAAAACCCTAGCTCACATGGCTTTGGGAGTGTGACCTCTATTCTGGAGTCCCTATGGATCATGTGAAAACTCTGAGATCAAAAACAAAGATGGGGACAACACACATGATGATCGCATGCACGTGTGCATCATACTGAATACTCGAAACTAATTTGAACATTGAGTCTAAAACTAAAAATCTGTATAGTATAAAATCTGGTATGGAATCTGAAATCTGATTTGACCTGCAGAACTCTACACAGTACTCCCTCCTCCCATACTTGTTGGAACACAATGACATCGACAGAGTTGGGAGAAGACAAGAAAATGGGGAGAAACAAAAACCACATAAGTCGATCTAAAAAAGTTCTCTTTCGACTTTTCTTCTCACATTTTTTTTCAAATCATTTTTTCATACGGATTCTTTTTGTACAATTCTCTTTTTCTTTCGGCTATTTCACTCAAACTCCCTCTCCCCTTTTGTTTTGTTTTTTTAAACAGGGCGGCAGGTCCCATGGAAGGAAATATCGCGATATATCGGCTTCTCTGGTACTTGCTGGGGAGAATATCACCACTGTAATAAAATTGGCTTCACCTTTTGTATCGTAGATTAAAACTTTCCCTATTCTGGTTCTTAGCTTAATATGGACTCCCTTATTTTAGCCCATCACCCGTGATATGTCCAAATTACTCCTATCCCTTTATCCCTTTCTCTGTTTCCTTCATAGAAAATAAATCTAGTGAGAGGGAATGACATTTTTCTGTAATTGTGAGTTATTTATAGCTCTTTATATTTATTTCTTATTTCTATTTCTTTCATGTACCTCTCGTGTAATTTACCTCGGGTTTTTCTCCTATATAAGAGAGTCCTAAGGTCTCAATGATGATAATGATTCTATTCTTTTCTCTAACATGGTATCGGAGCAACGGTCCTAGATCAGGGTTCCCATATCCCACCAAAACCCTAACCGCCCCTCTCTAACCCTCCGTCGTTGTCGTCGCTGTCGGTCGACCAGCCCGCCTCTCCAGCCGCCACCCAGTCGGCAAACCGGTCTCTCCGCCCTAGCTACGTGCCGACCTAGCCTCCACGACTAGCCACTATCGGCCCCTCCGTGCCACCTGTTGCTGCTTGAGGGCTGCAGATCGAGGGTTTTTGCTTGCCTATAAGGTCTTATTTTGAGCGGAATACGTGATTTCGGACATATAAATCACATTTTTTCGACCCTAAACCACAACAATTGAAGAGGATGGTTATATGAGTCCACGCATACAACCGTTCCTTCATATGATTGTGTAGACTTGCTCAAAAAGGTCTACTTTCCAATTTGGTTCGGAGTTTCAGCAATTTTTCCATAATGTCATAGAACAAGGGTGAAGTATTTCGTCGTCCGGTGCCTTCAAGGGCTCGGCTCCTATCTTGAAGATGGATGAGACCAACTACGAGTTATGGTCCATGCAGTTTTGCACCCTTATGCAGTGCCATAATAAGGAGTACATTTTGATTGATTTAGAGTCGATGGACAAAATCGGGGCTAATGCTTCATGTAAGCAAGATGATGCCTATGCACGAATTTGGTTCTCTAGGACACTTACAACGAAGATTGACAACGACATCGTCAATTAACCCACGACCAAGGCTATGTGGGATATTTTGGCTAACACATACGGGTAAGCGAAGAATGAGAGCATGCGGTATGACATTTTCGCGATCAAGCAGAATGGTCGACCTCTTCATGCCCACTTCTTGCATCTCTGAGGCATGTTTGAGTGTCTTCATAGCTTCATGTCCATTACTACCAGCACTGAGCAACAACAGACATACATGAATGTCACTATGACATGAGTCTTTCTGTCATCCCTTGACTCTGAGTACGATACATCACGTACTTAACTACTTACTGGAGAGATGATACCCCCGATGGAGGAGGTCTACAAGAGGCTGAGAAGGATCATTACTTTGTCTACTACCGTGTTTCAAACTCCCTCTGCGATGACAACCTCTCATGGCAGAGGAGGTTCTTCACAGTTTCACAGGCGCGGATCCCGTGTTCGAGGAGAATGACGTCATCCTGACCCATGCTTACATTGCCACCGTCCAGGACATTCGGAGGAGACATGTTATCTGAAGTATGGGTATCCAACGTCTGCTCGTGTAATTGAGCACAGAGGCTACTCCAACTCCTCATGATGCGAGGTTTGATGATATTGTCTCAAGATTGAGAGAGATGATGACTGCACCGCCTGCTCCTGCAGTAGGATCTTCAGATGTTGCAGCTGCTGTCAGAGCTTCTACGAGTTCGTCATGTATTGCCTATGTACTTACCAGTTGTAGCAGTTTAGATTTGACTGATTGGATCATGGACTGTTGAGATTCTCATCATATGTGTGGAGATGAGACTCATTTTACTTCTTACAGATCTATCCCTCCCGGTAGATCAGTGGTGATTACTAATGGGGTTCGTCTACCCATTATTTGTCAGGGGAAGATTATTCTAGCCCCAACGATGCGTCTACAGAATGTCCTACATGCTCTAACATTTCAGATGAATCTTTTGTCTACTAGTCAGATTACAAAAGATTTACATTGTCGGGTCATATTCGATCCTTCTTCTCTTGTGTTTCAGGACACACTCACCGGTAGGGTAATTGGATGTAGCCGTGAACAGAGAGGGTTGTACAGACTGATCCAACCTCCATGTGCTGGTGCTGCTACTATTTCGTCTGGTTCTGTTTTTCCTTTCATGTGGCATCTTCACATTGGACACCTTCCTCTGCAGAAGCTGTGTCATGTTTTCCCTTAGATCTTTTCTCGTACTACCTTGGAGTTTGAGATATGTCAGCTTGGGAAGCACCATCGTTATTCCTTTCTGAGTCATCAGAGTCGTCACAATAGTCAGTTGTTTGAGTTGGTTCTTTTTGATAGTTTGGGTCCTAGTCATGTTCCTGATCATCAGGGACATCAGTTCTATATAGTTGTTGTGGATGATTTCTCTATATTGTCTTGGGTTTTCTTATTAAAGAATAAGTCTGAAGCTGGTCATGTTATTAAATCTTTTCTTTTTGAGATTAGGAATATTTTTTCTGCTAATGTGAAGTTTATTCGCACTGACAATGCCTTGGAGTTTTCTACTTTACAGTTGTCGGACTTTCTCAGATCTCTTGGTATTGTTCATTAGACTTCTTGTGTTTACACTTCGCAGCAGAATGGTGTTGCTAAACGCAAACAACATCACCTTTTGGATGTCACAAGGACTCTTTTGATTCAGGGTCGAGCTCCTCATTCGTTATGAGGTGATGCAATTCTCGCTGCATGTTACTTGGTGAACCACATGCCTTCTGCTATCCTTGAAAAAATGTTCCTTTCTTGATTGTGTTTCCCGAGAAAGACCTATTCTCCTTTACTCCCAGTGCCTTTGGGTTTGTGGCATTTGTCCACAATTTTACTCCTGCTCATGACAAGCTCTCTCCTAAAGCTATCTAATGTGCATTCGTTGGTTAATCTTGTACTCCAAAAGGGTATAAATGTTTTGATCCTATAGGGAGAAAATATTATTTGAGTGCGGATGTCACATTTTTTTAGTTTATTATATATTTTTTCCTACAGGTGACTGGTTGTCTAATGCTAACTTTTGTGAGCATGTCTTTGTTCCACCTCCTCCGTTATCTCCACCAACAACTCCCCATGTTGAGTCTCAGTCACCTCCACCTCTAGCTCCTCCACCACCTCCTACTTCACTACCCTGATACAGTTCCTACCACAGTTTTACATTCGTAGCTCCTCTACTCGCCCTTCTGCTCATGCGCCTTCCTCGTCATCCAGCATGCCTCAGGTATGTAATGAACAAATTGAATACATTGTTTCTACTAATGGCACTGGTGATATGCTTGTTCCAGAGGATACTATACAGGAGGAGTTGATACTAGAGAACAGAGAGGTTGATGACCTCGATGTACCTATTTCCTTAAGGAAGTCGCGTCGTAACTATGCCACTTATCTTCTAGTTGCACATGTTTCATTGAACCACCTTTCAGAGGAGTACATGAGGTTTGTTACGGGATTCTCAACTGTTACTATCCCACGAACATATCAGGAGGCCATACATGATAGCAGTTGGCGACTTGCCATGGAGGAAGTGATGGTCGCTTTATAGTCTCGTGGTATTGGAGTGTTGTTTCTGCTCCAGGTGCCTCTATTGTCTGGTGTAAATGGATCTTTACGGTGAAGTAGCGAGCAGATGGCAATGTGGATCGCACAAGGTAAGGTTTGTAGCACCTGGGTTCACCCAGACTTATGGGGTGGACTATCAGGATACCTTCTCTCAAGTGGCCAGGTTTTCGACATTGTACGTTCTTCTATCAGTTGTTGTTTCACGGGACTGGCCTCTTTACCAACTTGATGTGAAGAATGTGTTTCTATATGAAGATCTATAGGAGGAGGTTTATATGCAGAAACCACCAGGGTTTGCTGTTGACGGGGAGTCTCAGAAGGTGTGCATGCTCCACAAGGCGATTTAAGGCCTGAAGCAGAGTCCGAGAGCTTGGTACGAGTCTACCAGAAGCTTTCAGAGTTGATAGAGCACCAGGGATTTGCACGGTCCACTACGGATTACTCTTTTTTTTCAGATGATACAGAGAGGTATTGTTGATATTCTTGTCTATATTGATGATATTATTGCCACGAGTGACGATGGGCAGGGCATTCAGGCGGCCAAGGAGTTCCTAGGTCAACAGTTTGTGACCAAGGACATTGACAATCTTTGATACTTCCTTGAATTAGAGTTCGCCAGGAACCAACCTGGTCTTGTGATGACTCAGAGGAAATTTGTGACCGATCTACTAGAAACAAGTATGACAAGGTGCAGGCCTCTTACTACCCCTATGGATCCAAGCTTGAGATTATATGATGATTACACTGAGGAGATAGATAATAGGAGATACATATAGCTTGTTGGGAAGCTATTATATGCTACCATCACCATGCCAAACATATTCTTTGTATTGATCACGGTGAGCCATTTCATGGAGTAGCCCAAGAATGTTCATATGGATGCGGTCTATATCATTTTGAAATATTTGAAGAATTTACCTAGCACTGGTCTTATATTCAACAGAGGTACATCTCTTGAGGTGACAGCTTGTGCATATACATATTATGCAGGATGACGTAGAGATATGAAGTTCACTTCTAGATTTGCAATTTTTGTTAGGAGCTCTCTCGTGTCATGCAAAAGCAAGAAGCAGACAATGGTTGCTAGATCCAATGCAGAATCTGAATACATGGCCTTTGCACAGGGGAGTGCAGAGATGATGTGGGTTAGATCGGTCTTCTTTGATCTTGCTGTTGAGGTTTCTCTTCCCATGTAGCTTTTATGTGGCAATTAAGCAACTCTTTTTATTGCCAATGATCCTGCATTTCATGAACGAACCAAGCATATAGAGGTCGATTTCCACTATATCCGAGACATGATCCAGAAGGGTCTCATATCCGCTTCTCATGTTTCCACTGGAGATCAGACAACTGATATTTTAACCAAGGCCCTTGCTAGAGGCCCTTTTCAGAATGATGTTCCAAGCTGAGCTTGGTAGACATATATGCTCCAGCTTGAGGGTGAGTGTTGAGTTATTTATAACTCTTTATATTTATTTCTTACCTGTACCTCTCGTGTAATTTACCCAGGGTTTTCCCTCTATATGAGAGTCCTATAGTCTCAATAATGATAACGATTCTATTCTTTTCTCCAACACTTGTCAATGAATAGTACAATAAGCTATTGGTTGACATGAAATTGTTGGAGTTTTGGATTGGTATCAATGAGTAATTGAATCCTCTCCTGTATCTAATTATTTATTTTTAGTATTTTGAATCAAATCTAGCGCCTTCTATGATTTATTTTTGAGGGAATGCAGAGCCTATGCAAAAGTCCTTTTTTTTAGGCTCAAAAAAGGGGGAGACACTCAACGGTGTTCGCCCCAATATATTAAAAAACTAAAAGAAGAATAAGACGGAGAAGGAAAAAATGTACAGGACAGCACAAGACAGAAAAAGCGAATATACAAAAGTATACCACCCCTCCCAAAAATAAACTGCGGTCTACACCGCACACCAGTCATTCAGAAGACGCGAACAATGGATAAGAACGTTATCCCTGTAGAAGCGTTGGCCGGAGAAGAGGGCCTCATTCCTTCCCAACCAAATGCACCACAGCCTTGCAATCGGGGCCAAGATGTCCCTCCTATTCCTGTTCCTGTTGCACACCAATAATTCGCAGAAAGCGGAGAGGTCATCCGATCTCACCCAATCCAGATCATCCCAAATCCCTCGGACCATAGGGCAGCCGAAGAATAAGTGATCAATTGTTTCCACAGCCGAATCACAAAGGACACAGTTAGTAGCGACATTATCCAAGAATCTAGCGCAGCGATCACGCATTAACAACCTCTTTCTGCGCAGAAGCCAAAGGAAGAAGCCAATGCGCTCAGGAAGCCTCAGACTCCAAAAAAAGCAAGAATCGCGCACGAGGAGATCGGTCCCGACCTGTGGGGGCGGAGCCAACGCCCGATACGCTTTCCTCGTGGAGAAGGTGCCGTCTTTCCAAGCCCAGTGATCCTGCCCATCACTAGGCCGGTCAGTGTCACAGATGGCGTCCAGAAGTGAAATAAAATCATCAAGCTGCTGGTCCGAGAAATTCGCGAGAAAACGCGGACACCAACAGCCATCCAGCCAGCAGGAAGCAACCGAAGCATCTTTGTCAGCCGCTAATGCAAACAAACGGGGGAAGCGCTCCTTCAATGATCCCCTTCCCGACCAATCGTCAACCCAAAATTTAAAAGAGTCCCCCTTCCCCAGCACCAGCCTAAAGAGCGAAACATTCCTAGCAAAGACATCTAGCACACTACGCCAAAACGGAGAATGGACACCGACCTCACCCCTCCGCACCATCCCCGACCTAGCTTCTCCCAGGAACTCCCTCAGAACTTTATTAAAGAAGTTATCACCCTGATCCCAAATTCTGCTCACCCACTTGAGAAGAAGAGCATCATTAACAACCTCCAGCCTCCGCACACCCAGGCCGCCTTCCTGCTTGACCCTAGTAACCTCATCCCAGGCCACAAAATGCACCCCCCTTCCCCCTTCCTGCCCCACAAGAACCGGCGCATACAACGCTTAAGACGCAGACGAATCCCCCTCGGCATGCGACGAATCGAAAGAAAGAAAATCGGAATCGAAGAAAGCACCGCCTTGAGTAGAACAAGGCGACCTCCTCTAGAAAGCAACGCTGCGCGCCAGCCAGCAAGGCGCAATTCCTCTCTCTCCACAACCATGCGCCAATCCCGAAGCCTGATCCGTCCCACCACCAGCGGCAAGCCAAGATACTCAATAGGAAGCTCACCCGGAGGAGACCCCAACAGCCGGCCGCACTCCACCGCCTCCGCCTGCGACATCCCAAAGGAGATCACCTTGGATTTGCTGCCATTCAGAAACAGTCTCGATAATTCGCTGAAGAGTTCAAGAGTGACCGCCATACCGGAGACCTCGGAAGGGCCGCCCTCGATGAAGTAAATTGTATCATCCACAAATTGGATCAAGGGCATGCGTAGGGCGCCCTTAGAGAAGCCTTTCGAAATCCCAACCTCAATCATACGGTCCACCATACGCGCCAAGACATCCGAAGCCAACACAAAGAGGAGGGGAGCGAGGGGACACCCCTGGCGCACCCCCCTTCTCGGCTGGAAAAAGCCCCCGACCGCTCAACCATTAACCAAGACAGAGAGGGATACGGTGGTCACACACCGACGCATCCACGAAATCCAAACCTCATGGAACCCACGCCTTCTCAACACCGACCATAAGAACCGCCACTCCAGGCGGTTGTACGCCTTCGCAAAGTCGATCTTCCATAGCACCCCCTTCTTATCATAATTCTTCCATTCAGCGACCAGCTCAGATGCCACCGCGATGCAATCCAAAATCTGCCTGCCCCGAATGAAAGCAGCCTGGGCCGGAGAATCAATTGAGTCCAGGACACGAGCAAGCCGTCTGGCCAAGACCTTAGCAACGATAAGATATATGCCGTTAGAGATCGAGATAGGACGGAAGTCCTCGATACGTTGCGCCGCGGTGGATTTAGGGATCAAGACAATGATGGCCCTATTAATCCGATGAAACCCAGAATTCCCAATGCAAAATTCGGACACAACCTCCAGAACATCACTGTCCACCACCTCCCAAAAATCACGATAAAACGCCACCGAAAAACCGTCAGGGCCCGGGGACCCATCTTCGTTCAAGTCCCACACGGCCTCCTTAACCTCCTCCAACGAGATCGGCCGAGTCAAGAACTCGGAGTCCGATGCCGAAATGGATGGCGCCCCAAGACCCAGCCAACGCCATCTGCGCGGGGAGCGACTCGCCGAGAAGCGCTTGAAATGATCAACAATGGCGAGCCCCATCTCCCTCTCCCCACTTAATTGAGCACCATTTATGGAAACATAGCGAATCATGTTAGAGCGCTTTCTACTACTAGCCACACGATGAAAAAAAGCCGTATTGGATCACCTTCCTTGAGCCATTTCATTCGCGAACGCTGACGCCACTCAATGTTCCTTTTCTTGTCCTCCGCCGCGACCTGATTTGTGCAGAAAATTGCTCACGAAGTTCCTCAGGCAGCAGTTCCCTTTCATTCTCAGCCCGATCAAAGGCCGTGCTTTTAACCGAGAAGAATGGGGAAATCCAAATTAGAGGTTTCTTTCCTTCGATTGCTCTCTGGCTATTGCTAATAGCGTTACTTCGGTTGTTCTTGGTATTTTCTTGCTGCATTTATTTTATTTAACTTCCACAGTTGGTTTTAGGGAGATTTCCTGCTATTCCAGGAGAACCCTTGACTTTTCTTATTGTTTCTTTTTGTGAGAATGTTTCCTATGTTCATTTGTTATCCATGTTGCTTGTTCAAACATTTTTATTGTTTTTCTCCTGAACATGTCCGAAGTTCCTGTTTCAGATTTGGGTATCGACAGATCAATATTTATCAAACCAAAAACTTTACACCTGACTGTCCTCATGCTAAAGTTGTATAACAAGGAGCGCCTGTCTTCAGCTGCTGAAGTTTTGCAAGTAATTTAATTTATGCATTTATCTGATACCCGATATTTTAGTACATTCATTTATAACAACTTCCACCATTTCCAAAAGGAAAATATATTCACCAGTTTCTTTTTCTCTGTAGAAAATTTCATCAGAAGTGAAGGATGCTTTGAATAACCGTCCAATCTTCATAAAGCTCAAGGGGCTGGTAAGGCTTTCCTTTTGGATTCAATTAAGCCACTTTCTTGGACTATTCGTTCATAGCTAGATAACTGAATACTTGCTTCTAGAATGATAGTCTCCAAGGGAATAAGGGCACATGGGCAGTATTGCTGAAAAGCGAATTTGAGTGAGTCGAAGGATTCTTCTTGCTTTGGCTGATATGATCACAGACGCAAAAAAGGCTCTTCCTGATGTGAGACTGACGTGTATGAAAGTCGCTAGGATTTAGGAGAGGAATATAGACTTAGCACTGGATTTATCAAAAGAGAAATAATGAATTCTTTCAGCCCTCACTCTCCATATTAGAAGGAAAGTGGAATCCCTTGGCTATGAAAGAAGGCTACATTTTTAACAATGGTTACCGATTGAGATCATTTCAGAATTTTGGGGAATATCCTTGAGAAATGTCATAGACGTTTGCATTACATCTTTGCTATGATCTTAGGTGTTACATGAAGATAAACATTTCTGGGATGATTTTGAAATATGGTCTTCTAAATATAGAAAATGGAATCATCATTTGTTAGAATATAGAATGCGGAAGCGTATCAGAGAATAAAGATAAAAACATTAAGAACATCGGGATTTTAACGTGGAACCCTACTCCCTAAGGGTCCGTTTGGTTGCAGGGTTGGACAGGGTTGAGTTGGGCAGGGGTACCCCTGTGAATAGTAAACTGTGAGGAGGAGAACCCTGTTTGGTTGCAGGGCCAACCCGGGTTGGACCAAGCCAACCCTGCCCAACCCTGTAACCAAACGAGCCCTAAGGAGTGGGATGAAGCCACGGGAGAACGCCTCAAAGGGTTGATGTATGCATTGCAATTTCTCATTGGATACAGGGGGTGAGGGGCTTCTTATATAACCCTCACTGAGTCTCCATGGTAGATGTTGGATTAAACAACTGGATGTGGTAAATGGATCCTGGAGTGATCCATTTACCCATCTACTACAAGAGTGGTGCATAACCAAATACTCCAACACTCCCCCTCAAGCTGGAGCATGCAATGCTCAACATGGACAAACATAAAGAAATCTCAAACTCACGCTACAAAACACTACGGACAATATCAACTCAACGTGCACAACTGTCGGCTGCTATTGAGGATGTTGCTTCTCATGCCGTGCATTTTGAGATAAATATATCTCTTGATCTATTTTATGTTTTACGTTTTCTTTATGTACTTATCATGTAATTAACCCAAGGGCTTTTCTCCCAAGTAAGAGAGCCCTCGGTTTATCCTAATAGCATGTTCTCATTTTCTCCTAACATGGTATCGGAGCAACGGTCCTAGACCATGGTTCCCATATCCCACCCTAAACCCTAACCCTACGAACGCCCCAACCATCGTCGGGGCCTCAGCGCTTCTCTGAGCGCCGTCAGTGTTGGAAATGCGAGCCCACGGCGAGCCATTAAGCAATAAATGTTATTGCAAATGTCATTCCCTGATCTGAAATGAAGAATGAATAATTTGCATCATAGGTCCCTCAGTACAGAGGGTTATGTACCATGGCCATCTTGATGATCATACAGCTGTTGATTCAACTGTTGAATCATAGAGGCTGGTGCTTGGATGAAAATCTAAAGAGTTAGATTGAGGACTCATCGAGCACCGTCAAATGATTGTTGAGATGATCTCCAGCCTGAGTAGGAGATGGCAATCCTTATCTTTAAAGGCTGATGTCTGACCGACCTCTTGATGTAGGTCCTCTGCATAGGAATAGAGATTCGGAGGTGTCAGATTAGTTAGGTCAAAGAGTTGACTTAACGAAATCGAGATAACCAAAGTCCTATATCGTATGTTGTCATGATATAGGCATGCATCCTCTGACCGGAGACAAATGTGTTGCTATATGTCTGAGTATGTACATTTGGCAGACCAATAGGTTGATGACCTAACCAAGTTCTATAAACCGGTGCGCTGGTGTGCATATAAGGGCATATGAGTAATACGGTCTCTCAAAGGGATCATACAGGTTCATTTACTGAACGGAAGGTATGAGCTCGCTCATGAGATATTGGGAAGAATCAAATTCCGTGCACAGTCGTCTCGCTTTGGAAGCTTGACTGAATTTGTAGGTTTGATATATACTTTTGGAAATTATATGATCAAGACCTAGGTATGATATATGCTTTTGGAAAGTATATGATCAATACCAACTCCCAATGATCGAATGAGAAACTTACTGATAAAACCATGAAGTAGACAGTATAAAGTTGATCAAATACTTTAGGTTTAATCTGAGTCTTCCAGTATGCAGGATGTACAGGTATTGGGAATACCTGAGGGTGATGTGATCATAAACGATTGTATAACCATGACGCTTCCATTCCTAGGGAGTGATGAAACGGGTCTGGATTTTAGTGACTCCTCTCACAGTAGAGAAGTAATCGGATCTTGGTCCAAATGTTGGACATTAATCTGAATGTGATTCAGATGCAATAAGAAAATTAGATTTGCGGTCTTGATTTAATCAAGCATCTATGGGAGGCCCGGGATCTAGATTTGAGATATGATCTCAATATCCAAGTCACTATACGTGGAACATACAATCGCCATGTCCTTATTGTTATAAAATATGAAGAATGCGGAAGCGGAATGATAAACAGAGCATAATGACAAAAAGATCAAACATGGGAACACCATGATTTTACGTGGAACCCTACTCCGTGAGGAGCGGGATGAAACCACGGGAGAAGCCCTCTAAGGGGCGTGTCTGAAACTGGACTCGGAAGACAATCGTCGAGTCTGAACAACTGTAGAGTCTGGAATCTGAAAGGTCTGGATAATCTGACATCTGGATCTGAAATATCTGAATAGACCTGTGACTCTACATATACACTCCCCCTTTCTCCCATACTTGTCGGAAAACATGGATGTCGACCAAGTTGGGAGAAGACAACAATGATGGGGACAAAAAACAAATACTTAGCCGATCACAACTTTGTCGGCTTTTCAAAACTTTCATCATTTTTTTTTATTTTTTTTATAAGCCATTTGACTCTTTCTTTTATCGGCTTTTGCAACTTTTTTTTTTGAAATTGCGTACGATTTTTCTTTGTACGCGGTTTTTTTTCACAGCGTACGGCTTTTTCCAATGTACGCGCCTTTTTTTTTGAAATGCGTACAGTTTTTTTTGTACGCGACCTTTCTTTCTTTTTTTTTGAAAAAAAATCTAAAGAAAACTCGGCCCACATGGCCTTGACAATAATATATTTTTTTTCAATCACTTTCGGCCCACTTGAGCCTAAATATCCCCTTCTCCCTTTTTTTTAAAACCTGAACAACCCAATTGGGCTCTCGAAATAACCCTCAAATTAGGGTTCGGGAACCCTCTCTTCAAATGCCTCGATGGGGCTTCACGCGCCGCTGGAGCACGCGGCTTGGAGCTCCACCTGGGAGTTGTGCGAGCTCTGCTTGCGCGTGCGCGAACAATCGCGCGAGAAGGTGGAGCGCGATGGGCTACGCCTGGTCTTCACGGCAGGAGGAGGGTATGCGTGCCTGTGCCACCTGGAAATCTCGATGGCGCGAAGAGGAAGGGGCTCTGCTTGCGTGCTTGCTCGGGGAAAAGGCTCCGCCTGGGATCTGCGCGGTCTTGGATGGAGATTCGCGAGTAGAGGTGCATCACCGCCTTGAAGTCGCTCGTGGGAAGGAGGCGCCGCCTGGGCTGGGAGCCCCGCCTGGGCGCCGCCTCGACGAGGAGAAGAGTTTGCGCAACCTTCTGCAGTTGGGGCTCGCTGCTCACGTGGCTACTGCTGTTGGATCGGGTGGGGCGTCGCCTCGTGCCTGGGATTTTCGAGCCGCGCATGATCGGGGCTGCACAGAATGTTCTGGAGGCGGTGAGGGTGGCGCCGCCTGTGCGTAGGAAGGCGGCACAGGAGATTGGAATAGCGCCTGTAGATTGCGCCGCTCGAGGCATCGCCTGGATTTGCTAGGGCAAGACTCCTTCAAGACTGGAGGACTGAGTGCGAGAAACTAGGGTCCAGAAAACCCTAGATCTGAACTTGGAAATGCATGCCCGCAAGGATCTTGGACAGGAGAAAATCCAAACGAAGATAAAAATCTGGAAGCAAACTAGCGTTCCAGAAATTTGAACCATGAACTTGAAAATCTCGAACAGAATAATAAAGAACATAAAAATCCTTGAGAATCGACCCGCTCTGATACCATGTTATAAAATATGAAGAAAGCGGAAGCAAAACATGGAATAAAGATAAAGAACAAGGAAAGAACGCGGGATTTTTACGTGGAACCCTACTCCGTGAGGAGCGGGATGAAACCACGGGAGAAGCCCTCTAAGTGGCGTGTTATGCATTGCACTTTCTCAATGAGTACAGGAGGTCTGGGGCTCCTTATATAGCCTTTCCAGAGCCTCCAAGTCCCACCCACAGGCGGTGTGGGACTAAACACATGATGAGGTAAATGGATCTTCTCCAGGATCCATTTACCCTGCTACAACTCAATAGGTGCACTACTAAATACTCCAACACTTATCTCCAAGTATTTGCGGAGAAAGCGCATTATCCTTGAAAGAGTTCGTGGATAATTCTATTGTTGATATATGTGTCCGAGCATTGAGAAAATGGATAATTGAATGTGATTTAATTATCATGAGTAATATGAATTTGATTCATATTATAAAGAGAGTAATCTTAGATAATTAAATGAGATTTGATTATCAAAGATGTAAATAATGTGAATGTGATTCATATTATTTGAGCACAAGAGAATAGAGATCCAAGATGATTAAATGTGATTTAATTATCATGGATATGAATAATGTGGATAGCAATATCCATATTAATCATATGTATTATGAATGTGATTTATAATATATAAGAGAGAGCTATTTGTAATTTACATTTGTTAATTAAATGTTGATGTGAATTGGATCCACATTGGACATTAAATTGAAAATGTAATTTACATTTTATTTTGGGTTGTGAATATGATTCACAAATTTCCAATGACATGATTGCAATGTTCACAAAATAATTTGGATTTATTTTTTGTGAAATAATTTGCAACAAAAGTTGTTGCAAATATTGGAGAGAATCATGAGATAATGCAATCTCATGTAATATAGAAAGGAGGCTCCGTTCCTAATAAAGGAGAGGGGACGACCACCAAGTCCTTATAGGACTCATGGCCGTCCACCCCCCTTTATGGAAGGAGGCTTGCCTCCTTCCTATTTCTCCAATAGAAATTGATTTGATATAAATCAAATTATATTTATTATATATTTGATTTTTATTAAATTAATTGTTGGATTTTTTCCAACAAAATCTAAGCCATTGAAAGAAACACAATCAATGAGGACCATTGGATTTGTGTTGTCCCATGGATTGAGATCCATGGATCCCAAAACCCTATAAAAGGTGAGGCACCCCATTGCTCTTCTTTACACACAATGCTTGAGAAGCACATCTCTCTCTATTTCTCTCTCTCTCTCTCCCTCTTATGGCCGTCCATCATGGATGCCCTAGAGAGGTTCTCCATCGCTGCGGCATCGTCGTTATGCTGCCCGATTGTTTGCTCGTGGATCTCCGTCTCCTTCGGTGCGCCTCGCTCATGAAGAAGACGTCGGATCTCGTGTGTCGAGATCAGGAGATCCTACCGCTTGGATCATCAACATGGATTGCGAGAAGCACACGGTTCATCCCCGCGCTCGCAAGCGTCTCCTCCGTCGGATCGGTCTTGAGACAGGAGGTCTCTTTGTTTAGAGATTCGATCGCAACCACGCTTCAAGAGGTAACTCTAATTCTTGTTTGTGGTTTAGACGAAAAGATTCGAGAAGTGTTCTTGGATCATGTGGTTTCGTCGCATGAAAAAATTTTAATTTCCGCTGCATTAAATAACTACTGCGACTAGTCGTTCTTCGTCGTATCCGATACGACGATCACGCTTTCGTGATGCGCTTGAGGATCTAACCATATCCTTCAAGTGGTATCAGAGCCTTAGGTCGACGGTTTCGAATGTGATTCGCAAACCGAGGACGACTTGGGTTCGTTAAGGTCGCGAAAGTTTTTATCGCATTTGATTTCGCAGATCTGTTTAGTAAATAATTTCGACCATGTTTAAAATGTTTAAGCACAAATTATTTACTTAGATTTTGTTCCCCATTAAATAAGGAAACCATAGGATCTGAGTTTGCGTAAATCGGATTTCGTATGCTCGAGATATGGCTGTTTTAATGAACATGTATGCACTGTTGCGGGAACTGTAGATCTTAGCATGATTAAAGAGTTAATTACTGTTTTGATCCGCCTCGAAATGCATGAAACATCACATGGGTTCTGTCCTAAATCAAGTTAGCAATCTTTGAAAATTGAGTTTGTCTAATTTGGATTTAAATTGATTGAGATATGTTAATTTTAGTGAGTAGGGGTCACTACTAAAATTACAGTCCTAATCTAGAACCAAGTGATTGTCAATTAGTGAAATTAATTGTTAATTTCATGGAATAATCATGAAAAATATTTGTGAAATATTGAAAGATGATTATTTATTTAATTGACTTGGCCTCCACCAATTAATTGATTAGATTTGATCTAAATCTTATTTGGAAACACAATCATCAAACTTGATGCTTGAATATGATTGGGAATTTGTATAGCAAATTTCCTTATAATAAAAAAAGTTTTGATTATTACTATATGGTATAATTTCAGTTGATCTCGTCGGTACTGGCCATGACAGCGGGTAGGGACTGTTTAATGTCGGAGAAAATCAAGGTGTATTTTCTAATTAATAAAATTTGAATTAATACGTATTTTGAGATATTACCGTATATATATTCAAGTAAAAATGATCAAGTTTGTTGATTGAATTGGATTGATAATTAATTTAATATGATTAAATTGATTATGTCCAATTGAGACCCTCTATTATGAATAGAATTATTATTTCCCTTGGAATTAATTATATGAATGTGATTCATGATAATTAATTAAAATTTGAATATGAGATGGAGGATCACATAAGTGACATCCATGGTCTCCCGTCAAGGCGAAGAGTTCCGTCGCCAGATATTGTATGTAGGAGACGCCTGTCCGAAGTGACAACTCCTGCATACGATCCATTTGGATCGGGCTCTTCGCTTCTCAAAAGAGTAAGGACGTATGCGTAGTGACCCCAATATCGGGTCCTCATATTATTGGGGCGATATTGGATTGCGCATAGCGAGTTGTATTCCTGTTGACGGTTGGTTCAATTAATGACGGGTCAACTAGGGATGTCAGCGGGTCGGGTTTGGGGCGGGTATTGCTATTCCCAAACCCATACCCATTTACAATATCACTACCCATACCCGCCCATTTATTAAACGGGTAATTTCTATCGGGTACCCATATACCCGTAGGATACCCGTGTACCCGATGGGTACCCATATCTTCGACATGGTAAATCTTAAGTTGTTTGTAAATGTATACAAGATTTTCACAGATAGACGAAATAGAGTGAGATTGTTTAATATGGTGATTCATAAAAATGTGCAATATATAGAGAATATTAAATGTTTATATATGTTAAGTGTTTAGCTTTTGTTATTGATAGTTTTTATTTATTAAAGATGCAAAAAGTTAGTTAAATAAGAGTAAATGGATGAAGAGGTGAAAATTGAGTTCGACGTTTATACATGTAGATCGATACATATTAGATATGAAATGAATTTGGGTCTAGTTTGATTAAAATGCAACATGCACATCTATCTTTATATATATTTTTTATTCGGGTTTGGGGCGGGTTCGGGTACCCACAAGGCAATCCCAAACCCGTACCCATACCCGCATTAGTAGTCAATTCAAAACCTAAACCCGTCCAAAAGTAAATGGGACGGATTTCGGGTCCTTTAATGGGGCGGGTTCGGGTCGGGTACCCAATGGGTAGACCCAAATTGACATCCCTAGGGTCAACATCACTTTAGGAGTGGTGGGCTCGGGTGTTAAAGACCGAATTGGGAGATGCAAGTTGGACTTGCAAGGCGGAATGTGTTCCCGCTTCTTTTTATCTGAGTTGTAGGTCCTCATATTATTGGGATGCAACAAAGATAAGGAAGGAGATCCCAGATCTTGTTGAGATATGTTGGTAAGTATATCTCTTACATTGAAAGTAAATAAGGGAATGAACTTTCAGTGTTGACAAGGCAAGACAACTTTGATATAAAAATTCCTAAATCAAAGTAAAGTGTGTGTTTGTGTATATATATATATATAAATTTATGCAAATCTCTTATTTCAGATAATCCTTCATTAAACCCACTCAATGTTGTACTCAATAATAATCGACAAAATATCATGGATTGGACTCATGATCCAGATATTATACTTGCAGTTGGACACATAATGTATGTGGTTGCAATGTGCAAGTTTCCTCATAATATCAAGGAATGACAATTAAATGGATAATGGGACTACAACCACAGGGTTTGTATGTCTCTATAGTCTTGATCTCATCGGATGTACTTTGGAAGTGACATGTCAATGATGATCACAATTGTGCTCTTGACATTTAAACATGAATGACATGGTTCTCTGCATCGTGTAGAATGGTAGCTCTTTAAGAGATGATGTATTCAAATTGTTTGAATACCTACCTGAACCAATGTTCCAAGAGTCTAGATGGATGTAGACATGATGAGTGTCATCATTCTACTGTCTATACTCTAGTCATTCATGAAGCTTCATAATATTCATATTGTATGAATTTAATGAGGCATGTATAAATGTTGAAATACTCTTACATTGAATTCTTTTGAATTTAACGTAAGAGATCCTTAGTCTTAAGAAATGGTTGTTTATAGATAAAGGGAGCGCAGTGGAAGCATGGGTTGGACCCAAGTAAGAAGTATAGTCAAAAAGTTGACTGTACTTATGTGACTTCCATATGACATCCAAAGAGTTGGATGAATGCCAATACTGCAATAAGTTGATGTGTTGATAGTATGACTATCAATTCTGTCTAGAATCCTTAGAGAAGGACTCGGATAGAACATCAGAATAATCTACATAAATCATTGAAATTGACTTGCTTAAAGTCTTGTAATTGTATTTCAATCTTCTAACAACACTTGCAATGTGTTGCATATGTTTTAGAATACTGGAAAATTTGATCTTAAGGTTTGTAGTTATCCACATGGATATTGATGCAATTGTTGCAATAATCTCTGTTGGATTGATAGACTTCATAATTTCAGTGGGAGAGCCTTTAGTCTTAGAGAATGTCTCTATGACCGGGATATTAGAATACATTCATTATTTATTTCTAAATGTTGGAAATAAACATGAATTCTGTAATAAATCTATCATAAAGAGTTATGGTGGAGATATTTCAGATAGTGATTTAAAATCTAGTGGACTCTAATAAATTAGAAAATTAATGAATGGTTCATTAACATTTTTAATACTGAAATTAAATCTTAAGATCAATAGGAGGATGAAGATCATTTGACAATGATCTAGCATCAAGCCTTGGACATTTGTCTATTGATTTGACCAATAGAATAGTAAGAAATGAAACTTTAGAATGTCTAAAATTTCAAAACTTACATACTTATGAATATTGTATTCAAAGTAAAATGTCCAATACACCCTTCTTTGGGAATGGTATAAGATGTCAAGGTATTCAGGATCTCATACATATTGATGTATGCGGATCATCTATATCATAGTAAACATTATGGATATATGATATCTACTGATGATTATGTATGATATGAGATTTCTTCTCTTCACTTAGAAACCTTTGAAATGTTCAAAGATTTCACATAATTTTGGTCCACAACCAAAGTTTGAAGGAAGATAAAATGAATTTAATCTAATCAAGGTAGCATGTACCTGTTAGATGAAATCAAAGGATACCTTATGGAGGTATGAATATCATTTCTATCTCAATCCTCCTGATACACCTTAACTCAATAGAGTTATAAGGAGATACAATTGGATCATGTGTGACATGATCTTATCAATGATGAATTTTAGCATACTTATTTCTTAGTTTCCAGGTATATATATGTGTAGTAGAGACTACAATATATATCCTTAATAAGGTTCCATGCATGCTGGAATCTAGCACTTGAGAGTGCTGCTTCATTAGGAAAATAAAGGATGGTATTGGATACCTACTTTATGACATTGAGATTCTTAAAATATCTCATCTCTTAGAATGTGATTCTTAGAGGTTGAGACTCTTAAGAATCAAGATGAAAATGATGTGTAGGAACTCATTTAATCTTAAAAAGATAATGAGGCTCCTGAAAATGGAAACTAAAAGGACGATTAAAGATGAAACACTAAAATCTCTTCAAATGAGTTTGAAGGATTCCATGTGTCGGAGAAATCTGACAATGATCGAACTTCATGTGATGAAGCTTTTGAAGATCATAGCATGGATAGATGGATGCTAGCAAGTCTAATGTAGACTTCATATACAAGTGTTGTATATGGACCCTCGAGGATCCACCTATATGGGTAAGACCTGTAAAGGTGTAAATGGATCTTCAAGAGAAAGGGAACCTGATGAGAAGGTAGAGATCTTCAAAGCACGGTTCGTAGCCATGAGCTACACACGAAAGAGAAGACATTGCTTGCGATGAGACTTGCTTTTTGGTGATCATGCTTATAATCATCGGAATATTGCTAACCTTAGCTACACAACTTGACTATTGCATCTTCAAGATGTAAGTCAAGATTGCATTCCTCTATGAATACCTCTCTAAGGATATTCACATGAAGTAGCCCCAGGGCTTCATGGTTGAGGAAAGCAAGGTGTGCAAGCTAAGGAATTCATCTATGGACTCAAATAAGCCTCTTGAAGTTGGACCATAAGATTTGATGAAATTATAAATGTTATGATTTTAGATAGAATCTTGATGAGCCATGCGAAGCTTAGTGGGAGTGACTTTGTGTTCATCGTGCTAAATGTAGATGATATCCTAATCATTTAAAATGATATAAGGGTAATAATAAGTATTTTATTACCTGGTTGTTCCATAACTTGAGATATAATCTCAAGGATACCTCTTAGATCTTAATTCTGAAGGTGTTCAGAAGCATAGAGAAGAGGGTATTGGGACTGCCACATTAATGGTACACCTTGGACATATTCCATTTTCTTGAAAAATCCAAGAAAGGCTTCCATCCCTTAAGATATGGTACTGACCTATCTAAAGGGATAGCACCTCAAAGAGTTGAGGAAGTGAATGCTAGAACTACTTGCACTTGTGCATTAGTTACGAGAAGCTGAGTGTATGCTAGATGTGTACGAATACCAGATGTCTGTCATGTAGTGGGAGTAGTAAACTGTTACTAATCCTACTGTAGAGATAAAACACTTGATTGCAGTTATAACAAAATCTTCATAGATGACAAGACCTTTGAGATAGTGATCTCAAAGTCTTATCTTCAAAAGTTTAAGACCTTGTAGATAGTGATCTATAAGGGTCTTAACCCTAGATACCTTTGGAGATAGAGATCTTCAGAAATAAGGGTATTCTGATAAGGATTATGGAAATACTGGTTATGATAATTGTTAAGCTATAGTGTCAAGGATACTACGACTAACAAAATTGAGTATTGGTTGCATGAGATGCAACATTCGCATTAAATGCGAGCACTGTTACTGGGGATATGCAAGTGCCGTAAAAGGACTTGGCGTAGTCTCGTGGGAACAGAGTGACTGATCAGCTTACCTAGCTATTTTCTAAATAAGCCTATGATTGTCACATGAGTGTGGGTTTAAATGATTAGCCCATCAATGGCTCTTTGGGCTAGTGGGAGATTGTTGGAAATGCGAGCCCACGACGAGCCATTAAGCAATAAATGTTATTGCAAATGTCATTCCTTGATCTGAAATGAAGAATGAATAATTTGCATAATAGGTCCCTTAGTACAATTAGGGTTATGTACCATGGCCATCTTGATGATCATACAACTGTTGATTCAACTGTTGAATCATAGAGGTTGGTGCTTGGATGAATATCTAAAGAGTTAGATTGAGGACTCATCGAGCACCGTCAAATGATTGTTAAGAGATGATCTCCAGCCTGAGTAGGAGATGACAATCCTTATCTTTAAAGGCTGATATCTGATCGACCTCTTGATGCAGGTCCTCTGCATAGGAATAGAGATTCAGAGGTGTCAGATTAGTTAGGTCAAAGAGTTGACTTAACGAGATCGAGATAACCAAAGTCCTATATCGTATGTTGTCATGATATAGGCACGCATCCTCTGACCGGAGACAGATGTGTTGCTATATGTCTGAGTATGTACATTTGGCAGACCAATAGGTTGATGACCTAACCAAGGTCTATACACCGGCGCGCTGGTGTGCATGTAAGGGCATATGAGTAATATGATCTCTCAAAGGGATCATACAAGTTCATTTACTGAACCGGAAGGCATGAGCTCACTCATGAGATATTGGGAAGAATCAAATTCCGTGCACGGTCGTCTCGCTTTGGAAGCTTGACTGAATTTGTAGGTTTGATATATACTTTTGGAACGTATATGATCAAGACCTAGGTATGATATATGCTTTTGGATAGTATATCGATACCAACTTTCAATGACCGAATGAGAAACCTACTGATAAAACCATGATGTAGACAATATAAAGTTGATCAAATACTTCAGGTTTAATCTGAGTCTTCCAATATGCAGGATGTACAGGTATTGGGAATACCTGAGGGTGATGTGATCATAAACGATTGTATAACCTTGACGCTTCCATTCCTAGGGAGTGATGAAACGGGTCTGGATTTTAGTGACTCCTCTCAGTAGAGAAGTAATCCGATCTTGGTCCAAATGTTGGACATTAATCTGAATGTGATTCAGATGCAATAAGAAGATTAGATTTGCGGTCTTGATTTAATCAAGCATCTATGGGAGGCCCGCGATCTGGATTTGAGATATGATCTCAATATCCAAGTCACTATATGTGGAACAATACAATCACCCTGTCCTTATCTCCAAGTATCTGCGGAGAAAACGCATTATCCTTGAAAGAGTTCATGGATAATTCTATTGTTGATATATGTGTCCGAGCATTGAGAAAATGGATAATTGAATGTGATTTAATTATCATGAGTAATATGAATTTGATTCATATTATAAAGAGAGTAATCTTAGATAATTAAATGAGATTTGATTATCAAAGATGTAAATAATGTGAATGTGATTCATATTATTTGGGCACAAGATAATAGAGATCCAAGATGATTAAATGTGATTTAATTATCATGGATATTAATAATGTGGATAGCAATATCCAAATTAATCATATATATTATGAATGTGATTTATAATATATAAGAGAGAGCTATTTGTAATTTACATTTGTTAATTAAATGTTGATGTGAATTGGATTCACATTGGACATTAAATTGAAAATGTAATTTACATTTTCTTTTGGGTTGTGAATATGATTCACAAATTTCCATTGGCATTATTGCAATGTTCACAAAATAAATTGGATTTATTTTTTGTGAAATAATTTGCAACAAAAGTTGTTGCAAATATTGGAGAGAATCATGAGATAATCCAATCTCATGTAATATAGAAAGGAGGCTCCCTTCCTAATAAAGGAGAGGGGACGGCCACCAAGTCCTTATAGGACTCATGGCCGTCCACCCCCCTTTATGGAAGGAGGCTTGCCTCCTTCCTATTTCTCCAATAGAAATTGATTTGATATAAATCAAATTATATTTATTATATATTTGATTTTTATTAAATTAATTGTTGGATTTTTCCAACAAAATCTAAGCCATTGAAAGAAACACAATCAATGAAGACCATTGGATTTGTGTTGTCCCATGGATTGAGATCCATGGATCCCAAAACCCTATAACAGGAGAGGCACCCCATTGCTCTTCTTTACACACAATGCTTGAGAAGCACATCCCTCTCTCTTTCTCTCTCTCTCTCTCCCTCCCTCTTATGGTCGTCCATCATGGATGCCCTGGAGAGGTTCTCCATCGCCGCGGCATCGTCGTTATGCTGCCCGATTGTTTTCTCGTGGATCTCCGTCTCCTTCGGTGCGCTTCGCTCGTGAAGAAGACGTCGGATCTCGTGTGTCGAGATCAGGAGATCCTACCGCTTGGATCATCAACATGGATTGCGAGAAGCACACGGTTCATCCCCGCGCTCGCAAGCGTCTCCTCCGTTGGATCGGATTTGAGACAGGAGGTCTCTTTGTTTAAAGACTCGATCGCAACCACGCTTGAAGAGGTAACCCTAATACTTGTTTGTGGTTTGGACGAAACTATCCGAGAAGTATTCTTGGATCATGTGATTTCGTCGTATGAAAAATTTTTAATTTCCGCTGCATAGAATAACTAGTGCGACTAGTCGTTCTTCGTCGTATCCGATACGACGATCACGCTTCCGTGATGCGCTTGAGGATCTAACCATATCCTTCAGTCAGGTCCCCTCTCCGCGCCACCAGACGCACGCCGACATCGCCAGGTCCCCTCCCCGTGCGACCACGCGCACACCAGCACTGTCAGGCGCCCTCCCGCGCCCTGCCTGGTGCACTCTTGCACTGCCCTAGCACTTCCAGTCGATCACCAGAGGTCTAGTGCTTCCAAGCACCGCCGCTCCTCGCCTTAGCGCTTCCAGCGTCGCCGCAGGAAGGTGTTGTTGCCTGCCTCTGCGCGATCCGCAGGGGCCTTGTCTGATTTCTCTCGTGTTGTGCGGTGCTAGACCTCGCACGAAGGCCTAGAGATGGTGGTATGAGTCTACAGATACAACTAATCCCTTCTATGGTTCTGTAGACACTATTTTATTCTCGTGGTATAATCCTCAATTGTTCCACGTCTTGGCTTCTTGGTACAATGTCAGAGAACAAGGGTGATGTTTTCTCCTCTTCCGGTGTCTTCAAAAGTTTGGCACCTATCGTGAAGATGGATGGGACCAACTACGAGTTATGGTCCATGCAGTTTCCTACCCCAATGCAGTGCCACAATAAGGAGCATATTCTGACTGATTCAGAGCCAGCGGGCAAGATTGAGGCAAATGCATCATGGAAACAAGGTGATGCCTATGCTCGTATCTGGTTCTCTAGGACACTTACCACGGAGATCGCTAATGATATTGTTAATCAGCCAACTGCAAAGGCTATGTGGGATATTTTGGCATACACATACGAGCAAGCAAAGAATGAGAGCAAGATTTTTTAGCTGTAGTTCGCCATTTTTTCGACCAAACAGAATGGTCGACCGCTCTACGCTCTCTCATCTGTGAGGCATGTTTGAGTGACTACATAGATTCATGCCTATTACCACTAGTACTGAACAACAACAAGCATATCAGAATGCCACAATGACATGAGTCTTCTTGTCCTCTTGACCCAGAGTATGATGCCGCCCGTACTCAACTTCTAACTGGGAGACGATACCTCCAATGAAAGAGGTCTACAAGCGATTGAGAAGGATCACTACCACACACACTACTACGGTCCAACTGACTCCTTCTGCTATGGCGGCTACTCATGGCAGAGGGGGGTCATCTCAGAGTCGTGGTTGTGGACCTCGAGGTCGAGGAGACGACCGATAGCGTGGTCCTTGTTCCCATTGCCATCGTCCTGGTCACTCTGAGGAAACATGCTTTCAGAAGTATGGATTTCCAACGTCTGCATGTGTTGCTGAGCAGACTGAGCATTCTAGTACGCCTCCTCCGGATCCACGTTTCGATGATATTGTATCCATACTTCGAGACATGATGACCACTCCTACGACTTCGAATCCAGGTGCCACAAATGCTGCAGCCACGACCAGAGCATCGTCTAGTTCATCAAGTACTCATTCTGCGTTTACAAGTAGTAGCAGTTCGGATTTAACTGATTGGATTATGGATTCTGGAGCGTCACATCATATGTGTGGAGATTGGACGCAGTTCAGTACATACTGATCTATCTGACCTGGAAGGTCCGTGGTTATTGCCAGTGAGTTTGTCTACCCATTGTTGGTCATGGGGAGATTGTTCTAGCCCCCTCTATGCAACCTCAGAATGTCTTATATGCTCCATATTTCCAGATGAATCTTTTGTCCATTAGTCAACTTACAAAAGATTTACGTTGTTGTGTCATCTTTGATCCCTCTTCTTTTGTGTTTTATGACATACTAACTGGCTGGGTGATTGGTCATGGCCGTGAGCACGAGGTTTGTATAAGCTTTCCATACGACCTTGTGTTGGCATTGTTACTCTACCTTCAGGATATGTTTCTCCCTTCGTGTGGCATCTTCGATTTGGCCACCTTCCATTACAGAAGATTGTGTCATGTGCTACCTCAGATATCTCCTCGTACTGCACTGGATTGTGAAGCCTGTCAACTTGGGAAGCATCATCGCTCCTCTTTTCCAAGTCGTCCGAGTCGTCACAGTAGTCAGTCCTTTGAGTTGTTACATTTTGATATTTGGGGTCTGAGTCGTATCCCTAATCAACAGGGACATCGTTTTTATATGGTTGTTGTAGATGATTTTTCTAGACTATCTTGGGTTTTTCTGTTAAAACACAAGTCTGAAGCTGGTGTTATCATTAAAACCTTTCTTATTGAAGTTAAAAATATTTTCTCTGCTAACGTGAAGTTCATACGTACATACAATGCTTTGGAGTTCTCCACATTACACTTATCTGAATTTCTCAGGTCCCTCGGTGTAATTCATCAGACATCTTGCAATTACACTTCTCAACAGAACGGTGTGGTTGAACGTAAACATCGTCACCTTCTTGATGTCACAAAAACATTATTGACTCAGAGTCGTAGCCCTCATTCTTTCTAGGGTGACGATGTTCTCACGGCTTGTTACTTGATAAATCGCATGCCGTCAACTATTCTTGGGGAGAAGTTTCCCTTTTTGATTGTGTTTCCCGAGAAGGAACTATTCTCTCTCACTCCCAGAGTCTTCGGATATGTGGCCTTTGTCCACAACTTCACTCCTGGTCGTGACAAGCTCTCGCCTAGAGCCGTCAAATGTGTTTTGGTTATTCTCGTACCCAAAAAGGGTATAGATGTTTCGATCCTGTAGACCGACGATATTATGTGAGTGCTGATGTCACTTTCTTTGAGTCGATTATGTGTTTCTCTCCTACAGGTGATAGGTTGCCCAATGCTACTTCAGGAGAGGATGTTGTTGTCCCTCCACCTCCGTCTTCTCCACCAGATGAACCCCATGCTGCACCTCAGCCTTCTCCACCTCCATCACTGCCGCCACCACCACCGCCTCCATCTACCCAGTCCAAGTTCTTACCCCTTGCTTACACTCGCAGGTCTTCTACGTGCCCCCTGCTCATGCGATGTCCACATCATCCACGACGCCTCAGGTATGTCATGGAAACATTGTTTCTACTGATGGCACTGGAGTTTTGTATGATACACAAGACGAGTTGATTCTAGAAGACAGAATGGCTGATGATATGGAGATTCCTATTGCCCTAAGGAAGCCTCGTCGCTAATGTGCCACGTATGCTCTTGTTGCACATGTTACTTTGGATCATCTTTCAAAGGAGTACAGGAAGTTTGTAGTAGGACTCTCTGTTGTTACTATCCCACGTACATATCCGGAGGCGCTACAAGACAGTAGGTGGCAACTTGCAATGGAAGAGGAGATGTCAGCTTTGAGGTCGTGTGGAACGTGGAGCATTGTATCTGCTCCACAAGGTACCTCTGTTGTAAGCTGCAAATGGATATTTACAGTCAAGCAAAGGGCAGATGGCAGTGTGGATCATTATAAGGCAAGACTTGGTACGTGGGTTCACCCAAACTTATGGGGTGTATTATTATGACACTTCTTCTCTTGTGGCCAGACATTCGACACTATGTATACTTCTTTCTGTTGTTGTTTCATGGGACTAGCCTTTGTATCAACTTGATGTGAAGAATGCTTTTCTATGTAGGGATTTTCAGGAGGAAGTTTATATGCAACAACCACCAGGGTTTGTTACTGAGGGGGAGTCTCATATGGTGTGCAGGCTCCACAAGACGATTTATGGCCTGAAGCAGAGTTCGAGAGCTTGGTACCAGAAGCTATCGGAGTTGATAGAGTACCAAGGGTTTGTGCGGTCTATTGCAGACCACTCACTTTTTATTCAGAGGACACAAAGAGGTATTGTTGTTATTCTCGTTTATGTGGATGACATTGTTGTCACAGGGGATGATGACCAAGGCATTCAGACTGCCAAGGAGTTCCTAGCTCAACAGTTTGTGACTAAGAACCTTGGCATTCTTCGATACTTCCTTGGGTTGGAGTTCGCCAGAAATCAGCGTGGTCTGGTGATGACCCAGAGGAAGTTTGTGATGGATCTCCTTTCAGAGATAGGCATGACAGGATGCAAGCCTGCTACTAATCCTATGGATCCGAGTATGAGATTATATGATGATGACACTGAGGAGGTAGATAGCAGGAGATATAGAGAACTGGTTGGGAAGCTTTTATATGCCATTATCACCAAGCCGGATATAATGTTTGTAGTAAGTAAAGTTAGCCAGTTCATGGAGCAGCCCAGAAAGGTGCATAGGGATGATGTTTATATGATATTAAGATATTTAAAGAACTCACCTGGCTTGGGTCTTATATTCAACAACGATACATCTCTTGAGGTGACAGCTTGCACAGATGCTGATTATACAGGCTGCCCCAGGGACAGAAAGTCTACTTCAGGCTTTGATGTATTTGTCAGGAGCTCACTTTTCTCATGGAAAAGCAAGAAGCAGACAATGGTGGCCAGATCAAGTGCAAAATCTGAATATAGGGCCATAGCACAAGTGCAGAGATGATGTGGGTTAGATCGGTATTGACTGACCTCACTATTGAGGTTCCCCTTCCTATGCAACTTTTATATGATAATCAAGCTGCGCTGTTTATTGCCAATAATCCCGCTTTTCATGAACAGACAAAGCATATAGAGGTGGATTGTCATTACACTAGAGACCTGATTCAAAAAGGTCTCATATCTACCTCCCATGTTTCCACAGGAGATCAGACGGTTGACATCTTCACCAAGGCCCCAACTAGAGGTCCATTTCAGAGGTGTTGCTACAAGATGAGCGTAAGAGATATATATGCTCCAGTTCCAGGGGGAGTGTTGAGATAAATACATCTCTTGGTCTATTTTATGTTTTACGTTTTCTTTATGTACTTATCATGTAATTAACCCAAGGGCTTTTCTCCTATATAAGAGAGCCATCAGTTTATTCTAATAGCATTTTCTCCCAATAGTGCAGGTGACGAACGGGCTGGAATGTGTGAAACTGAATCTCCTCGTCGGAGAGCATGTGCTCTGTATTGCGCCTATCAAAGTCACTGCAACTGAATGAGTCTCCTCTTGGTGAACTCTGACCAGACAACTGCTCCATCTCTGAAAAGGTTGAACTGAAAAAGGTGTGGAAAACATCCTCGTTGGAGTCCACGGTCGCTGGAGAATAGAGTCTGAAGAAGTCTCCTCGTCAGAGAACTAGGTCTCTCCCATATTAGCTCAGAGAATGGGATCTCCAATATGGAGTCCCTATGACACCACATGAAAACCGTAGCCCACATGGCATAGGAAATGAGATCTCTACTATGGAGTCCTTATGGATCACATGAAAACCCTGGCTGAAACATAAAATATGGGGACCACAAACAATGATGGCATACATGTGCGCATCAAAAAGAGGACTCGGAATCAATTGTCGAGTCTGAACATCTAAACAACTGTAGAGTCTGGAAAATCTGGCTGGTCGAGAATCTGACATCAGAATCTGAAACAGACCTGTGACTCTATACAATACTCCCTTTTTCTCCCACACTTGTTGGAAAACTATGACGTCGACAAAGTTGGGGGGAAGACAAAAGAATGGGGAAATATTAATCACTTAGCCGATAATCATTTTTTTGGCTTTCTCATTTTTTTTTAGTTTCTTAGCTATTCCATTTTTTATAGCTGTCTTCTTTTTTTAATAAGTTCGCATTTTTTACGGCTTTTCAATTCTCTCTTTTTTTCGTCTCGAATGGTTTTTTTGTACGCACCTTTTCTCAAAACATGTTTTTGCAAAACTCGACTGCCTCTTTTTTTAACACGGCTCAATCAGCCAAACTTGCAGCTGCCCACTTAGGACTTTCTCTTCCCCCCCCTTCTTTTTTGTAGAACACGACCCTTTTAATCGGCCCAAAAACTCACGGTCGATTTTTTTTAAATAACGGAGGGAGCCCCCTTCTTTCTTTGTACGCGACTAGGGTTCCCAGTTTGGGAACCCATCTTTTCAATGTCGTCGCCATAGATGGGAGTTACAGGGCTTTAGAGCCAAGCAGAGGAGGAGTTGGGACGGAGCGTCGCCACCTTCACCTGGAGCGGACCAGAGCTTCAAGGGAGGAGCGCCATCTGCGCTAGGGAGATCGAAAGAGTGTCACCGCTTGCACCTGCAATGGAGGTTGGGTGCAACGTCGTCCAAAAGAGGAAGCTCCCATGGAGGAAGTGTCGCAGCTAGGACAAGATGCGCTGCCTGGAGGTGCCCTGCCACCGCTTCCTTTTCTTCGACAGGAGATGAGGTGTGCTCAAAGATGCCACGAGGGAATGGAGCTCCACCCCGATGCGGCTAGGGCTCTTTTTTTTAACAGCAGCGGTGTAGGGGGATGCGCGATGGAGGCTTCACCGCCGACTGGGGTAAGGGGGAGAAGAGGCTCCGTAGATTATGCAATGGAGCACCGCCTAAGGGAGGATGAGGGTTGTGCCTAGACGCTGCTGCCGCTTGGAGGCTTGAAGGCAGCGCAAGGAGGAGATACGGACTTCGTCGAGAATGAGGGGAGGCGGAGTTTGGTGATGGAGCGTCGCCTGGAGGGGCGGCAAGGCTTTGCTAGAGGTGCGGTCGTCTGGGGAAACCGCTTGGAAGTGCTGGAGATGATGGCGTAGCGTCTCCTGAAGATGCGGCCTGGACTCGTGGATCTAGGGTTTTTGAAAACCCTAGAGATCTTGAACCTTAAACTTGAACCATATATGAATACATAATCTTCAAGAATGAACAACATTACAATCGAATCTCGAAGAAATAAAGAACATGAAAACCTCGAGAATCAAACCCGCTCTGATACCATGTTAGAAAATAGAATGCGGAAGCGTATCAGAGAATAAAGATAAAAATATTACGAACGTCGTGATTTTAACATCGAACTCTTTTCCCTAAGGAGCGTGATGAAACCATGGGAGAACGCCTCAAAGGACTGATGTATGCATTGCACTTTCTCATTGGATACAACGGGTGAGGTGCTTCTTATATTGCATTCACTGAGTCTCCACATCTCACAACTGGTAGATGTGAGACTAAACTACTAGATGTGGTAAATGAATCCTGGAGTGATCCAGTTATCCATCTACTACAAGAGTTACACATAACCAAATACTCTAACATCATTCGGTGTAATTTGCACAAAACTGCAGAATCTTTGCCCCCTGGAGATCTCTCTTCCCTCTTTTCCCATCTGTTGTAGGCACACGCTTTAAGAGCTCTCTCATAGATGCATTATGCATATGCCTACCTTTCTTCCTCCTGCATTCTGCCTTTCATCCCATCCAAAAAGTTGTGGGAGAAATTACAAAGCAACAATCAAGCTTTTCACTCTTCCCACATTTTGCATATTATGGGTTTGGAATCACAAAGAAAACAGAGTTACTTCTAAGAACAACATGGAAATCCAGCAAAAGAACAGTACTTTGTTTGTTGGAGCTTACATAATTCTTATTGGAGAGATCCGTTGGATGCAGAGTACTAGAGTATGTATTTAGATGGGTAATTCGATCTCTCCAAAATCCAATTATATTACTCATGTTTCGTCCCATATTGCTGTTGATAGGACTGTGTATTATTCGTGGGGCTATATATAGAGCCACACATCTCTTGTAAATTTGTAATCCTTTGAGAAAAATAATAGAAACCTAGCCCTAAGAGCTTTCTACCGTGAGTTCATCCCTTGTCTTAAGGAGTATGATTCTACATGATATCAAGTTTTTCTTTTGTTCTTTATTCTGATTCGCTATTTTGTTTATTTTCAATATAAAGATTTGATCTTTATATCTTACTCCCTGCCTCGTCTCTCAGATGTTCCTTTTTAAGTTGTTTCACTCCCTCTCTCTTCCCCTTGTCCCATCTTTTGCCTCTTCGCTAGACTTGCATCTAAACATGAGATTTAATCAATAACTTCATGTGTTGTTTAGTAGCTAGCAGTACTACTTCTCTGTGGCTTCTTCCATTGCTCGGCTTAACTCACCACCACCCTTCAGTGGAAGGACGGATCCTGAATTATCGAATATACACAAAGACCTGTTGCCACTCTAATAAGATATGTAGAAGTATTTTTTAGTAATAATTGTTAGAGTATTTGGTTGTGCGCCCATTGAGTTGTAGCAGGGTAAATGGATCCTGGAGAAGATCCATTTACCACATCCATGTGTTTAGTCCCACACCGCCTAGTGGTGGGACTTGGAGGCTCTGGAGAGGCTATATAAGGAGCCCCAGACCTCCTGTACTCATTGAGAAAGTGCAATGCAAATCACGCCCCTTTGAGGGCTTCTCCCGTGGTTTCATCCCGCTCCTCACGGAGTAGGGTTCCACGTTAAAATCCTTGTGTTCTTCAGTTTCTTTATCTTTATTTCTGATTCCGCTTCCGCTTCATATTTTATAACATGGTATCAGAGCGGGTTCGATTCTCGTGGTTTTATGTTCTTAATATATCTGAGATTCGGTTTATGAAGAAGAATCATTTTATGCTGTTCTTGGAGATTTATTCATCGGAGATTTACGTTCTAGGGTTTTCTTCTTGAAACCCTAATTTCTGTTGTAATCATCTTCGTGGCTGCGTGTTCCTTCTCAAGCAGGCCTCCTTTGGAGGCCATCAGCCTCAAGTTCCAGCCCTGGCAACATCTCCAGTCCTCCCAGGCGTGCAATCATTAGCGCATCTTCAAGGCGGAGCCCTATCAGCATGCGGTGACCCCGCTGGTCACCCCCTCTAGTCCCAGACAGCCAGGAGATGGCGTCCTCAGGCGGCAGCGCGCACTGGCGATGAAGCCCAGAACAAACCCGCGCGCAGCCGAAGCAAAACCCAACGCCTCCACGGCTCCTCAGGCGCGCGCGAAGCAAGTGCCTCCGCGACTCTCCCATGCTAGGCGGCGGCATGTCCTCCGCTCCAGGCCCAACTCACGCAGGATCTCGTGCAACCCTCCATATCCCAAGCCCTACTGCCAGATCTGGCACCGCTTTCTCTCTAGGCCGCGTATCCCAAACTTTGGGACGGCGGTAGTGTCACGAGGGTTTCCTGCTGTTAGGGGAACCCTAAGGTGGCGCACCTTTTATTCAAGGGGATCTCGTTGGGCTATTTTAAAAAAAATATTTGAAAGGGTCCAAAAAAAAGGGGGCCCATGAGTCCAGTCGTGATTTAAAAAAAAGGAGGGGGGCATTTCCAGGCCCAGAAGTAGAGCATGAGATATTGTTTAAAAGAGAGAGAGAGAGAGAGGGGCAATGGATCAGCTCTTTGGGCCCAAATGGGCTGAGAAAAAAAAGGTGCGTGCAGTATAAAAAAAAGAGAAAGAGCCGCACACATTTCAAAAAAAAATCAAAAGCCGTAAAAAAATTGAAACGGCTTAAAAAAATGTTCAAAAAAAAATGTTTTCAAAAAAATGATGATGAAGGCATAAAAAAATGAAGAAAAGCCGTAAGTTTTTGGATGTTCATGTTTACCCCCTATTTATCTTGTCTTCTCCCAACTTGTCGACATCCATGTTTTCCGACAGGTATGGGAGAAAGGGGGAGTATATGTAGAGTTACATGTCTGTTCATGATCCATATTCCAGATTCAGATGCCAATTTCCTGACCATCCAGTTTCCAGACTCTACTGTTGTTCAGATTCGACGATTGTCTTCCGAGTCTCCAATTTCAGACACGCACGAGTGTGCGGTCATTTTCAGATGAACATATGTTGCCATCATTGTCAGTGGTCCCCATCATTCTTCTTGTTGTCAGGCCAGAGTTTTCATGTGGTATCATAGGTACACCAGAGCAGTGCACCCTTCTCTAGGCCAGATGGGTGAGACCCAGTTCTCCGACGAGGAGACTTATTCAGACTCCATTCTCCAGCGACCGTGGACTCCGACGAGAATTGCATAGCCACGGCCTTTTCAGTTCGGCCCTTTTCAGAGATGGAGCAGTTGTCCACATGTTGTGGCGGGCCAGAGTACTCCGACGAGGAGACTCATTTCAGTTGCAGTGACTCTGACAGGCGCAGTTCAGAGCACATGCTCTCCGACGAGGAGATTCAGTTGACTCACACTCCAACCCGTTCGTCCTCCTCACCTGCACGACATGAGAAGTAACGTCCTCGACTGCAGCATGTGCGCGTTGGGTTGATATTGTCCGTAGTGTCCTGTAGCGTGAGTTGAGTTTCTTTCTGTTTGTCCAAGCTGAGCATTGCATGCTCCAGCTTGAGGGGGAGTGTTAGAGTATTTGGTTGTGCGCCCATTGAGTTGTAGCAGGGTAAATGGATCCTGGAGAAGATCCATTTACCACATCCATGTGTTTAGTCCCACACCGCCTAGTGGTGGGACTTGGAGGCTCTGGAGAGGCTATATAAGAAGCCCCCGACCTCCTGTACTCATTGAGAAAAAGCAATGCTAAATATGCCCCTTTGAGGGCTTCTCCCGTGGTTTCATCCCGCTCCTCACGGAGTAGGGTTCCACGTTAAAATCCTTGTGTTCTTCAGTTTCTTTATCTTTATTTCTGATTCTGCTTCCGCTTCATATTTTATAACAATAATCATCTCAAACTTAATGTGATGGAAACGAAGGTCTATAATTTATATGCAAGGTGATATAAAGTTTTGTCAGAGTTCTATACTCCAAATTCTTATAGCATAACATGGACAGTCCGATTCCGAAGGACCGTTGAGTTATTTTGTGAGCTTTGCATTAGAATTATCGGATTAAGTCCAATCAGGTCTACTCTTCTCATTGGTTAAGCAATGTGATTTTGATGCAGCTTTCATTTGATTCATCTTTCTGAGAGTATTGATGGTGCGGTACCTGTCTGTTCCCAGCACAGCCTTGTTATAAAATTAACACCATGTGATTTTTTATTGAAAGTCTTACTGGGTTAGTGTTATTCTCGATGCCATAATAATTGTATGTAAAATACTTTTAGGCATGTATGCGAGGTTCTCCGGGAAAAGCTCGTGTGGTTTATTCTCCAGTTGAAGAGATTGGTGGAGAAGGGCGCTTATTACGTGCATGTCGTATCCGAAATATTTTGTTTATATTAAATTGTTGTTGATTAAATACATGCTATATTTTTTCATAGTTGTCCTGGTGGATTTCACATTACAAACTTTCTACTCACATGGATAGTTGAGTTTTACACAGTGATATATTATGGTAATGAAGAAAATACATTTGCATCCTCATCCAACCCCATTAATAAAAGGAAAAATGGGGCTACCCCTAGGGGGCAGCCAACGGGCTGTCCCCGCACCCTTTTTCCGCATTTTTTTATTTTTTTTGCAAAATATCACTGTGTGTATTCATCTATATATCCCTCCAATATGTCATATTATGTCAGAAACAAAGACTCCTATGCCCGCCATCGATTTACATATTGGAGGGATATATAGATGAATATACATGGTGATATTTTTCAAAAAAAAATAAAAAAAACGCCGGAAAATGAGGTGGAGGCAGCACCATTGAACCCTTAATAAAATGTGTTCTTTCTATTTTCATTCCTCATGCACTTTGTAATCATCCTCATTGTGTTTCTTTAAAGTTTCTTTTGGCTCAATCTGAACCTTAAATTAATATTGATTTACGTTGAAATGGTAACGAAGGGCACGGCCTTAGATTTAACGAGATTCAGTCGAATTTCGATCGAATTTTGACATCCTATCAAAATCGAAATTCGACCGAAATGGCCGAAATATGGGAGCCTTGGTATGAAATGATCGCAATTTCAGTCGGATTTCGACCGAAATTCCGTTTCGTTTAGTCACCGAAATGGTGCTCGAAACCGACATTTAAGGCCTTGATGAAAGGAGCATCGTTTGCACCCCCCAAGCTTATATCTATTAAACACCATTTGGATTGCCCCTTGTTTTTCAATTTTCTTTCCCTTTCTAGGCCTCTTTCTAATAATAAGTGGGTTCAGCTGCATGGATTTGTTGCCTCTGAATAGATATTCTCAAGCCTCAATGCCACCTCCATGTGTTACTAGTGCAATAACCTAGCTACGATGCCTGCCTCCGTTTTGGCGTTTTCTCTGTTGAAACTACAACTCTAGCACATCCTCGTCTTATCATACTTTGGGCAAAGTAGGTGGTTATTTGGTGTGTGAGAAGGGGATTCGGTATATTCAAGTCACTTAAATGTGGACGGGTGAAGTAGAATTTTTATTGATGAGAGATCATGGTAAATGGGGTTGAGTTTTGAGACTTTAGGGAAAGGGGCAGGTGTGTACATACATGCTAGGTGAGTTTCTACCATTGCTGTTGGGTTTGAGATATAATGACTTTTTTCGATTTGTAGAGATATATATTATGCTATGCTGTCTTTCCTGTTATATTGTACTATTTCTTATTTTTTGTTTACTTATGGACTCTTTATGTAATTTACCCATAGGCACCTCACCTATATAAGAGAGCTTAGGGTTCGAGGAATAAACTACTGATCATTTTTTCCAACGTGGTATCAGAGCGGCGATCCTAGACCGGAGCTCAAATACCTAACCCTAACCCTAATCCCCACCCATCGGCCTTTCTCTCTAGCCTCCCACCGCCGCCGGCGCTGCCAGTCTTGCGTGTCGCCTGCGTGTGGTCCAGTGCCTTCCACGCGCCACCGCTCTTGCACGCTGCCTGCGTGCCCCCCCTGTGCGCCATCTGCGCACCGCTCGCGCGCCACCCGTGCTCTGTCTGAGCGCCGCTAGCGTATGACTCGTGTCTCGCGTCTCACCAGCAAGACGGCGGTGAGACGGTGTGCACCACCTTGCGCATGAGTACACGTCTGAGACCCGTGAGTCAGTGCACCTTCTTCGACTAGCCCTATCACATGTTGAGATTGGGTGCATGAGTCTACACATGCAATCCAATCTTTTTATGTCGGTGTAGACACAATCTGGTCAAGTATTCAGCCCTAGTCTTCTCAAGCCAATATGTTAGAGAACAAGGTGGATATTCCCTCTACGGGCGCATTCAGAGTTCCAACGCCCATAGTCAAGATGGATGGGTCGAATTATGAACTGTGGGCTATGCAGTTCATGAGTATGATGAAGTCTACTGGTAAGAAACACATTCTTACAGAGGAAGAACCGGCTGAGAAGACTGGGATTAACACCTCATGGGAGGCAGATGATGCCTATGCCAAAGTATGGCCCTCAGGTACGTTGGCAATAGAGATCACCAACGATATATTACATCACCCCACAATTAAAGCGACGTGGAATATTCTTGCTGCAACGTATTCACAAGCTAAGTACGAGACGAAGATTTTACAGCTCCAACATGATATCTTCACCATCAAACAGAATGGTTGTCCATTACACTCTTTATATACATCCCTTCGTGGGATGTTTGAGAAACTGTATAGCTTTATGCCTCTCACGTCCACTCCTGAGCATCAGAAGTCCTATAGGAACGCCACCATGGTTGGTGTTTTTCTGGCAGCACTTGACCCGGAATATGAGGCAGCACGGTCTCAGATTTTGGCATACTCTACCATTCCTCATATGGAGGAAGCTTTTCGCAAACTCAGTCGTATAACTGTCCCATCTTCTACTAATCAGACATCTTCAACAATGGCAGCATCCTGAGGTCGTGGTGGTTCATCTTCATTCCGTGGACGTGGACCTCGAGGAAGGGGTCGTATTTGCCAATCATGTACTTTCTGTCATCGCCCTGGACATACAGAGGATACATGCTACTCCAAGCATGGATTTCCAGCTTCTGCACGAGTAGCTGAACAAATAGAGCCTCCAGCTGCGTCTTCCTTGGACCAACGATTTGATGATCTTGTAGCCCTCTTGAGGGGCATCATACCTACATCCAGTCCTGTGATGCCTTCACCAGTTCCAGAGAGTCACCCAGATGTTGCAGCCTCAGCCTCCTCTAGTACTTCAGGTAGTACTTATGCTCTCACTAGCAGTAGTGGTTCTGATACTATGGAGTAAATTATAGATTCCGGTGCCACACATCACTTGTGTGGAGACCGGGGTCAACTTTCAGCTTACAGACAAGTTTCTCCTGGACGCATTGTAGTTATTGTAGATGGAACCCACTCCCCTATTATTGGTCAGGGAGAGATTAACCTGACACCTTCTATGTGCATCTAAAGAATGTGCTGCATGCGCCTGATTTTTCTATGAATTTATTCTCGATTAGCCAGATTACGAATGATTTACATTGTCGAGCCATTGTTGATCCATCTTCTCTTATCTTTCAGGACATCCTTACGGGCAACGTGATTGGTCATGGTCGTGAGCAGGGGGGTCTCTATTGTCTTGTTCGACCTCCATATGCTGGAATCTCCTCTCTACTTGCTGGACTTGTTTCTCCATTTTTGTGGCACCTGCACTTTGGTCATCTACCGCTTCAGAAGTTATGTTGTGTTCTTCCCCAGGTTTCGCCTCACATATCATTTCAATGTGAGACTTGTCAATTGGGAAAACATCACCGGTCTACATTTCCTAGTCATCATAGTCGGAGCAGTACCTCCAATTTTGAGTTGTTTCATGTTGACATTTGGGGTCCAAGTTGTGTTCCTGATCATCAGGGGCACATGTTTTTTCTTGTCATTGTTGATGATTTTACTCGTTTGTCATGGGTATTTTTATTAAAGAATAAATCTGAAGCTGGACATGTTATCAAAACTTTCATAAATGAAGTTCGCAATATCTTTACTGCTCATGTGAAAATTGTGAGGACTGATAATGCCTTGGAATTTTGTACCAACTCTCTTTCTAGTTACTTTTCAACCCAAGGAATTACCCGCCAAACATCATATGCCTATACTTCCCAACAAAATGGGGTTGCAAAAAGAAAGCATCGTCATTTGCTTGATGTCACTAGGACACTTCTCATACAGAGTCGTGCTCCTCATTCCTTCTAGGGGGATGTTGTTCTTACTGCTTGCTAGCTTATCAATCGCATGCCATCGTCTGTCTTGGGTGAGAAGATTTCTTTCTCTGTGGCTTCTCTTGAAAAGGAGTTGTTCTCACTTACCCCTAGAGTGTTTGGCTCTGTTGCCTTTGTCCATTAGTTATCTCCAGGTATTGACAAGCTCTCTCCTAGAGCTGTCAAATGTATCTTTGTCAGGTACTCCAGGACACAAAAAGGGTATAGGTGTTATGATCCATTGCGCAGGAAATATTACGTTAGTGCTGAAGTTACATTCTTTGAATTTGTTATGTACTTCTCTCCTTCAGGTGATAGGTTGATGTCCTCTGAAACTGATGACTCCATCTACATGCCACCTCCTCCACCAACATATATCCATCTTCGACACTAACACCACCTCCACCACCACAACCTCTGCCTACGCATGACTCCCTCCCCATTTCTGTTCATGTTCCTCCGCTGTCACATCACTATACCCGTAGACCTACATCTGCTCATAGTCATCGCTCATCATCTAGCTCGCATGAGGTATGTTCTGAGAAATATTACTTCTAACGATGGATCTAATGGTTTACCTGAGCAGGTTGTATTACAGGGGACAGATGAGGAGGTTACTGATTTAGATCTGCCTATCGCGCTTCGCAAACAGAAGCGAAGCTGTGCATCATATCCTATAGCATCGATGGTTTCTTTTGATCGTTTGCATGGTGAATTCAGGAGCTTTGCTATTGCTCTATCTGCTGTGGGAATTCCGCGGAATTACAAGGAGGCCTTGCAGGACGGCAGGATGGAGATTAGCTATGGAGGAAGAAATGACGGCTCTTTAGTCGAGAGGTACATGGAGTCATGTTCCTACTCCTACGGGTGTGTCTACGGTTGGTTGTAAATGGGTTTTCACGGTCAAGTGCAATGCAGATGGCAGCATCGATAGATACAAGGCATGTCTAGTTGCAAGAGGATTTATACAGACATATGAGGTGGATTATCTTGACACGTTCTCACATGTTGCTCGTCATTCCACCTTACTGATTCTTTTGTATGTTGTTGTTATTCGAGATTGGCCACTATTTCAATTAGATGTCAAGAATGCATTCTTATATGGTGATCTTTAAGAGGAAGTCTACATGCAACAACCACCTGGTTTTGCTGTTGAGGGGGAGTGTTCACAGGTGTGTAGACTTTATAAGGCAATTTATGGCCTTAAGCAGAGTCCTAGAGCTTGGTTTCAGAAGCTTTCAGACCTATTTGAAAAGCAGGGGTATAAACGTTCTAATGCAGATCATTCCCTCTTTATACAGAAAACATCTGGAGGTATGGTTGCAATTATGGTATATGTTGATGATATTCTCATTACAGGAGATGATATACAAGGAATCAAGAGGGCAAAAGAAATGTTGGATCGTGAGTTTTTCACCAAGGACCTTGGAGTCCTTAGATATTTTCTGGATTGGAATTTGCCAGGAATCAACAAGGACTCGTGGTGAGTCAAAGGAAATATGTCATTGACTTGCTGAATGAAACGGAAATGCTTGGATGTCGGCCTGCTATTACACCCATGGATCCAAGCATGAAACTATATGATGATGATACTGATGAGGTGGATAGGAGGAGATACAGAGTACTGGTGGGAAAACTTCTATATGCTACCATCACGAGACTGATGTATCCTTTGTAGTTAGTCGGGTGAGTCAGTTCATAGAGCAACCACGTTAGGTACATATGGATGCTATACATATGATACTCAGGTATCTTAAATCATCTCCAGGTGCCATGGCCTCAAATTTCAGCGAAATTCGGTCGAATTTCTGTCGAATATCGATATCCAGTCGAAATCGAAATTCGACCGAAACGACCGAAATGACGAAATATGGGGGTCCTAATACAATAAATGACCGAAATGACCGAAATTTTGGTCGAAATTCCACCGAAATTCCATCGAAATTCTGTTTTGGTCGATACCGAAATGGTGACCGAAACCGACATTTAAGGCCTTGCCAGGTGCAGGACTATTATTTAAGAAAGGCAAAGAAATTACTATTTCAGCATGCATATATGCAGATTATGCAGGATGTCCTAAAGATAGGAAGTCCACAACTGTATTTGTGGTTTATGTTGGGGATTCTCTCGTATAATGGAGAAGCAAGAAGCAAACTCTTATAGCAAGATCCAACGCAGAGTCTGAATATAGGGCGATGGCCCAGGCTAGTATGAAATGGTGTGGTTTAAGGGTGTTTTCACTGATCTATATATAGATGTGCCACTTCCTATGGCACTGGAATGTGACAATCAAGCTGCTATATTTATTGTAAATAATCCAGCATTTCATAAACGAACCAAGCACATTGAGGTTGACTGTCGCTTTATATGAGATATGATTCAGAAGGGTTTTATCTCCACATCTCATGTCAGCTCAGGGGACCAAACTGCTGATATTTTCACCAAGGCCCTACTTAGAGGACCATTCCAAAAGTGCTCATCCAAGCTGAGCATGATCGACATCTATGCTCCATCTTGAGGGGAGTGTAGAGATATATTATGCTATGCCGTATTTCCTGCTATATTGTACTATTTCTTATTTTTTGTTTACTTATGGACTCTTTATGTAATTTACCCATAGGCACCTCACCTATATAAGAGAGCCTAAGGTTTGTGGAATAAACTACTGATCATTTTCTTCCAACACCATTGAGATAGATTTGTAGTTCGGGAGGTGGAACTGTTGTGGGTTGTGATGTGGTCATGCTTTGCTTCTGGCAGAAGGAACAATTGAGACCAAGGTTTGAAAAACCGGACCGGTTGTCGAACCGGATTTTTTCAAGTTTGGTTTGACCGGGTCGAACCAGTGGTCCGAACCGGTCGAACCGTTAGTGACATCAGCGATGACGTCATTTTCCATATAGATGAATAAAAACCGGACCACTCATTTTGGAAAGGTCGGACCGGTTAAACCGGATTATAAAGAGGTGAAAGTTGGGCTCTTCTATTCAAAGTAATAGAGTTTATATATTAAACAAAAATAATTCTAGATAGAAAAATTCACATCATATAATAAAATGGGCATCAATATATATGAGCTCATATGTAAATAATTATTAAGCTAGTTTAATGAAATATTTCTGATATTAAATTTGCATAGTTAGTCTCCCCTCCAACTCAAATCAACTAATTTTTTACTGTACATCCATGTAATAAGGATGGACAATGCTCTGCATTCGTGGCTGTCAGTGGATGCAGTTTATTAGATTTTTTGTTGGTGATATCTTCTATTTATCCCCAATGTGAATATCTATGGTTTGTCATGTAGATGATTAGCCATTTTGAGCGTTTACATCCCATCAAGGGGATGATTAGTGCTTACATATCATGACTTTGGCATTTCGCAACTAGTTGAAAGTTACTACAAGAAATTAGTTTCAATCAAATTTGTTTGTAAGCTCTCCATACAAAGGCCAACTCTACTCAACTTGAGATGAAAGCGTTATCTATGAAATATGCTTCCTCGTGCAGTCATGCTTACTGAAAAAGAGAAGATATATACATGCATTGTGTCCTATATTATACATAGTTTGGCTTTTAGCATCTTTCTAATACGTTTATAGCAATGTGTAAAACTAATTGATTGTCTCCAGCATCCCGGGCCACTCAGTTCCATTAGCACTTGAGTAAACTTACATAGATATAAAGCAATGTACTTCTTAAAAAGAGCAACAGTAGAGGTTACGAACTTACGACCTCCAAGTGAGAAGAAACATGTCTCCCCCTCGAAAAGCAGACTTCCAAGACGCCAGGTGCAGCGTTGTTGTCGGATATTGACGAGTGCGTGATGTATGTCACCAATGGGTAGTGGACATACATTGCAAGCTTCAGAGGGAATAGGAGGAGCTCTAGTCGCATGTTATGTTGCCGGAGGAAATGGAGTTTGGGAGTTCAACAGGGGAACGTCGTGGTGGATCCATTGAATGATGGTCTCATTTGGGGGCGTTGGAGAATAAGGAAATTAGAAAGTAATTACTATTGGGATACCGAGGTATAGGCGTTTCGGTTTCCCCATAAAGGTGTATAAATCCGGTTTTTTAGGTCCGATTCATTTTGGTCGAACCGGTCCGAGTCAACCGGTTTACATCCGGTTCAAACTTTTTTAATGAAACTACTGGAACCGGCTAGACGGACCGGAATCTCACCGGTTCCCGGTTGAACCGGTTGGACCGGCCGGTCCGGTCCGGTTTTTAAAACATTGATTGAGACATTTATCTTTGTTGGGAGACATTCCTTTCTGCACATGTACACATGCAGACACATGTATGCACACGTGCAGGCACTCGTCCTTGCACACATGTTCAGTTGCCCTCCCACATGAACACACTTCTGCCTGTACATGCACACACATTCACATGTGTGCAAGTACAAGGCTTCATGTCTGGCCACAATTTATTACGGGCATGCATGGTTGCCTGCATCTAAGGTGCAGAAAGCAATCATGCATGCACGTTGTTGCAAGCACGTGTGTTGGTGTGCGTACATGCACGATTGACCACCCACACACAGTCTATGTACAAGCACAATGGTTAATGTAATTTGATGCAATCTAGTTAGGGTGTGCATGCTTGCACACATCTAAGGTACAGGTGCACTCATCCACGCATATCCTTGCACACACACATGCACACCGGCTCACACATGTGCACATGCATGCGCACACTGCTGCACCCACGTGTAAGGGCAAGGATCCATGTTGGTCTCGGCTGATATGGGGAAATGATTACTTATGATTTCTGCATGATATTTTTCATGATTGACAAGTGTGAAGTGGACCCTGGTCCATGGTTGTAATTTGTAAAAGTGTGCCTTGCTGACGCAAATGTAATTTGATAAAACTCGTGTATTTTAATTATTATCGTACATTACCAGTAGGGACAAGTTGTTATGACATAAATGGCTGTAGTGCATGCCATTCAATTTATGTGCATGTATTGATGTAATTTGATTGTGAGGATGAAACGTACAGAACCAAACATGTTTCTTTTAATTATGGGCTATGTGCTGGATTGACTACTTTATTTTCTTGAAAAGTTACTGCTTAACAAAATTTTCCAGGGGTGATAATCGATGCTTACTTAGAAGCTGGTCTTATTGACAAGGAGGATGCTAAGCAGACACTGAAGGTAATGTAAAAATTACCACAACCCCATTTATTAACTGTCAATTGCGAGGTTATGACCTTGATCAAGTAATGTTAGTTAAAGAAAATATTTAACTGTATAGAATGGTGCATTGTTAGGTCATCATGCCAGCTTGACATTATGCATTGAATCTCTTTCAATTTTCAATTTGCCATCTTGATTTCTATGTAGAATCCTGCTATGCTTAGGTATTTACTTGTGTGTGTGTGTCCATGCATGTGTATAAATGTTCAAATCCATGTTAATATATAAGACTAGGTGTTTAAAATACTTAAAAAATATAAAACCAACTAAATCTGCTAGCTGTTGGACTGTTGGTTAATCCTTCGTCAATGACCAACCAACGTAATACCAACTAACGCCTTTTGCGCTTAGGTATTTACTTTCATGTGTGTGCGTGCTCGTGCATGTATAAATGTTGAAATCCATGTAAATTTATAAGAATATATATTTAAAATAATTAAAAATATAAAACCAACTAAATCCACTAGTTATGGACTGCTGATTAATCCTTAGTTGCTGACCAACCGACATAATACCGACTAGCGACTTTTGCGCTCAGGTATTTACTTGTGTGTGTGTGTGCATATGTGCGTGCATGCGTATAATTGTTGAAATCCGTGTATGATTAAAATAATTGAATAATATAAAACTAACTAAATCCATTAGTTGTTGGAATGTCGATTAATCCTTATTCAGCGACCAACTGATATAATACCTACTAATGACTTTTGCAACCTTGAGTCGAATAATGATTTTTTTCTTGGCTTATTGTACTGCAGTTGCATGCCACACTAATGAATGCAAGGCACCGGAAAAGGTAGGTAATCAATTAGGAAAATTTTTTATTTTTTTGCTTTAGTTACTTCATGTGATTCCTATAGCAAACTTTACATCTGTAAGAAATCACTGCAGAAAGAAGAAGGTGCATAAGTTTGATTCCTTTGATGCGCGAACCATCTTCAAGAAATATGGATCTGAGGAGTGGGGGGAGTATCTCATCCGTGAAGCTCATCTATCACAGAGATTTAAGTTTAATGAAGATGGATATTATCACTGCTGCTCCTCTATCCCTTTTCCTGAACCAATGCAAGTCGAATGACCATTTGTTTTTCGTCAGTTAAACATCTATCGACAAGGAATGCTTGCAATTACTTCAAGACAGGTAGGAGAAGTCGCAGTAGGTGTTACTGTCGCAGTGCCGTCAGTCTTCATTGCTGCATTGACACTTCATATTATTGCTTCAAGGACGATGTAACTGACTAGACTGTGCCACTAAGCACCCATCTCGTGTTTGAAGCCATTTCTATCTACCCTTTAATAACAGCCAATGCCTGCAAACAAGAGAACGACACTTTTCGATGGCGAAATAATGGACACGGTAACTCAGAGTGGTACGAGGTGTGTATTCTCATTGATATGTGCAATCTGTTATTTTTCCATGATGCCAAATATTGACGTATGTAAACTGCTTATGCGAATCGGTGATCAGCCACTTATGTGTATGCCCCACATATTGTTACTTTATCATTAGCTGATGGTTGGAGACAAGAACAGGGTATGTTTTTTTGGATTGTTTTCAGCCTTAGCAGGATGTAGAAAGAGCATTGCTAAAAGAACCGAGTTTGAGGTTGAATCGCCTTCATTTCTTGGTCTAAATGGAGTAGCTTGGCAAGAAGAACCTAAACAATGGAAATGTCATGCTGTAAGTTTTCATGTGATACTTTTGATGTACTTTTGTTAATGTGGATGCCCAACGTTTTTGGGTGTCTTCTCGAATTTGCATGCGGGTGATCTTTTCTGAGTTTAGCATGTCTCTCATGCATTAGTTTTGAGTTGAATTTTTTGCAGATGGCCCTTCTTCGTCACAAATTGTTCAAGTACATGGGATACGTTTCTATCAGATAGGAAGGGTTGCTGCACAAAATGTACATCTAAGTTATTATCTTTTGGATCTTATATCTGTCTATACGAAAGAAGAAGTCATGTAAAGAAAGGGATTGGTGTTTTTACAAATGGTACTTTGAACATGGAACATGCATAAAGAAATCTTGCAGCACTTATTAGTGTGTGTGTCTGTGCTGTGCTATAATTGCAAAAAAGATCGATATAGAAAGTATATGATTATATTTCAGCAGTAAATTATTTTTATTTTCTTATATCATTAAAGGAAGGAAATTGAGAAAATGGGAGATAAATTTTAATAGTATTACCTTTGAAAGGTACATGATTGCTATATTGTTGGACATGGTTGATGTTTTTTTATTGCTTTCATAGATGACTAAACATCATATAATAACACAGATCTACAAAGATCACACATGTAAACCGATTTCACAAAAACTTAAGTGAATATATTATTGCACATCTATCAGGTTCAAATTCTGTTTTATTTTTTAATGATTAAGGGGGAGATTGGGATTGAGATTTGTTCCATCGAGTGAGAGCTTACTGCTTCTACTACTAGACTATAAGGTGGGTTCACATCTTGAACTAAGTCGAATGTGTTTTCTGCATGGTCGATTCAATTTATGACATAATTTAAAATATAACCTTTTCGCACTAAATTGATTCTAATCTGATTCATTGATTAAACCCAACAGCCATCGGTTCTCTTCCAACCAACTACTATTTTTTGTAAATGTGGACGGATCAAACTTTGGTTCAATAGAGGTCGAACGAGGTGGAATTCGCTATTCAGCCTATTATTCTGTCAAAAATGGAATTAGAGTAAAGTAAAAAAAATCCCGAACTATGCACATGATTTCAATGTTTAAAACGAAACAATGTAGTATTTGAACTTAAGTTTTGTCTCAATGTAGTACTTGATTATTGAAATTTAATTGATCATTTTGTCTTTCTAACCTTAAATCACAATAGCTCAAAATCATATTGAGATAAATCTTAAAGTTCAGATACCGCATTATTACCTTTTTAAAGTTCATGTATGACATTGAAGTCGATTGCATAGTTCAGGTACTTTTTTATAATTTTGTTCACTCTAGCTTGATTTCAAAAACACTGCTCCAAAGTCAACAGTTTGAAATGCAGGAAGTTTGGTTTATTTGAATATCTAGTTACTGAAGATCTATCTATTTCGTATTTGGAGAGAAGAGGTGACCAAAGTGCCTAAATAAACTAACTCATTAATGAAGGAGCGAGTCGAAGAATGGAATTGAGTTTTTCGTGATCTAGATGTGGTTGATCATTGAATTGACAATGAATTAGAGTTCGGAGCAGTAAGAGATCTCGGCGATCTTGCAGCCCTTGAAGTTGTGACTAAGGGATGAGTTGCATGATGTAGCGAGGTTTGATCGGGGAACATTGTTGTAGAAGTAGCTAATGAGCTTTGAAAATCGCACAAACATGAGCTGCCGATGATGGTGATAGTAAGGCAAATGTTGGAGATGGAGAGAAGTGGTTATTCTAAGAAAACCTTGTTCGCACTAAGTATAACAATGAAACATCTCAAATTAGCAATCCATGATCAGCTTATGTTGGGATGAGAGATTAGGTTATTGCCTATTTCAGTCATGTAGACATACTTCTATCGTGCTCCTTATGTTGATGATCAAATTGACTATTTCAGTCGAAAAAAGCACTGATCCATCATGTCATCCATGCTGGCTCCAAAAGCCATGGAATGACTAGAATTCCCAAACCCTAGTTTCCCATCTGGGAAGACATAGTAGAGAAAGAGCGTTGAACTAGTAATTTTGGGAAGCATCACGCGTCCTCAATCCCAATAATTGCGACAGCAAAGAATATCAATGAATTTATTCTTTTTTCAAGTCAGAATCTTCTATTTATTAAGGGAGATGGAGTAATTATCTTAATCAATCACTTAAGAGGTTTGAAAATAGAAGGATATTATCCTTTCATTTTAAAAATTATAAGATCTTTTTAAATACATATGTTAAATATAGTGTTCATTAGAAATAAATAAACTATATCAAGCCCTAATTAAACCATTTCAGGCTCGAAATTCAAATTTTAATACAAAATCCTAAGCTATTTTAAAAGGGGTGAGGAATGCTTCCGACTTTAAACCAGTCGAAGTCCTTAAGTCTTATCCAAGTCCTACCATTAAATATATCTTCCTATATAAATCCATAGTGGTGTCTTTTCATTACTGTTATAACAAAAGTATACTATTATGAATTTTGTAACAATAGACGAGGAAAAGTTTAATTGCAAAAAAAGTCGTCTCCCTCTTTATCCCTCAAAATTTTTATACCTCTAAACATGGTCAATGTTTGGATCATGGAGTCAATATGAGAAATAGGATTTAATCCCTATCTCTCCATCATCAATATCTCCGGTCATAAAATTACAAATAACTACCATTCATGTAACATAACTAACTTATGTATATTATGACCCGAACGAAGAATAGCAAATAGCTACCACTTATCATTCCCTGATCTACATAATCCTATCTTTGCAAACGAAAAAAATGAGGGATACCAAAACTTGATCTCTTCCCGCTACTGAACAGCTCCTTACGAACATAAGCATTAGTGTAAAATTTCAGGATACAAGTGTTAAAATCTTTTTTTATTAGTAGAAGGGGTGTCGGGGGATTCAAGCCCTCTTCATTTTAAAATGGGAACCACGGCTTCTACCACCAAACTATTAAGCGTAAAAATCCTGATGCAAGGAAAAAAAAAACCCTTAGATTGTGTATATTTTCTTATCCTTAAAATCATAACTACTTGTCGTCGTTTTTACAGTAACTATGTCTTTTGACACATTATATAAAGTGTTTAATGTGGCTGCCCCTAAGGGGGAATTAACTTGGCTTCCCCCACCCCTGTTTTTCCCCATTTTTTTTGAAAATTTCTTCCGTGAATATTCATCACTATATATCTATATTATGATATTAAAATTTCATGCGAAATAGAGACTCCTACGGCCTCCATCCAAACAGTTATTTTTTAACGGTAACAGAATTGCTAAAAACGACCCTATCTGGATGGAGGTCTTAGGAGTCTCTGTTTCGCACGAAATTTTAATAGCATAATATAGGGATATATTGATGAAAATTCACGGACAAAGTTTCAAAAAAAATAGGGAAAATGGGACGGGACGAGCCAAGTTAGCTCCCCCTCAAGGGGGCAACCCCATTTTACCCTTATATAAAAGAACAACAAAGTGAAATTAAGTGTACAACCCAGTGATTTTGAAACCGGATAGGAGCAGCCGGTTCGATCGGTGAACTGAATCTAGACCGGTCATGTCAACCGGTTCTTGTCGGTTCGGTCCAAAATTCAAATTTTAAACAATCCATCCGATTCAACCCATTATTTTTAACCAGTTCATTTAATTTTTAATTTATTTAAAAAAATAATGCTAATAGTGGGAGTGGAGCGCATGACTTTTGATTACCAATTTCAAACTCCTAATCAACTACTCTAACATAACTTTTTGCTTGTAATAAGTTTTAAATATAATTAAACTACTATTATGTTATAAAGAAACTAGTCCAAATAATATATATATATATATGATATGCGTGACATTTGATGGTGCATACGAAAAAATATTTTATGTATAGTGTGATATATATATATATATATTCTATGTATTTTATTTATATTTCAAATATATTTAAATGTATATTACATATATATATATTATTTCTTTTTGGTTTGATTATCTAGTTCAATCACTTTTTTCTCACCAGTCTGGTTTTACATGTTTTAAATAATGACGACGCCATCATCCGGTTGAAGCGGTTTGGTTACATGGTTCAATTCGATCTGACCATTTCGGTAAGGTTTCCGGTTCGATGTCCGATTCAAATAAAAACATTGGTACAACCCACTTTATCACGCAAAAAAATACCACCAATCAAAGGAAAACAATGGATAAAAATCCATAATTCTTTACCCTACAACCAAAGAGGTAAGGGGATGAGTGGACATATGGAATAAAGTGGTGCAGAGAGGAAGAGAAGGACATGAGCCAGTAGAAGCCACATTATATTATTGGTAGTGGTTCAATGATTTATGATGGTTTGGAGTTTGTCAACTTGTTGTTGATGAAATGGACGTCCTTTGCTCCATTAGATTCGCCTATGAACAGCTCTTGTCTCTATCAACAGTTCTGCATGTCGACATCAGGATCAATCCATTCCATTGCAAGTGTGGGTCCATCGTCAATTATCTCTCAATTCCCTCTTACATTTACATTTACATTTCCATTTCCATTTCCATTTCTATTTCCATTTCCATTTTCATTGTAAAAGCAATAATTAAATACATGACAAGAAATATATTGAGTTTCTTATAATTTGTCATAATACCAAATTAGGGACATCAGGAAAGCTCGGGCAAATCAGTGAACTCGAATTGGTCTCAGCCCATTGTTGATCACCTGCGGTTCGATAAATGTATTGAGTCAAGCTCTAGCTACCATTTTGACTCATTAACTACGAGTTTAATTTGAGTTGAATATCGTTTAGCTCATCTCAGTAAATATAAATGCATGCATGCATTCATATACATGCATACATATATCAGTTTTTTATCACTTATGCCCCGATGATATTACAATATTATTTATGCCCCTCCTTTTTTTGGAATATCACTTATGCCCCGCTGATATTACAATATTATTTATGCCCCTCCTTTTTTTGGAATATCACTTGTGCCCCTGACTTCCTTCACTTTCCTTATGTTAGTTCGGCTGTCAATGAGTTCAACTTAACCATGATTCATTTGAACCAATGTGTAGCTAAGAGGTTCAAAACTAACCAAACACACCTCCCCCTCTTAGCCCCTTCCCCTACCTCCGCTCTGTTGCCCTCCTCATTTTTCTCCTGAAATTTGCCTTCCTCAAGAGCCCCTAGGGAGGCGGAGGAGATGAACTTTGGCTATTGCACGGCTTAGAGGTAGATCTCACGAAGGACTATAGAGAACAATGAAGATCCTTCACATTCGAACAGCGGAAGAGGAGGAGGAGGAGTGGGATGGAGAGAGGTCTGAGATTCTCCATGGTGGGTGGAGCATGAGGTATGGGGCTAGGGAGAAGGAGGGACTGGAGGGTGCAAGGCTGGGGAGTATGGGGCAGAAGACAAGGGGTTGGGGAGGTGGTTGGAGAGGACTGGAGGCGGAGGGGCTGGAGGGGATGGGGCGGAGGAGGAGGCATGGCTTAGGAGGAGGGGCGGAGGAGAAGGAGGAGGGCCTAGAGAGGTTGGAGGGGGTAGAGCCAGCAAGGAGGAGGTGGTTGAAGGAGGGGCTGGAGGGAGCGCAGGGTTGAGCAGGAGGGGCTGGAGTGAGTGGGCTGAGGAGAATGGGATGGAGGAGAAGGAGGTTATCAAAGGAGTACGGAAGAGTGAAGAAGGACATATCTACCTTAGTTAGCCAATTTAATTATCTTTGTGTCCCAAAATTTAACATCCATTTGAGATATAGATGGATGACAACTAACACTAGGGGCACAAGTGATACATGTCAAAGAAGTCTCGGCACAAGTGGTATTCCAAAAAACGAGTGGCATAGTTGATATTATTAGGACACAAGTGTAACAACCCCTATATACATATATACATGCAAGCATATACATACATACATGCATGCATGCAAGCATGCATGTATATACATTCATTTATTCATTCATGCACACATACATACACATACACATGCATACACGCATGCATGCAAGAACACATTCATACATCCATGCATATTCACATCCATACATTATACATATGTACATGCGTACTTACAAATGTATGTAGGTACATACATGTTAGATATGGATGCATTAGATCATCCATAAAAATTTACCACTATTTGTGTTTCAGGGTTATATCTAAGTCTTTCCATGACTTAGGGAAATTTCTATGGTTGATATGAATTGAAACATTTATGAAGTTTCATTTCATCATCTTCCAATCTACGAAGTAAAAGCATAAATTCATGTGCATGTATAGAAGCAGATTTCCCCTCGACCATGGAAAACTTCAAGAACTTCACGACAGGGTATATCTCAATACAATGATATTCGGTGTCATACTTCTTGTCGAGTTCTTCTCATAGCTCCTTCACAATCTGCATAGATGAACAATATACGTCAAACAAGGTGTTGGATATTGCCAAAAAACGCAATTATGATATGTATGGTCTCATTCCTTTAATGCAGATTGCACCTTACGGCTATCGAACGAAGGATTTCCATTTCCACCATAGGACATTTAACTTCAAGATTTGAAATCAGTCTAATGGTGATTAATCATATCATCACATGTTGTTGTCAATGCTTGAAATTCTGTCCACCGAACTTCTCAGGCTTTCCGATCATATCAATCCCTCGACTTAAACATTGTATCAGATATAATTTTGCCTTTTTTCCATTACCTTATCTGAGATTTTGAACCTAAAATAACATGAATAATATTACATAGTAATTATCTCGATTCTTATGATAGATTTTAGGGGCATGACATTACAGAACTGTTACATAATATGTGAATTATAGATATTGAGCACGAACCTATTACCTTATCTAGATTAACCTAAATATAATCAGCCATTTCATAATACGAATCAATTATATTATATCAAGCAGGAACTTACTAAATATTATATACAACGAATTATGGCAGGATACGGAAAGAGGAAAGCAACAAACAAATTACCGCAGACAAATAATGAAAATTGTCAGATCAGATATCATCGAAGCGTCCATTGAAATGAACTGCTTTTAGAGAATATATCATCCCACAAAATCGGTGCATAGTATATTTGCAATCCGCTCTCAGGATACGATAGTATCATGATCATCGTCAATGCACTCCTATGTGGCTGTCCTGTAGGTGTGGTAGATTCCGGGGCATCGAGTTGGTCAAATTCCCCGGCACAATGGTCGGATTACAATTTAATATATTGGAGTATTTATCTGACCCACTTAATGAAACTTGCAGTAAAAGTGTCAAGCTCTGAGATCCGAATTGACTCTCTTGATCTTGAGGTGGAGCTGTGGAGTACGAGCCTCAGCAGAGCGCGTGTGTGGCCATCCATTTTTCATCTCTACTATTGCAACAAAAACTTGAGATGAGGATCGTATACAAGTTCACCAAGTTTTTAGAACTACTTCATGTGGTCTTTAAGACTCCACCCAAACTCCACATTATTTCCAATCGAGGATTCTAACTTTCCCTTCAATTAATTGCCTTCTCACTTGAAGCTAATTTAGTTTTACCGATTTAAACGTGATTAAATCAATCTAATTATAATATTTTTATATTCTCTTGAAAACAGATAATTAACGAATATATCCCTAGCAAGATTGCATTAACTATTGCATTAACTACTGCTTTACCCAATTCCAACGAGCTCCATCATTCATTATATTTCAACAATTTTCTATTCATTAGGCGACACATCAGTACTTTCTTTTGAATATCAATAGCTTTTAATGCCAATAAAATAATTTAGTTTATCCCACCATTCACATTTTAAAATAAAATTTCAATCGTTTACTAATCATTAAATATTTCATTATATCGATTATACCAACAATGAAAGTCTAATACAATAATCCAAAAATATTATCTTTCATAATAACTCAGAAAAATTCACTCGATAATTAAAATGGATTGGGGATCCAACACCCATGTGTAGGTAACTTTCATACACCCACCCTTTTTCTTTCATTTTTTAACGGATTCTTAGATAATTTACTTAAAATAGATTATGTGCTTCAATTTTATGCAAAACATGCATTCCTAACATGTACATCGGAAATGATCGATTTTAGCAAATCTGAGACCGTTAAAATTTGATTCTCTTAATGGATAAGTAAGAAATCTCAAAATAAGTTGTAATTTGAATCACTGTTTAACTCAGAAATCGAGCGGTCTTATGTTCTAACAAGGAGGGAACAAAGTCGTCAATGTGACTGATAAGAGATCCAGATTAAAATAACAATTAACCCACAATGAATAATCAAGAAATGAAATAAAGGAGTGGAGTTAAAATTTATTGAATTTAACTCTACAACAAAAATGTGTATATTGTACAAGTATGTGTACAGTGTCGAACACAGGGAGCAAACATGATATAATGGCCAATGAATGCACAAAATGTGATTGTGAGATAATTTGTCTATAGGCTCTTTTGTGTATTTTTAATTTTTAATTTTATTTTATTTTATATTATTGTATTTTTTATTTCGAAATTTTCTATTTTTTATAATTTTCTTTTTATATTTTTATATTTTTATATTTTTATATTTCTTTTTCTTTGAATATATAATATAGCTATATATAAACAATATAAACAAACTAGGATAGGGTAGACATAAATATTAATAAATAATAAAAATAAATAAAATAAAATATTTTTGGATTTTAAAAAATTCTAATATTTTTATGATTTTTTAGGATTTTTTTGCTAATTCTTATATATTGTTAAAGTAAAAAATACACTAAAATAAGGTTTTATTAAATAGGTAAAATTAAAATGGAGATTAAAAATAGGAAACAGAATCAAAATTTCTCCAAATTAATTTATTAAATAAATAATAATATAAATAAAAATAGAAAATAGAAAAGACCATTTTTAGAATTTTTAGGAAATTTATAAATTTTTATAAGTTTTTTAGGGTTTTTAAATTTTTAGTTATTTTCTTTTGTAGTTTTTAGGGATTTTTGGTCTGAAGTTGTAAAATAATTAAATAAATACAAAATATTTTTTGGAATTTTTCAAAAAAATTATATTTTATAGGTATTTTCTACTGTAGATAAGGATAAATTTGGTTTTTTTTATTTTTATAAAATAATAAAAGTCCTAAAATTGCAAATTAAAATTAGGACTTGAAAGTGCGATCAGGAGTCTACACCTATTTTGTGGATTTTTTTTTCAAGCAAAATAGATATTTAAAATAAACACAAGAAACAAAGAGGAACTACATTACTAGCATGGGCATTTTTGTAAATAAAATAGAGTTCATGGGGCGACTTGTAGTTTTTATAAAAAAAATATTAAATGAAATTAAAATGCCACTGGACTAAATGCAAATACAAGGACCAGCATGGGCATGCCTACAAAAATGCCACCTCACGTAGGGTACCACGTGAGATGACGTAGCGTAGACCAAAAAACAATTAACACGGTTCGGGGACCCGACAGAAAATATCAAAATTTACTACACTATAGAAGAAAGTTTGAGGTTCGATTATTAAATACAAAAATTGTCTAGGTTGAACCGGTTTGATTATATTTAGTATGAACTTCAAGTTGTCTAAATGTGGTACTTGACTATTGAAATTTAATTGGTCATTTCATCTTTCTAACCTTAAATCACTATCGCTCAGAATCACATTAAGATGAATCTTAAAGTTCAGGGTGCCACATTATTACCTTTTTTAAGTTCATGTATGACATTGAAGTCGATTGTATAGTTCAGGTACTTTTTCTTATAAATTACCCATGGAATTATTTGAACCAAACTAGTATGGTCTTGTTGACAAACTGAATTGTTCACTTTAGTTTGATTTCAAAAACACTGCTCCAAAGTCAAGGGTTTGAAATGCAGAAAGTTTAGTTTTATTTGAGTATCTAGTTATTGATGATCTATCTATTCCATATTCGAAAAGAAGGGGTGACCAAAGTGCCAAAATAAACCAACTCATTAATGAAAGAGCGAGTCGAAGAATGGAATCGAGTTTTTCGTGATCTAGATGTGGTTGATCATTGACATTATATTAGAGTTTGGAGCAGTAGATATTAGCAATCTCAAAGCCCATGAAGCTTTGACTAAGGGATGAGTTGCATGATGTAGTGAGGTTTGACTAGGGAACATTGTTGTAGAAGTTGCTAATGAGCTTTGACAATCGCACAAACAATAATCGTCGATGATGGTGACGGTAAGGCAAATGTTGGACATGGAGAGGAGTGACTATTCTGAAGAAAACCTTGTTTGCACTATTTAAGTATAACAATGGAACAACTCAAATTAGCAATCCATGATCAGTTTATGTTGGGATTAGAGGGGTATGTGATGAAAGATTAGCTTATTGACTCTTATCTACATCCACCAAAGTAAGCATAGCCATCAGAACCCAAGGAGTGATCCAGTGGTAGTGCAGTGTGCCTACACCTTAATGGACCCATGTTTGAATCTCAAGGAGGACACTCCGAACCCCTGGGCCTACTATTAAAAAAATCATAGGCATCAAGGTGGGTTAGGGTCTAGTTCCATTCGATCCATTTACTATATATAAAAGCAAAACAAGAAGCCGAGGTGTAAGAGGTGAATTAAAAGCTAATGTGTATAAGGGATTGGGTCTCTCTGCTGATCATGTAGAGAAATGTAGTGTACGCATACTTTTATCGTGCTCCTTATGTTGATGTTTAAGTCGACTATTTCAGTCAAACAAAGCACATATCCATCATGTCATCCAAGCGGGCTCCAAAAGCCAAAGAATGACTAGAATTCCCAAACCCCAATTTGCCGTGTGGGAAGACATAGTAGAGGAAGGGTGTTGAACCAGTAATTTTGGGAAGCATCACGCGTCCTCAAGCTCAACCTAGTCCATTTATTATTGGTTAGGGCTTGATCCACTTTCTATGAAGTTAGGGTACTCTTCGAATATCTCGGTCGACCCATGACACCCACGGAATAATGACCCATGAAATTTAACCCTCACAATAACCTCTGCATTCTTATTTCTCATTACCAAATATATATATGATCATGTGAGAGCCAAAAACTGTAAGAGCATGAGAGCGGTGAGTTTAGACCAATAGATTATGTCCATCTCTCTCCTCCTCCAAATAAATAGGAGAGGGAAGATAAAATCTAGTGGTCCAGAATCATTGCTCTCATTCTCTCACAGGAGCAACCCTCATGTGTGTATGTGTGTGTGCACGCACGTGCGTGCGTGCGTACGTGTGTGTGTGTACTCTCACAGTTTTTTACTTTAATCAACCATATCCGATGAAAATTTGAATTTTTTGTGAGACGTGTTTCTTAAAATATATGGTGCTTTGATAATGTATTAAGTAATTGATGTACACGTGAAAAAGATTCCTAAAATGATGGGCTTTTTGTTACAACTATATTTCCTAATTTAATAGATGAGGTAAATTACGAACACGTTAAATATATTGCATGTCATAAACATATTAATTTTAGGGGTATTAAACTTGTGATTTAAAAAATGAATCCATATTAAACAAATAGTCCATATTTCACATTCATCGAGTTTATTTTATATTCCATATACAAAGTTTATGTTCATCCAATACCATGTCAGACATTCTAACAAAATGAAGACTTGCAATAAATGAATCCATCATTTTATTAACATATGTTACAATTGTAATTCATATTTTACATTTCTCTCATTCTTTTTACATTCATCTCATATTTTTGTGCAGTCAATTCCAAATTGATGATACCCGCAAGATCTGGTTGTCTCGATATTTACCCTTCTTCCTGATATTGAAAGTTACCCAAGTGATCTACATAATGTAAAAATAGAATGAGATATTACAAACAGAATATGGGAGTGTAAAATGATTGTAGGTAATATAAAAATAACCGGAATGCGTTTATATAGGTAGTGCAGCAGTCGTTTGAATGTGAATACATTATGATATTGTGAAAATGAGACAGAAAAATGTAAAATGATCATATGTATTTTATTTAGGTGTAATGCATTGTAAAATGATGTAATCAACATTACTGGACTTAAAACAAAATTTGAATGGTCTTGTAATGCAAGTTGTGATCTAAATCCAATTGATTTGTAAACAAAATTTTAAGATTAACATATAGATGTTATACTAAAAAAATATGAATTCAAAGACTATATAAACTTTACAGTCATGTCATGATTCTTCAAATGATTGTTACCTTGAAATACAACGTAAACTCTACAACTGCTATTCTTTCAAACCTAATCCCAGAAGGACGAATGTAGTTCAAACGATATTAAAATCTGCATCTGATTTGGTAGAAAAGGTTCAAATACGAGATTTATGAGTTATATTAAAGGATGCCATTTAAATCTTTTTTGTCACAAGAGTATCCTTCAAACATTAAAAGGAATCGGATTTTTTTGATATAATATGCTTCTTTATGCTCCTTATGTTTGATTTTTCAGCTGCAACAAATTCAAAAAGAAAAGAGGGAGGACGTACTTATCCTTAAATTAAACAAATCCAAAAAAAATACTGTGAAGAGCAATCTGTTAGGGCCCGTTCGGTTCGGGAATAAGTAGGAATAAGGATTGGGAATAAGGAGAATAATGGTCTATTCTTTGTCCGGCTGGAGGATAGGAATAAGGAGAATAAGGTGAAATAAAGGTAGGTAAGGTGGGATAAAGATAGGAATAAGAGTGAAATAAGATGAAATAATGGGGAATAGTCGTACCATGGGTAACTGTGCCGGGAGGAGAATGGCCCCTTATTCTCCTCTATTCCGAGGCCTTATGCTTGCACCGAACATGCCCTAAGTGACCTCCAGGTAGGAGCAGATAGTGGGCGACACGTAAGTGCCGCATGTCATGAAGGTTGTCTTTCCATTACCGTTATAGCAAAAGTATACTATTGTGAATTTTGTACCAATATACAAAGACAAGTTTAATCGCAAAAAAAGATAAGTTGTCTCCCTCCTTATCCCTCAAAATTTCTCAATATTTGGAGCATGGAGTCAACATTAGGAATAGGATCTAATCGCTATCTCTCCATCATTAACATCCGTGGTCATAAAACTACAAATAACTACCATCCATCTAACATAACTAACTTTTATATACTATCCAACTGAACGAAGAATAGTAAATAGCTGCCACTTATCCTTCCTTATTCCATGGAATCCTATCTTTGCAAACGAAGAAAAATGAGGGATACAACAGCTTAATCTCTCATCATCCAGTATCATGTATCCCGCTACCGAACAGCTCCTTACCGGCATAAGCATTAGTGTAAAATTTCAGGATAAAAATGTAAAAATCTTTTTTTATTGGTAGAAGAGGGGGTTAGGGGGAGTATTCGAAACTTGCTCCTTTTGAGGTAGGAGTCGCCGCTTTTACCACAAGTGTAAAAATCACGATGCCAGGAGAAAAGAGCTCTTAGATTGAGTATATTTTCTTATCCTGAAAATCATAACAACTTGTCATTTTCACATTAACTACATCTTTTGACACATTATATAAAGAACAACAAAGTGAAAATAAGGGTACAACACAATGTTTTTGAAATTGGATCAGGCCAGCCGATTAGACTGGTGAACCGGGTCTGAACCGGTCCTGTTAACCGGTTGTTGTCGGTTCAGTATGAATTTCAAATTTTAAACAATCCATCAGAGTCAACCTATTTTTTAACCCGGTTCATTTAATTTTTTTTATTTATTTAAAAATAATACTAGTAGTGGGAGAAAAGCCCATGACCATTGGTTACCAATTTCTAACCAACTTCTATAACACCATTTTTTGCTTGTAATGGGTTTTATATGTTATAAAGCAAGTAGTCCAAATAATATATATATATATATATATATGATATGCATGACATTTGATGGTGCATGCGAAAAAATATTTTATGTATAGTGCAAAATATATATTGTCTATGTATTTTATAAATATTTCAAGTATATTTAAGTGTATATTATATATATATATATATTATTTCTTTTTGATTATCTAGTTCAACCACTTTTTCCTCATCGGTCTGGTTTTATCCTATTTTAAATAATGAAGACATCATCATCCAGTTGAACCGGTTCGATTACATGGTTCAACTCGATCCGACCGTTTCGATAAGGTTTCTGGTTGGATGTCCAGTTCAGATTAAAAACTTTGGTACAACCCACTTTATCCCGCAAAAAAATACCACCAATCAAAGGAAAACAATGGATAAAAATCCATAATTCTTTACCCTACAGCCAAAGAGGTAAGGGGATGAGTGGACATATGGAATAAAGTGGTGCTGAGAGGAAGAGGAACAAGAATGAGGGTTTGATAAGAGGACGGACATGAGCTACTAAAGTAGAAGCCACATTACATTATTGGTAGTGGTTCAATGATTTATGATGGTTTGGAGTTTGTCAACTTGTCGTTGATGAAATGGTCGTCCTTTGCTCCATTAGATTCGCATATGAACAGCTCTTGTCTCTGTCAACAGTTCTGCATGTCGACATCGGGATCAGTCCATTCCATTGCAAGTGTGGGTCCATCATCAATTATCTCTCAATTCCCTCCTCTTTCATTTTCATTTCCATTTCCATTTCCATTTCCATTTCCATTTCCATTTCCATTGTAAGAGCAACAATTAAATACATGAAAAGAAATATATCGAGTTTCTTATAATTTGTCATAACACCAAATTAGGGACATCAGGAAAGCTCGAGCAAATCAGTGAACTCAAATTGGTCTCAGCCCATTGTTGATCATCTGCGGTTCGATAAATTTATTGAGTCAAGCTCTAGCTACAATTTTGACTCGCTAACTACAACGAGTTTAGTTTGAGTTGAATATTGTTTAACTCATCTCGGTAAATATAAATGTTTGCATGCATTCATGTACATGCATACATACATCGAATTTTATCACTTATGCCATGATATTACAATATTATTTATGCCCCTCCTTTTTTTGGAATATCACTTGTGTCCTCGACTTCTTTCACTTTCCTTATATTAGTTTGGTTGTCAATGAGTTCAACTTAACCATTGTTCATTTGTACCAATGTGTAGCTAAGAGGTTCAAAACTGACCAAACACACCTCCCCCTCTTAGCCCCTTCCCCTACTTCTGCTCTGCCGCCCTCCTCATCTTCCTCCTGACATTTGCCTTCCTCAAGAGCCCCTAGGGAGGCAGAGGAGATGAACTCTGGCTATTGTGCAGCTCAGAGGTAGGTCTCGCGAGAACGATGAAGATCCTTCAAAGTTCAACAGCGGAGGAGGAGGGGGTGGAGAGTGGCCAGAGATTCTCCATGGTGGATGGAGCATGAGGTGCGAGGCAAGGGAGAAGGAGGGGCTAGAGGGTGCGGGGCTGGGGAGGATGGGTTAGAAGAGGAGGGGTTGGGGAGGTGGCCGGAGAGGGTTGTATGGGGAGGGGCTGGAGGGGACGGAGTGGAGGAGAAGGAGGAGGGCCTAGAGAGGTTGGAGGGGGTAGGGCCGAAGAGGAGGAGGTGGTTGAAGGAGGGGCTGGATGGGGCGCATGGTCGAGCACTAGGTGTTGGAGTGGGTGGGCTGGGGAGAATGGGACGGAGGGGAAGGAGGTTATGCGAGGAGGGCGGAAGAGTGAAGGACATATTTACCCAAGTTATACAATTTAATTACCATTGTGTCCCCAAATTTTAACATCCGTTTGAGATGCAGATGGATGACAACTAACCCTAGGGGCACAAGTGATCCTTGTAAAAAAGTCGGGTCACAAGTGGTATTCTAAAAAAGAGAGTGGCATAATTGATATTGCAATATTTTAGAAGGACACAAGTGTAAAAACCCCCATACATACATATATACATGTGAGCATATACATGCATGCATGCATATACATTCATTTATTCATTCATGCATACATACATACATATACATGCATGCTTGCATGCATGCATACATGCATTCATACATCCATGCATATTTACATCCATACATCATATATATGTACATGCGTACATACAAATGTATGTAGGTACATACATGTTAGATATGCATGCATCTGGTCATCCACAAAAAATTACCACTACCTGTGTTTCATGGTCATATCGAAGTCTTTCCATGACTTAGGAAAATTTTCTGTGATTGATATGAGTTGAGATGTTTCTGAAGTTTCATTTCATCATTTTCCAATCTACTAAGTAAAAGCAAAAAATCATGTGCATGCATAGAAGTAGATTTCCCTTTGACCATGGAAAACTTCAAGAAGTTCACGACAAAGTTCTTCCCATAGCTCCTTCAGAATCTGCATAGATGAACAATATATGTCAAACAAAGTGTTGGCTAGTGCCAAAAAATGCAATTATGATATGTACAGTCTCATTCGTTCTACGGAGATTGCTTCTTCTGGCTATCGAATGAAGGATTTTCATTTTCACCATGTTACATTCAAATTGAAGATTTGAAATCACTCTAATGGTGATTAATTAGATCATCACATGTTGATGCTTGAAATTCTGTGCACCTAACTTCTCTGGCATTCCATCATTATCAACCCCTCGATTTAAACATTGTATCCATGGCCTTATCTAAGATTTTTGTAACAAAAAAGAATATTGATAATATTAAATAATAATTATCTCGATTCTTATGATCGAATTTAGGGGAATGACATGACACAATTGTTACATAATATGTGAATTATAGATATCGAGCAGGAACTGATTATCTTATCTAGATTAACGTGAATATAACCAACCATTTCATAATAAGAATCGATTATAGACATCAAGCAGGAAGTGATTAAATATTAGATACAACGAATTATGGCAGGATACAGAAAGAGGAAAGCAACAAACAAATTAACGCAAACAAATAATGAAAACTATCCTATCAAATATCATCGAAGCGTCTATTGGAATGGATTTCCTTAGAGAATATATCATCTTCATAATACCGGTGCATAGTATATTTGTGATCCGCTCTTAGGATATGATAGTATTACGTTCATCGTCGATGCACTCCTGTGTGGTCGTCCTCTAGATGTGGCAGATTCTGGGGCGTCGAGTTGGTCGAATTCCCAGGCACAACGGTCAGATTACAAATTAATCCATTGGAGTATTTATCTGACCCACTTAACGAAACCTGCAGCAGAAGCAGAGCGTGTGTGTGCAAGTGTGTGACCATCCATTCTTCCTCTCTACAATTGCAACAAGAACTTGAGACGAGGACTCGTATACAAGTCCACCAAATTTTTAGAACTACTTCATGCGATCTTTAAAACTCCGCCCAAACTCCACATTATTTCAAATCGAGGATTCTAACCTTCCCTCCAATTAATTGCATTCTCACTTGAAACAAATTTAGTTTTACCGATTTAAACATGATTAAATCAATCAAATTATAATATATTTATATTCTCTTGAAAATAGATACGATAGTTACAGATATATCCGTATATATCCGTATCATGTTGCATCCGTAACAATATTGCACCAACCTCGGCTTTACCCAATTCCAACGAGCTCTATCATTCATTACATTTCAACAAATTTCTATTCATTAGGTGACACATCAATAATTTCTTTTGAATATCAATCACTTTTAATGCCAATAAAACAATTTAATTTATCTCACCATTCATATTTTAAAATAAATTTCAACGATCTACTAATCATTAAATATTTCATTATATGGATTATACCAACAATGAAAGTCTACTACAATAATCGAAATAAAGTACCTTTCATAATAACTCACAAAAAAATTCACTCGATAGTTAAAATCAATCAAAATCCAAACAAAAACAAATTATCACCTCATGAATGTACTCCACAATGTGAGTAAAAATGTAGAAGCAACTCACTTAGAAAAACAAGTTGTCAATCAAATGGATCATCTTTTTATGCTGCAAGTGCAAGTGGGAGACATGAGAACGTGAGAGCTTCAATGTTGTCATGTTGATCTTCATGACTTCATGTCATGTTTGGTATGTATGATTGTTGTCAGTGCTTCCCTCTGTTGGAATGGAATCACTCTTTTTCTTTGTGTTCATGGTAGAGGGATAATAGAAATATTCACAATCCCTTTGAAAATCATAAAAGGTGGTCACGCGTAGATGTAAAGGTAGGGTTAAGATGGTAGGTAACTGATGAATCTCCATTTCATCACTTCTATTCTATCATTTTAGCCTTAAAAACCCTACTTAATGCATGTAAATAACAATAACTTGTACAAAATAACATTATTCGTTGCATTCATTGTGTAAATAATATTATTTTTAATACTAAAATTATAGAATAAAGAGAAGAAAAGAAAAGGAATAAAATACTAAAGGTATTTTATGATCCTAAACCCCGAGACCAAGTCAAGAACTGAACTGATCGACAAGGAATAAAGGGAAGATAAGGGTCCATACTAGAATAAAAACACAATTCTTTTGTTCATGCAATAAAGCATTTTTTAGATATATTTTGTTTTTATTATTTATTCATCAAATAAAGAAACTTTGAACATGAAAGTTGTAGATAATAAATTATAAAGAATACAAATAGATTTCATACAAAAAATGATATGCGGTGTAAAAGTTATACTCTGGATAAGATTCTAAAATCCCAACTTCACAGACTCATATCTTTCAAATAAAAACTCAAAAATGGAACAAAATCACCTCTAATTGTATATAACTTTTATAAGATATTTAATGAAGATGTTTTCATATTTTTTGGAGTTAAGGCATGAAAGATGGGTATTGGATCCTCATTGTACAATATACATGAATAAAATATTCATTTTATTTATTCTTTATTATTTTACAATTTTGTATTTTTATAATTTTGTAATTATTATATATAACTAATATAAACATTAAAACCAAAATAAAACCACCAATAAAACATTAAAATAAAATAAGTATATAAAATTCATAGGTAAAAATACATATACATATCAGTGTAGATAAATAAACGTGAAAACCATTCTTTTATTTCGTTATTCTTCTATATTTTTATATTCTTATAAATATTATTTATCTTCAATTACAAACGTAAAGATAAAATAAAATCTAGAAAATACTTTAAAATAAATAATATAGCTAAATACATAGATGAAATACCTACATAACTCATACCCCTATTTACTTAAATATACAAATAACATCACAAAAATATAATAAAAATATATTTATATACATAAAAATATTTTATAAATATAAAATAAAATAATAAAATAATAAAATAATAAAAAATAAAAATAAAATGTACAAAACCTAGATGGATATACCTATAAATATAATCTTAAAAATTAACTTGTAATAAATAGTACCAAAAATAAATAAAAATCTTAAGAAAATACTACCATAAAATAATAAATATGTTTAATTTATAATTAAAATTAATAAAATCATTTACTATATTTAATTAATTATTTACAAATAATTGGACTATTTTGTCCAGTAGGGATCTAACATGGACCAATTACATCAAGTCGCATGTTGACTTTTGGTCAACTGCCTTGCTCGAGCTTCTGACCTCTGGCATCTGTAATTTTCATCCAAATTTTTTTCTCGATCCATCAATCAAACACCCTCGATCCCTTCGTAAGATTCCATCATTGTTCTTCTATGATTCACGTCGAGCGTTAGATCTCTTGTACATACATTTGATTCACTCCAAAACCTATGTCAATAAGGGTGACCCAACCTATCTTTAAATAACTCCACATGCTTTCCTCCTCGATTTTGGTCATCGCATAAAACCTAATGCCCCTGCCTCTGGCCAAGAGAGTCATCAGGTGACAACCGGCGACCCCTGGAGGGCTCGAGCACATCTGAGGGGAGGAAGGAGGTGCGACCATGATGGCCTCACCGGCCACCTCTACTCCTAGCCTTCGTCAGAAGGTATGAGCTGCAAACCTTCATTTTTTAGGTAAATTTTAATTCTGTCTTTTATTATATGCATTTAATTTCACTTTTTGCTGAGTAATTTATCTTAGGCTAACAAGGTTGTCTCGTCGGAACTCCGCCCGGCCACAATCTGTTTCACCGTGAACCGCTTGTCCCAGACCTCCACTGGACATCTCACTCTCCTCCCCATCCATTTCTCCATCTCCTATCGTACCTAATTACCCTCGATTCCCTCTAGATTGAGGAGTCGAGGTCCCTCCACCACCTTCCCGTCGGACCTCTCCACCTACACTCACTCCTCGCCCATTCCACACCTAATCAGGTTGAGGAAGTTTTCCCTCGACCCATGTTCTTCTTTGTGCATGTCTCAGGTTGAACAAGTCCTTATAGGGGATGAATCAACTCCAGGTTTGACTCGTGGGTGCCTGGAGCCCCATCGACTCATCTGGACTCATAGTTGGGTCATGGCCATTACGAGTGGCACCATTGGATGCGGATTAGCATCAGGAACGTAGAGAGCACCCCAACATCACCAGAGAAGCCTCAAAGATCGAGGAATTGAAGGAACAAGGAAGAACATGCTCGTGTTCTTCCATGTTCTTAGAGACATGCCCGGCACCATTCGATTCAAGGTGATCGCTCGGATTCAATCCGAATCGTCCGGTCATTCAACACTCTCGACATCTGATGAATCCCGAAATCAAATCAGCATCGTAGATCGACAAAGCGGCATTGCCGCACCACGTGCGGACACATGTTTAAGTGAATGAACCAGAACCGTCCATCTCCGTGCTTTTGGGAGTAATTGCATATCTTCCCCCGCCTTTTTCTTTATTTATTAGTTTAATAAATAAAATGTAAAGTGTAAATAAAATAAACATTTTGCATTAGGACCCTTGCATTTATTTTTATTTGCAAATGGGTCATATCCAGCTCAGCTCACGTATAATGCCATGTGAGTTGGGCAAATTGCAAGGATGCCCTTAAGATTTTTCATATTTACTTTTAATCCAATAAAATTGAAAATATGTCTTATATTTATGGAAAATTGTAGCAAGGCCCATAAAGTTTATTTTATTTACATATATAACCTCGCTAGTTTATGTTTTTTGGTGTTTGAATTTCATCTACTAAGAATAGCAGTCATGCTCCTAAAATTGTGTAAAAATATGATTAGATGTATGACAACATGTATTTTCACACACTATTTCTATTTTGGCATTTTAAATATTTATTACAATCAAAATGAGCACATTTTTATTCTGTCTACCGTATTAAATATGAAAAAAAGAAACTATTTTGAAAATTTTCAAAAAAACTATATGTTATCTATTTATCATATTTTAATTCCAGACCAAAAATCCCTAAAAATAGGAAAAAAACTCATAAAATTTGAAAAATAAAAAACTTTTATAAAAATCTAAAAAATTCTTAAAAATTCCAAAAATAATTTTTTCCTATTTTATAATTTTCTTTACAAAATTATTTATCTATAAAAAATGATTTGGATAATTTTGGACTTTATTTCTTGTTTTTAATATTTAATTCAATTTTGACCTATTATTAAATCCCTAATTTGGGATATTTTTCATCTTAAAAATCCATAAAAATTAATAAAAAAATCCAGAAAAATAACAAACAAATTAAAAAATATTTAAAACCTGAAAAAAAATTATTTTTTTGTATTTTATTTAATTTCTAGTATCATAATTGTATTCTCTATATGGCATATATAGCCTTTTATATTATATGAATTATTATAAAAAAAGAAATATAAAAATTAAAAAATTAAAAATATAAAATCAAAAATAAAATATAAAAATTATAAAATTAAAACTTAAAAGATATATTAAAAATTAAAAGCCCGCAAAACAATAAAATGGACAAGAGAAAAGGACAATTTTTTGCGCTTACTTGCCCCCATCTATGGTTTGCTCCCTAGGTTCGACCTCTACACATGCTTACACTATACACAGTTGTTCTAGAGTTATAATAAATTTTAACTCCTTAATTTTTTATATTCATTGCTTGATTTATATTATTGATTAATTATTAATCGATTAGGATTTCGTGAGCAGTTGCCACAACGACTTTGTGCTCACCTTGTGTAGTACATATTTGACCCTCACCAGATCTCATTCATCAGTAACTTATTCATTTGTTTGGTTGTTTGGATACCAAGATGGCTGTTAGAAAGAGTAGTTGTAATGTAACTTTTATTTGAGAGCGAAGATTGATTATTTGGTTGTTGTTTACTTTACAATTGTTGGATAATCCGAGGTGAAGTATAGTCAAGGATGAAGTAAGGATTTTGTCAATTCTGCAAATATTGACAAAGGTTTCTTACCAAATCGCATCATTTAAAATTATGAAAGAAAGACTTGAATAATAAGACCATGATAACATTTCTTAAAATTACAATTAAAATACCAATAGTCTTCATATACGAATATAATTTTAAGTAGGCAAATACTCCTCTTCATTGACCTAACTAAGTGATACACCCCTTATGTCAGGATTTTTATAAATCCTCGTGTCTTTTTATTTTCAAATTTTTTATGTAGCTATTAAAAATTTACCGCATGCTTTCACGTATCAGGCAAGCTCCCCGCAACATGGGTCTAAACCATACAATGGAAACATGCCCATCCATTCGATCCCCCACCACAAAATCCCTCCTCATCCCTACTCCCCCACCCCTATATGCCCTAACCGCACTACCGACCCTCCATGGACATTGCCCTTCCTCCATCGACACTGCCTTCCTCCCATCTTCCAAATCAGCAGCACTGGTCATCGACCCGCACTCCCTGGACATCGTCTTCCCCCCATCTTCCAAAGCAGTGGCATTGGACATCGGCGCCACCTATGCCCTCCAACCATCAAAGTCACCTTCCTCCCATCTTCCAAAGCGACGACATGGCATCCCCGTGTGCTCCTCTCCTCCCATCTACAGCCTCGTGTGCTCCTCTCCTCCCATCTACAACGTACACACCGAACCTATCTCCTCTGGTTGTATGCACAAAAGACGAGGATCTCACATGCAACACTCCCATGTCCTCCCCCACATGCTCCTCACCTCCCCTTCTGCAGCGTGCACCCACAATGATGGTCTCATCGACAACAACCATTTGTGCCCATCATGCACATCCATGCCTCCCCTCTCTAGCAAGTTCCGCACTGCATCATCCTATTCTTAATCTTTTGTGGCATCGTTGTACAATCCATCAATATGATATATACACTCGATCCATGTTCGAGTTAAGATATTCCTTCAATTTCATGATAACTTGAGCTGTGTGTATTTCTAGCTCTGTGTTAGTTAAGATACTTGAGATCCCATATCTAGTTCAAATTTTTGTAATCAATCAGTGCCCATTCCTTATTTTTCCCTATTTTAAAATCTCAACAATAATTTAAGCTTTCAAACTAATATTGTGTTGATGGATGATGAACTAATACTACTTAATTTAGAGCTTTCAGAAGAGCTGTTACAGTGAATCAAATGCATCAAGTCTCTCATCAACATAGATACACATGTTGAACTCTGGCAGTGGAGAAAAGGTAAACAGTGAATCAAAATCCAAATCCCACCCAAACTTAAAAACTAATTGACTTCAATTGATCGAATTAATTTAAGTTACATATATTTTATTCATTGAAGTATTCTCAGTTTTACTCAAAGTAATCAAATATTTATTTGATAAAATTAGAAAGCACAATATGCATGTCATAGATTATAACTGAAATGAATTGAATTCGATTGGTGTGGATATCTAGTTGTGGCGATATCATTTATTGTAGCCTTGAATCCAATCAATATTACAGTAGTTCTTTGTCAATTATCATTCATTGCATTAAATTAATGGGAATATGGCAGCTTATATTGGATTCATAGTCTTCAATTGATAAAGGCGAGATAACAAAGCAAGCGAAAGATGACAACAATCAAGAAGTTCTTGTTCAGCTCTAGAACAGTTTACCATGATGCTATGACCATGGCGCAGTTCTCAATCCCACTAGGTGGGAAGGGAGTATACGAACTGGGGAGGTCGACAGCCTTATAAAGAATTGCATCGAGTGAATGTATTATATTTATTATGATATGCATTTCCCTTTAAATCAAAATTTCATTGCCTGCACTTTTTTTTGGAATTTCTATTTTCTTGAATTTTTGTATCCACGATCATCAATCATTATGGAAGGAGAATTAACAAAGAGTTTTGCATATGGTGATGATAACTCAATATATGTGAAGATACTTACAAATTTGTCTCTTGTAAGAATGTCTGTGTTACTAAAGATGATGATGAAGAATCTATGAAACCATTCATTGGGATGAAATTTAAATCAGAAGATGATGCATTAGAATTTTACGATTTATATGCAAGGCAAATTAGTTTTTCGATACGTAGGGATACATTGCGTACATCATCAAAAACTAATCTCGTTATTGCTCGCAAAATTGTTTCTTCGAAAGTGGGATACAAAGATCTCAATGACAATAGATCTGAAGGACGTAAAGTCAAAAGAAGATGAGATATTCGAGAAGGATGTGAAGCTCGTATATTTGTTTATGAAAGTGGTGAAGGGTGTTGAGTCGTAAGACAATTTCATGAAGAACACAATAATGAGAGGGAAACTCCATCGAAAGTGGCAAGGCTTCAATCATACAAGAAAGTATATTCTTTTACAAAAAGTCTTATTTACATATTACACACTTGTGGATTGTTCGCCTCCAAAATTTCTTCCATTTTGGGTGCATCCGATGAACACTATGTTACATGTCAAGCTTGTAGGGACCAAATCAAATGAAATCGCAAGAACAATATTGGCAATGAATGCATTTTGATTGTAAGATGTTTTAAAGAAAAGATGAAAATGGATCCTAATTTCTTTTATAAAGTAGAAATCGATGTGGACCGCATTGTAAGAAGCATCTTTTGGGTTGATGGTTGTTCCAAGAGTTCTTACATGAATTTTGGAGATGCTTTGGTGTTTGATACACCTTATTCGAACGAAATAAATTCTCGATGAATTGCACCCTTCACTAGCATTAATCACCATATGAAATCAACATTATTTTGATGTGCTTTATTAGCAGATCAGATGATAAAAACTTTTACATGGTTGTTTAACACTTGGTTGACATGTATGCATGGGAAGGTGCCAACTGTAATTATGACTGATCAAGATCACGTAATAGGTAGGCAATCTCTTGGTATTTCCTTATGTTGTACATAGATTTTGTTACTGGCATATCAAGAAAATGCTTTGATTCATATGCATCAGCTATGAAGCAACAAAATGTTTGAACATGATTACAATAATTGAATTTTCATATTTGAATCAATCGAACAATTTGAAACTAAATGGACGCATTTACAAACTACATACGATATATTGCATGGAAATTAGCTTGAAAAATGTATAATATACGCCAATATTGGATTCCGTTATACTTGAAAGATGTATTCTTTACAGGGATATTCTCAAGTTAATGATCAGAAAGCATGAATTCTTTCTTTGATGGTTATGTTCATTCACAAACACCGCTATCCAAATTTGTTCTTCGGTACGAAGAGCATAGGCTTCTCACCTGAATGTCGAAAAGACTGAAGATTTCAAAGCATCGTCATCAAAATCCATCTTAGTATCACAACATCCAATGGAACTAGAAGCGTCAAAGTTTTACACATCGGCTAATTTCAAATTATTTCAAGAAAAATAAAAGAAGACTATGAGTTGTGAATGTAAGAAAATTTTCAAGATTGGTTTCCATTACCATTTACAAGGTTTACCTACATGGTAATATATGTCGTAAATATACAGTTGAATTTTCTTCTTTGGCTAGTACTGGATCTTACTCGTGTAATAAATTTAGTTCAGATGGATTTCTATTTGTCATGTGTTGCGTATTTTCAAGAAGAGGGGTACCCGTGAATTTCCGCCTACTTATTTGTTAAATCGAATGCAACATATTGTAAAACTATTCATGCATTAGCTAATACCAACGAAGAGAAGCCGACACTTCCCATGCTTTGGGGACTCAGTGCAGAACTAAATAAAATGGTTGAGTGGAGAAGTTTAAGTTGATTATTATGATGAATGAACATACATGAATGTGTCATTGGATCTGTATTCGATTATATTCCTTCCAATTCATATATTCATATGGTTACGTTTTCCACATAGTTTTATATATCCTCATTAATTAATTTATCTATGTTTACATATCCGTATCTGAATATATTCCGTACCATTTATATTTTTGTATTTCGACATTATCATTATGAATATGATATCGATACGGATATACATAGTTGGACATATCGTTTGCACTTTTATATATACATGTCACCTTTCACTAGAAGTATCTCTCATTATCCTCAAGGGTACCCGCATGTAGCCAACATCCATTGGCATTAACCAAAACTCGTTACAATTGGGTACCTGTTGGAATGAGATGAGTCGACTCGTGACCCATACCAACGGACAAGATTGGCCATGATCAATTGGAACGGATACCCTCCCTATAGACACCCCTACCTCCTACCTGGTCTTACCGGAAATTAGAACATGGGGGATAATAGAGCGGTAAACACATTTTTAACGACTTTTTACCCGGATGTGAAAAAAAAAGAAAATGAACAATGTTATAATCATTTTATCATATGCATCAATAACTTCGTAGGAAATTGATGCATGGCAGATAATAACGATATATTTGTCAAATGACTTATTTTGCAGGATGAAAAAAAATGAAAAAGGAAAATATTATATTATTTTTATTAATCGCAACAACTTTGCAAGTGAAATTTTTCTAAATGACAGGATAGGCTAATAAACACACACACGTGTATATATATGTGAGAGCAAAAAATATGAGAGCATGAGAGTATGCATTCTGGACCACATGATCCTGTCTTCTCTCGCCCGGTCTTCTCTCTCTTGGTTGAATCATGTGGTCCAGAATGATATCATACCAATTTCAACTAAATTCGACATTTCTATCATCTCCATCAAGGCTGTGACATTTTAACGGTTTCAGAATTATTGAAATTGACCATATTTAGATGAGCATGCTAGGAGTGTTTGTTTTGCATAAAATTTGAAATACATATTCCACACAATGAACTAAGTAAATCCCCCACAAGTTTCCTTCAAAAAAAATAAAAAATCAATGAGAAAAATACCTGGGTGTAGCTAGTTGGTTGCACCCCCGGTGTAGCTTCCCTTTTCCCATATATGTGTGTGTGTGTGTATGACGACTTTGTTTTAAAATATGTGAAATAGGAAGATGAACAAAAATGTTATAATTCCTCATTGAAAACAACACTAGTATTAATGGAAATTGTTACATGAGAGGTATCTTAATAGTCATTTTTTAACGACATGTTTTGTAGATGTGAAAGAAAAAAATGAAAAATGAAATTATTATAAATTTTATACAAGAATATTAGCACATATAATTCTGAATAAATTTATATTTACATATATAAACATCAATAATCATGTATTACACCCAGAACCTTGAATAATGCTCCCATATATAGGCCAGTGGCATTGCAAAAACCTTAAACCCACTATAGTTACTCGCAATGTATATGGAGGATGACACATACAACCTTTTCGAAGAGCTTCTGGTTAAGGCGGTATGCGTTGTCTTTCTACTTATTTCTTGAGGCTAGGCGCAAGAAGGGCACACCGTGTGTACTTATACCTTCAAACACAAGGTCTCTCACTGGGCAGGTTGTGCATCGATCGAAAGGGACGATGACGGGTCATGTTGAACGGATCTCAAAGGGCAGGTTGTCCACGAAATCTTTAGGAGGGTTCTTCAACTTGAGGAACATCTAATTCATCTTTCGAATATTGAGACACCCCACAAAATCACCTCCAACTAATAAATTTAGCGATGGTAAGTAACGAAACACAATACATAAACGTTACCATATGGATCGTCGCTATTGAAATAACAACCGATACATCATCCATCACTAATTGCATATATAAAGAATAGTTTTACAACAAATAATATCATCATTATATATATGCACCAACAAACAATGTAATGATTGATTCCAAAAAAAAGTGGCACTATAAACTCATTTTGTTGTAATAAGTAGCAGCAAATTTCTGGGGTCCTTGTGTTATTACAAAGACAAAGAGGTTGTAGTGTGCAATTTTTTTAAAAAAAGGCATGATGTTGAGAGAATAATTATGGGGAGGATTTGTCCAAATCACAATCTTAGCACAATAATGAAACGTATAATGTAAGGTTCATGAAAGTCAAGAGTACAACGCATTGCCATACGTCCAATCAATGTATTATGAAATCGACGTGATTTTATATCTTTTTTAAAGCTTGTTCCGTTAAATCAAACGTGCATAAATAGTGTCGTAGTCTTCACCGACGGGAAATGAATTGATCTGAATTATGTTGGATTCAAATGACTATAAGTGGGGTCGATGAATTGAACGTGTTCGTTTTTATTAGAATTCGTTTGATAATAGATGGAAAATGTTTGCTCGTTTGTAAATGAAGTGAACATGAACTTCAATTTTATGTTGTTAACTTAACGAACCGAATATGAATATAACATATTTTCATTCGAATAGTGTTCAAGTTTGATACGTGTGTACGTGTGTGTACCTTCGTGTTTATACACTTATAAATTTTGGGGTTAATGAAATTATGATATTTATTGTGCTTTGTACCACTTTAATTTGAATAACTAATTTTTTTCTACTTGTCGAACTATATTATCAAACTCCAATTTCAAAATTATTTATATAATCAAATATGAGTTAAGTTAGTTAATCATTAACGAACTATTATCGAATCGAACTCGAATATTTATTTTATAAACGAACTCGAACTTATCCTATCAAACATTTATTGAAACGAACTCGAACTCGAACTTTCAAACTTTTTTATCAAAACGAACTCAAACATAAGTTCGTTCCTTAAGATTCCGTTTAATTAGCAGCCATAGTTACAAGTAATTTGGACCAGTTTTGGGGTATCGTAATTATGGTCACACCGCGAGGTTATTTCGCATGGAAAGTGAAGGAACTGGAAATATCTCCAATTTATTTCCATTAATTAGTTTTCAATTATTGGTCAATGATATCACTAAACCCTTCTTAACACACACTCTCTCCCTTCATTATTGCCCTAAATTAATCAGGAGAACAGTGTGTCCAAGTGGAGCAAACAACTAACACAAACTGGTCATTATTCTACTAACCAAATAATGCCTAAAGTCTTCTTGCATTCTCAATCATCTCCATATCATAATGCCCACTCTATGATTGACAGATAGATAGATAGAAGAGCGACATTGTCCAGCTGTCATCTCGATCTCATCGGTCAGCATTGGAGGAAGAGTGTGCATCTTAGAGTAGTTGCAGCAGTAGATCTACATTCCGACCCCCTCTATAAATAATGTGAAAGGCAGCCCAAGGACACAGCTCCAGACTACCCACAATGGCAAAGGTTGCGCTGGGCCACCACCGCGAGGCCGCCGAGCCCGACTGCATCCGTGCCGTGGTCGCCGAGGCCGTTCTCACCTTCCTCTTCGTCTTCGCCGGTGTCGGATCTGCCATGGCCGCTGGTATTGCTTTCTTCTTTTTCTTGCGTAAAAACAGGTCGAAAAATCACGTGACTACTAACTCTTACACCACAACCCTTCAAAAGAGACGTATGTATTAATAAAGTAAAATTACATGAGCCATTGGTGCAATTCCAAGAACTACAGGGGTTATATTATAATTGGTCATGACTTTAGGGGCCATCAATTAAAAATCCCTGCACTCCATAACTGCGATTTACACGTACAGTTTAACTGCCGTTGCTTACTAATAAATTATTACTATTATTAAATTTAATGGTTAGGAAGTAGAATAATAAAATAGTTATGGATGAATTATTGAAGAAATATATTTTTTACCATTTCGAACATTATTATAGCATTTTTAAATTCGTATTTTTCCTACCATTTCGAACTTACTTTATCTTACAAAAATTGAAATCCTGATTTTTTTATCAGCAAAAAATGTGTGACCTAGCACCCAATCATTTGAACTCTTGCAGCAAAATTGGGTGGCGACTCCCTCACCGGCTTGAGCGCGGTGGCGGCGGCACACGCCCTTGTCGTCGGTGTAATGATCTCCGCTGGCCTCCACATCTCCGGTGGCCATCTCAATCCTGCGGTGACTCTCGGTCTAGCGGCCGGCGGCAACATTTCCCTTTTCCGATCAGCATTCTACATACTAGCACAGCTAATCGGCTCCTCGCTCGCATGCTACCTCCTCAAGTATCTTACTGGCGGATTGGTAAGCATCTTTTGGTTTTTGCACATGCAATGATATGAATCAAATAGTCGTAATGTATAATCGTTGTTATATGATTCATCAAAGTTTAAAATAATTTTACAACAAATAATATTCGTTGTGATACGATTCATCAAAGTTTAAAATAATTTTGCAATAAATAATATTCGTGTGTCGCAGGACACTCCGATTCACACGCTGGCGGCCGGAGTCGGCTCGCTCCAAGGAGTGGTGTTTGAGGTGGTCCTGACCTTCTCGCTCCTGTTCACGGTGTACGCGACCTTGGTAGACCCGAAGAAGCGAACCGGGGAGCTCGGTTCGGTACTCGTCGGTTTGGTGGTGGGGGCGAATATTTTGGCGGGCGGGCCGTTTTCCGCAGCCTCGATGAACCCGGCCCGGTCTTTCGGACCGGCGCTGGTGAGCTGGGACTGGACCGACCACTGGGTCTACTGGGTCGGGCCGCTCGTGGGAGGGGTGCTGGCCGGGTTCGTCTACGACGGCTTCTTCCTCACGGGTGACCACGAAGGGCACGTGCCGCTCCCACGTGATGATTTCTGAGGCAATGGAATTTTAGGGCTATCTTTAGATGTTCCCTCGTGTGCCCAGTTATGATGTTGTATTATTAATTTGAGGAATAATTTCTTATGCTTTATTTAAGATGAACTGGAAATGTATTACTGGGGAAGTTATCATAGTTGGGGACTAAAAACACTTCACTAGTGAATAACATCTGCCTATGATTATATTCCATCCTCATAAGCACATGTATACGCTCATGTACGCATGCACACACGCCCGTATAAGAAGTTCTCTAGAGCATATACCACCATCAAGCCTAGTCATGCCTCGCGGAAAAGGCTAACTCACTATCGATTCTACTGGACCATAAGGTTGCGACTAAACCGACGCGTGCAAGGACGGATCTAGAAGGGGTTATGGAGGAGCACATGCCTCCCTTGGATTTTTAAAACACGTAATATATGCCCATATATGCCCCCATTGTAATTTTTTAGGGAACAAAATACTTATAATCTTTCCTGTATATGATGTCCCAGGTATGTTTAAATCGACCTATATTGAATTATTTCTTAAATGGATCAATATATAGCGGATGCTCCATCTTGCTTAGCTTACTGGAGATTCACTTATTTATGATCAAACTATACCGAACAGATCGGATGTCCATCCCATCCTATTACCATTTATACTATAATACAAAGGGTATTTACTGTTTTCAAATTTTATCAATTTCCATTGCAATAAATTGGATCTATAATGATATTTATTTTAAATCCGTCATTAAATTTATTGTTAAATATATAATGACAGTATATTTATTCGTTGCTAAATAATTTTTTTTACTAGAAGTCGGCTACAAAAGTGTTGACCGTTGCTATATCATTAGCAACGCTCTATATGGAATGTTGTTGTTATTCAAAATTTGAGATAATTATCGTTCATACTGAACTGACGGTTAGCAACACTACAACCAAATTGGGCTATAGTGGTGAATCGTTGTTAAATATATAGTAATGATATTATTCGTTGCGAAATAAGTTTTCATACTTGAAATTAGTGACGAATGGTATATTTTTCATTATATCATTATTACCGGTCTGTATAGCAACGCTTATCCATTGCTATTTTTCAGAATATCAACTAATCGTTGCTATTTTTTAGTTCAAAATGTAGTGACAGTTAATTAAAAGTTTGAAAAATAACAACGAATAAACGTCGTTATGTGGATCATTGATAATGATATAATGACAGATATGATATTCGATGCTAATTTCAAGTACGAAAAATCATTTCGCAACGAATAATATCGTTGTTATATATTTAACGACTAATTTAGTGATGAATTTTGAAGAAAAAATACCACTATAGCTCAATTTTGTTGCAGTGCAACAATTTGTTCAAAATATGAAAAATAGAACAAATAAGCATTGCTATACAAAGTGTTGCTAATGATATAGCAACAAATATAACTTTCATCGTTGATTTCTTGTGTAAGAAATCATTTAAAAATAGATTATATTCTTCATTGTAGATTTAACAATGGACAATTAAGTAATGATTTAAAATAAATATTACTAGCGACCCGATTTGGTGTAGTGTTTCGTTGAAAAAATAAGATATTACTGTTTTATCGATTTTATCTTTAGTTTTATGTGGTGTAATGTTTGTAATGTAAAGTGGTCAAATACAGGTCGAAAATCACCGTGAAAGCCTCCATAAAATAGACAATAAAAACTCCGCCGACTGAAGTATCAATATCAAGTTGTGTTTTATAGTTGGAGGTTATGTAACATGTATGCATGTATGTATGTATATAGGTATGCATGTATGCATTGGATTTATATATGTATTGCATTCATGTATACATGTACGGATGCATGCATGTATAGATGTACTTATGTTTGGATGCATTATTCAGATATGTGTATTTGGATGTACATATGTATGAATGGATACATGTATAAATGTATGTATATATGCATTTATAAGTATGCACATACATACATATACGCATGCATGCATGCGTACATACATACACATAAGCATCCATGTGTACATAAATTCATCCATATATGCATACAAGCATACATGCCTACGTACGTGCATACGTACATGCGTACAAGCATCCATGCATACATATATCCATCCATGCATGCATACAAGCATCCGTGCATACATACATGCATCCATGCATATGTACATGGATACAAGCATCATGCCTACATACATGCATCCATGCCCGTACATACACACATCCATATAGACATACATACGCACGTATGTACTACGTAGATATATGTATGTATATACGTATATATGTATGCGAGTGTATATGGATGCGCGTATGCATGCATAGATGCATGTACTTATGCATGTATGCATGTATGAATGCATGTGTCCACACACGTATGCATGGATGCTTTTATGTTGTATATTTGCATGAATGCACATACGTTTGTTTAAATGCTTGTATGCTTATACTTATGCATAGATGCTTGTATGTAGGTAGGTATGTTTCTGTGTTCAAATATAGGAAATACCTGAATATAGATGTCCTAATATCAACGCACTTTATATTATCTTCATCAATGTATCCCTCAGTCTTGAGCATGCCATCCTTTGGAAGATGAGTCCATTCGTGGGGACTTATATGTAACGAAGGATATGCTCCACCTCCTTTATATACACCTTAGCATGTTGATGCACGAATCGACTCACCATGTTGACATTATAAGTAATGTAATGTATGTACAAAGTGAAATAGCTCAACTTGACCATAAATCTTTGTTATATGCCTTTGAAATCTGCATTATTTTTTTTCGTTCTTTTGAACTTGTGACTTCCTTCAATGGGCATAGCGTAGCACATATTGGCATCCCAATTTTACAGTTTCCTTTGACATTATAAAGTATATGTCCTTTGACAAAGATCTACAACTTCACTTAGACCTAGCACTCTCATTCGCCAAAAGTACTTCATCTTTAATTTAGGTCAAAAATATAGCAAGTTAATCTTTCAATTGAGCAATTTACTCTTAATCATCTATGTGATGATCATGTCATCAAAATAGTTAAGAAGGCATGTCATGTTGTTTACACTCCTTTTTGTAAACACAATTTAATTCTCATTGACTTGGTGGGATCCCAATTTGAATGTTATTATTGATGTCCTCTCAAAACATGCTTTAGGTAATTGCTTCAGCTCGTACCTTTTTTTATTGATACATTTCCATGGTTTCTCATAGCCAAGTGGTATATGCATGTAAGTATTTTCTTGAACTTTCTATTCAAGAAGACATTATTCATGTCGGTCTAATGAAACTTCTAGTCCTCAAGTAAAATAAAAGAGTTTAATAGACACAATATTCTTTTCTACCAAAGAAGGAAAATTATCTAGGTAGTCACTTCCATACTTTAGATGAAAATTATTCGAGAGGACTTGCCCTATGTCTTGTATTTTATACTATAAATGGACAACTTGATGGATGCCACATATGAAATGATGGATGGGGAATTATCGACCTAAGATGCTTCGATGATGCCCTTCATTTGAAATGCAACCTAACTATTTTAATAGCCGCTCTTTCATTTGGAAGGTGCTCTGTCGTAGATTCAAGAGCTCGCAACTTTCTACGTCTAAATTGCTCAAGTGTAGTGAGTTTTCCTTTGGAATGACTCGAGAATGGCCTTCCCTCGATCGTTTAGATCAACCTTTCCATCCATTTGGAAAGATTTAAAAAGCAGAAGATGGTTGGTATCACAAGGTTTTAAAATATGGTCGTTGCAACATGTTTATGTGAGGTTTGATGTTGAAGTTAAGTTCGGAGTTGTTACACTAAAGTTGCAAAGATGTTGCAGTTTAAGATCATGTTGACAGGCACTGGAATCAATCTTTATCTATCTATGAGGTTATTATGTGATAATAAGACTACTGTAATAGAACGAAGAACATTAAGATCTATCATCACTTCTTTAGAGAGAAGGCCAACTCAAATGAGCATGTGCTACCATACAAATTGTTGATGACTTCACCATCGAGCTTCTAACACCAATTTTGAGAAGAATACATGTAAGTAGATTATAGATGAAGACCCATTTAACCTTGACTAGGTATGTAACTCACATTTACTTTTTCATCCATTAAGACATTTAAGCAACCCTTGCTACTCGTGAGGATTGTGCTCTCTCCTTAAACAACCTCTCTCTCTCTCTCTCTCTGTCCATTGAGAATGATTTTTCATATGGATGAAAATGAATATGAATATATTTGTATGAAATCTGGCATCGTATTCGTTACATATATATATATATATATAGAGAGAGAGAGAGAGAGAGAGAGGATAGGGAGTATGCACCCGGGTGCATGTAATTTTACATGCACCCGGCCTTATAACTTCCACCTTTTTTTATTTTTTTCGAAAAATACCGCCATATATATATTCATCTATATATCCCTCCTATATGTCATTCCAATTTCATCAGAAACAGAGACTCCTATGCCCTCCATCTAGAACATGTAATTTTAACGGTCTTAGAATTGCTGTAATCGACCACTTCTGGATGGAGGGCGTAAGAGTCTCCGTTTCTGACGAAATTGGAATGACATATAGGAGGGATATATAGATGAATATACATGGCGGTATTTTTCGAAAAAAATAAAAAAAGTGGAAGTTATAGGGCCGGGTGCATGTAAAATTACATGCACACGGGTGCATACTCCCTATCCTCTCTCTCTCTCTCTCTCTCTATATATATATATATATAGAGAGAGAGAGAGAGAGAGGAGTGATCCTATGAGATGGGATTTTGTGAGATGTGAGATGAGAGATTCTGGACCACTAGTTTCTATCTTCTCTCTCCTGGCTATCTCTCTCCTGGTTGGAACAAGTGGTCCAGAATCTCCCATCTTATCATCTCACCAAAATCTCATCTCATAGGATCGCCCCTATATATATATTCATTTTCATTTTAAAATAAATATAGATATTGATATCACTTCGATATTCGCTAATATTGGTATTCGTATATCGATTTTAGTAAGTAAATATAGTCAGATTTATTTATAATTGTAGGTAACAATATTTTAAATGATTACATTCACCATTATTGATTTAATTGTTATGAAATGATACAATCCTGAACATGTATACTTCATTAAATATTTATGTCATTATTCGTATCTGATTCATAATCGTTTCTAGGAATATGGTAATCCATTTTTCATATCTGTCAATACTGATATCCCATTCGTATTCTTATTTTAAAATAGTAATGATATGATTATACCTACATCCATATCATTAAATGACCTTTTTCATCCCTAGTTTTCCATGTTAATCATCTCAACCCAACAAATGCCCACAAAATAAAAAAGGAAGTTGCGTGTGATTCTCAAGCATTCAATAAAGCAACAAGAATCGGTTGAAGAGATCAAATATCCTTTTTTTAGTTGCATCCTTTTTATTTTTTGTTTCTGTTTGACTTACACATTATTGATTTTTGCTATATAAATTGTCACTTTTGACCTAAATAATTGAGAGTCAAGGAGTACAATAGTGTAAAGCATTTACATATTAATATGCCTAGTAGAAGAATTAAATTGGATTCTCATTTATTCCCAATCATGTGCCTTCCACTCTGGAAGTTGTTGGATCACCACCTGCAAATTTTAAATACGAGAGCAATATCATGAGGTTGGTATGAGATGCCAAATTTTCTTGATAAAAAGTAATGAAGCAGATAATGGCAAGAACTTAAAATTGATTTTTTAATGGTCTTAGAATTACGACATATTCTACATGGAGGACATAAGTCTTTGTTTCTGATGAAATTATAATGACATATTAGACGGATATAGTTATGAAAATCCACATAAGTATTTAAAAAAATAAAAAAAAGTAGTGAAAATGGGCATGGAGTAGATAAACTTACCTACTTCATGAAGTAGCCTCCATTGGATAATGAAGTAGGCTCATTACAACTCTAATGGGCATAGTGCCCATTGGATAATTTCCACACACACACACACACACACACACACACACACACATAGGGTAAAATGGGGCTGCCCCCTTGGATTAGCCAACTTGGCTACTCCCACCCCTATTTTTCCCTTATTTTTTTTATTTTTTTAGAAAATAAAAATTTGTATATTCATCACTATATCCCTCTAACATTCTATTAAAATTTTGTCAGAAACAGAGACTCCTAGGCCCTCCATCCAGACGCTATTTTTTAACAGTCGCAGGATTTTTTAAATCGATCCTGTTTGGATGGAGGCCGTATGAGTCTCTGTTTCTGACGAAATTTTAATATAATGTTAGAGGGATATAATGATGAATTTACAATTTTTTTTATTTTCCAAAGAAATAAAAAAATGAGAGAAAAATAGGAGTGGGAGTAGCCAAGTTGGCTACTCCCATGGGGCAGCCCCATTTAACCCATATATATATACATATATATACATACATATATATATATATATATATATGGGTCATATGTGGCTGCCCCCGCCTTATTTGGGCAAATTTTTTTATTTTTTTTGAAAAATAACACCATGTACATTCATCTCTATATCCCTCCTATATACCATTCGAATTTCGTCAGAAACAGAGACTCCTACGGCCTCGATCCGGACAGTATTTTTTTAGCGGTAACATGATTTTTTTAAATCGATACCATCGAGATGGAGGCCGTAGGAGTCTCTGTTTCTGACGAAATTCGAATGGCATATAGGAGGGATATATGGATGAATATACATGGTTTTATTTTTCAAAAAAATAATAAAAAAAACACCGAAAAATGGGGTGGGGGCAGCCCCATTTTTTCCTATATATATACATACATACATACATACATATATATATATATATATATATACACACACACACATATATATATACATATATATATGAGGTAAATGGGGCTGCCCCCAGGGAGTAGCCAACTTGGCTACTCCCACCCCTATTTTTCCCTCATTTTTTTATTTTTTGGAAAATAAAAATTTGTATATTTATATATATATCCCTCTCACATTCTATTAATATTTCGTCAGAAACAGAGACTCCTACGGCATCCATCCAAACATGGTCGATTTAAAAAATTCTGCGACCGTTAAAAAAATGACGTCTGGATGGAGGGCTTAGGAGTCTCTGTTTCTGACAAAATTTTAATAGAATGTGAGAGGGATATAATGATGAATATACAAATTTTTATTTTCCAAAAAAATAAAAAATGAGGGGAAAATAGGGGTGGGAGTAGCCAAGTTGGCTACTCCCTGGGGGCAGCCCCATTTTACCCTATATATATATATATATATATATATATATATATATATATATATATATATATATGGAAAAAATGGGGTTGCCCCTTGCGGGCAGCCAAACATGGCTGCCCCCGCCCTATTTTCGTCAAATTTTTTTATTTTTTTGAAAAATATCACCATGTATATTCATCTCTATATCCCTCCTACATGCATGTAGTCCCTGCGCGTAGTCAATTGTCTACTCCCACATCTATTTTTTCTCTATATTTTTTATTTTTTAAAAATAAAAATATGTAAATTCATAACTATGTCCCCCGAACATGTCATTCCAATTTCGTCAGAAACAGAGACTCCTATGCCCTCCATCTGAAGGGGGTCAATTTCAACAATTCTAAGACCGTTAAAATTTGACAGTCTTGATGGAGGGGATGGAAATCTCGAATTAAGTTGAATTTTGAATGACATCATCGTGACATATTGTGATCTAAATTCCAATAGGTTTCATTTCAGAAAAATAAAAAAATATAGGAGAAAAGGGGTGGGAGCATGTAAGTTGGCTACAACCAGGGAGTATATATATATCTGTGTGTGTGGTGGGGGGGAGGGGGGAGGGAGTATACTCCCTGGTTGTAGCCAACTTACATGCTCCCACACATTTTCTTCTGTATTTTCTTTTATTTTTCTGAAATGAAAGCTATTGGAATCTAGATCACAATATGTCACCATGATGTCATTCAAAATTCAACTCAATTCGAGACTTCTATCCCCTCCATCAAGACTGTCAAATTTTAACGGCCTCAGAATTGCTGAAATTGACCCGCTTCAGATGGAGGGTATAGGAGTCTTTGTTTCTAACGAAATTGGAATGACATGTTAGGGGGATATAGTGATGAATATATATTTTTTATTTCCAAAAAAATAAAAAATAGAGGAAAAATAAGGGTGGGAGGAGTAGCCAATTGGCTACTCCCAAGGAGTACCCGGGGGAAGCCAACATGGCTGCCCCGCCCCCCTATTTTAACGTTTTTTTATTTTTTTTTGAAAAATATCACCATGTATATTCATCCCTATATGTCATTCGAATTTCGTTATAAATAGAGACTCCTACGACCTCCAACGAGATGGTGTCGATTTAAAAAATCATGTTACCGTTAAAAAATGGTTGTCTGGATGGAGGTCGTAGGAGTCTTTGTTTATGACGAAATTCGAATGGCATAGAGGAGAGATATATGGATGAATATCATGGCAATATTTTTTGAAAAAAAATACCGAAAATGGTCGGGGGCAGTCCCATTAATCTCATATATATATATATATAGAGGTAAATGGGGCTGCCCCTATGGAGTAGCCAACTTGGCTACTCCCACCCCTATTTTTCCCTCATTTTTTTATTTTTTTGGAAAATAAAAATTTGTATATTCATCATTATATCCCTCTCACATTCTATTAAAATTTCGTCAGAAACAGAGACTCCTACGGCCTCCATCCAAACATGGTCGATTTAAAAAATCCTGCAACCGTTAAAAAAATGGCGTCTAGATAGAGGGCTTAGGAGTCTCTGTTTTTGATGAAGTTTTAATAAAATGTGAGAGGGATATAATGATGAATATATAAATTTTTATTTTCCATAAAAAGAAAAAAATAAGGGAAAAATAAGTGTGGGAGTAGCCAAGTTGGCTACTCCCTGGGGGCAGCCCCATTTTACCCATATATATATATATATAGAAAAAAATGGGGTTGCCCCCGCCCCATTTTTCGGTGTTTTTTTATTTTTTTTTTTGAAAAATAAAATCATGTATATTCATCCATATATCCCTCTTACATGCCATTCGAATTTCGTCAGAAACAGAGACTCCTACGGCCTCCATCTCGATGGTATCGATTTAAAAAAATCCTGTTACCGTAAAAAAATTACTGTCCGGATGGAGGCCGTAGGAGTCTCTGTTTCTGACGAAATTCGAATGGTATATAGGAGGGATATAGGGATGAATGTAAATGGTGTTATTTTTCAAAAAAAATAAAAAATTTTGCCCAAATAAGGCGTGGGCAGCCATGTTGGCTGCCCCTAGGGGGCAGCCACATATGACCCATATATATATATATATATATATATATGGGAAAAATGAGGTTGCCCCCTGGGGGTAGCCAACATGGCTGCCCCCACCTCATTTTTGTCAAATTTTTTTATTTGTTTGGAAAAATAAAACCATGTATATTCATCACTATATCCCTCCTATATACCATTCGAATTTCGTCAGAAATAGAGACTCCTACGGCCTCCATCCATATGTCATTTTTTTAACGGTCGCATGATTTTTTAAATCGACCCTGTCTGGATGGAGGCCGTAGGAGTCTCTGTTTCTGATGAAATTCGAATGGCATGTAGGAGGGATATAGGGATGAATATACATGTCGATATTTTTCAAAAAAAATAAAAAAAATTTACCAAAAAATGGGACGGGGCAGCCATGTTGGCTGCCCTCAGGGGGCAGCCCCATTAACCCCTATATATATATAGGATATCTTTCAAATGAGACATAGTCCTTCCATTGATATGGAAGGCCAATGATCTCAACCATTCATAATTAATCGTGTGATACGTATTAATGGCATGTTAATATTATTTATAAATTTAGCAAAAACCTATTTTGGTCTTTATACAATATCTAAATATAGTATGTAAACATATCAATTATCTTCTCCTTTAATGTCACATTAATTGAGGGCTAAAATTGAAACCCCCCCCCCCAAAATAGGATTCTTCGTTGAAATTAAAGGCGGCACTGCCCCTTCTTTTATGCGATCGAGGGCGATGGTGTTTCTTGCTCCGGGCGAAGGGGATCGACGGCTGAAGACGACGGTTGGTGGAGGAGAGGTCCACCTCTGCTACCCAGCTACTCCTTCTGCTCGTGACCATCGTCGCTGTTCACTCCACTTCCGTGCTGCTGACGTAGATCCCGGGGCATTTGTCGCCGTCCGTCTGCCTGAAAGGAGAGTCCCTCCACCTCGAGATTGGTATTAGATCCTCTATAAAAAAACATATGGTGGAGTGATTCCTGCGTAAAAGCAGAGTCCCTCCACATTTGGTTCATGTTAATATTCATTAGCTGCATGCCTTAGAGGCACTTTGTGCAAAGTCCAGAGCGTCGGCGGCACAACAGCCTGTTGCATAGTGTATACTTCAACTGTAAGAGAACCACGCGCCACCTCCTGGAGTCCACACCGCCATCGCCGAACTACCCCCGCTGGAGCTCACCCACCTCCGCCCAAGCCGTGCCGCGAGGGAGCTTTGTCCCCTCTGCTCCTCCAACTCTGCACGTCGCTCATCGACAGTCCCCGTTCCTGGAGCCCCTTCCTCCGCCGACGCCTACAGGAGCGCTCGGTCCTCCCATACCTTCCTCCTACGGGGGTGGATCCCCTCCACCTGATCCGTCCGTATCTTCATCGTTGACTGCCATCTTCCGCCTCGCCCTGAACACGCAACCGCCCCCGCCACCCTTGGCTTGAGGGAGAAGAAAAGGGGTGGCGCCTCCTGTTCTATCTTGAGAAGAAAGGATCGAAGAAGAACGAAGCCCTCTTGCACCGTTTAAGCATAACGGTGCACGTGGTTCACCAGGGGGTCGGTGGATCTGGAGGAGCTCCAAGCGGGCATCAGGTGGCAGCGAGTGCTCCTTACGCGCGGATGCGATGAGGCAACGTGCTGGTTGACAGATGAGCTTCAATTGTATAATACAAATATTTCATGTGTATTATACAATTTTGATAGTTATTATTATAATTTTGAGTTGTATTATACATATATGATGTCTAGTTTTACATGTCAATTGGATGTGAATGAAAAATATAATTTTTATTTGTATTTTACATTTTTGATGTGCATTACATATTTTAGATGTGTATTATACATTTTTGGATGTGTATTATACATATTGAAAGCATGTATTATACATTTTTATAAAAAAAGAATTGTAGATTTCACATGAATCAAGAAAATGTAAAAATAGTTAATGTATTGCTAATATTAATTGTATTATACAAATAATCATACAAATTTTACAAAATGACCGATGAAATTTCAATGAACCATGGATTATACAAAAAAGATACAATCGTTACAAAAGGAACCACATATTATACAAAAAAACGTATGAGAATACAAACGTTTGTCCCACGTTATGTCATCCAGCACAAAATTGGACATTATTTAAATATGGTATTACGAAAAAATTACTAAAAATAGATCTAGCTACATTTAGTATTTCAAAATATTAAATACTATCCGTAATTAATACAAATCATGATGACCAAAATGCCCTTTTGGACAAACAAATTGATCAAGCCGTTCGATTTGAATCTAATGGCTATGATCGATGGCCTTCCTTATACATGAAAGGACCATGTCTCATTTGAAAGGCCCTATATATATAGGATATATATATAGGAGTGATCCTATGAGAGCAAAAAATTGTGAGAGCGTGAGAGGATTGATTCTGGACCACATGATTCTATTTTCTCTCTCCTGAGTGAGTCATGTGGTCTAGAATCATCCCTCACATGCTCTCACAACTTTTTGCTATATATATATATATATATATATATGGAATAATTGGAGCTGCCCTCTAGGGTGAGCTAACTTGGCTCCCCCCGCCTCATTTTTTATTTTTTTTTTGAAAATTTCTTCTATGAATATTCATCACTATATCCCTACATTATGCTATTCAAATTTCTTGCGAAACAGAGACTCCTACGGCCTCCATCCAGACAGTCATTTTTTAACGGTAACAGGATTTTTTAAATCGACCCTGTTTGGGTGGAGGCCGTAGGAGCCTCTGTTTCGCATGAAATTTGAATGACATAATATATATATTTAATGATGATTTTACACGGTTTTATATTTCAAAAAAATAAAAAATATGCAAAAAAGGGACGGGGGGAGCTAAGTTAGCTCCCCCTAGGGGGCATACACATTTTTCCCTATATATATAGGGGTTGATGGGGCTGCCCCGTCCTATTTTTGGGCAAATTTTTTTTATTTTTTATAAAAAATATCGTCATGTATATTCATTTCATCCCTATATCCCTCCTATATGCCATTCGAATTTTATCAGAAACAGAGACTCCTACGGCCACCATCTAGACATGGTCGATTTAAAAAATCCTGCGACCGTTAAAAAAATGACGTCTGGATGGAGGCCATAGGAGTCTCTGTTTCTGACGAAATTCGAATGATATATAGGAGGGATATATGGATGAATATATATGGTGATATTTTTTCAAAAAAATAAAAAAAATGCGAAAGATGGGTTGGGGGCAGCCATGTTGGCTACCCCCAGGGGGCAGCCCCATTTTTCCCATATATATATATACATATATATATATGTATATATATGTATATATATATATGTATATATATATACATATATATATGTATATATATATATATGTATATATATACATATATATATATGTATATATATATATATATGGGTAAAATGGGGCTGCCCCATGGGAGGAGCTAACTTGGCTCCCCCGCCCCATTTCGTCCACTTTTTTTATTTTTTTTGAAAATTTCTTCCGTGGATTTTCAACAATATATCCATAACTTAGCTACCCCCACCCCATTTTCTCCACGTTTTTAATTTTTTTTGAAAATTTCTTCCATGAATATTCATCACTATATCTATATATTATGTCATTAAAATTTCGTGTGAAACAGGGACTCCTACGGCCTCTATCCAGACAATCATTTTTTAACGGTCACATGATTTTTGAAATCGACCCCGTCTATATGGAGGTCGTAGGAGTCTCTATTTCATATGAAATTTTAATGAGATAATATATGAATATAATGATGAATTTACATGATTTTTATTTTTATAAAAAATAAAAAATGGATAAAATAACGTGGGGAGCTAAGTTAGCTCCCCCTAGGGGGCATATACATTTTACCATATATATATATATATATATGTATGTATATATATATATAGAGAGAGAGAGAGAGGAGTGATCATGTGAGAGCATGAGAGGAGTGATTCAGGACCACTAGATTCTGTTTTCTCTATCATGGTCTTCTCTCTCCTGGTTGAATCTAATGGTCTAGAATCACTCCTCACATGCTCTTACAACTTTTTGCTTTTACAGAATCACTCATCTCTCTCTCTATATACATATATAGAATTTATCCAATGAGCCATATGTGATGCTAATCCGGTGGTTGAATGTCTTTTTAAATAATTATCATTGATAGCAATAAAATAGGGTTGCCATAACCGCCTCCTGCATCGCACTAAGAAATTTCATTCCTTATTTGACTAGCAATTATATAGGGATTCATTGCCGCATTATTTTCCTCAAAAAAAGCTTTGAGATCTTCTTCTCCCTCTTGTGACGATACAAAGAATCCAAACCGCCAAGACTTCTTTCTCGTAAGTTTTCATCTTAATTTTTCCAGTAACATTTATTTATCGTTCTTTTGTAGAATTTAATTGTTTGTTTTTTAATTTTCAATTTCAGTTTCAAATGCGATGGATCATTTGTGAATGGAAATTAATGATGATTTTTCAGAAGCAATGATGGACGATGCTTCCTAAATGGATTTGAATCATGAAAAGATCGTATCAGAAGGAGCGAAGATGGATGTCTTGTAATTGGATTTGGATAGTGAAAATATTATTTCAGAAATATTACACCAAGTTACTAATGGCATTTGTATATGTTACTAACAATATATCATGTATTACTTTTGTATTTTATTATTCTTACTAATTAAATACCATTCATAGTTACTTATGTATCTTAAGAAAATGATACATGTTACTTTTCTTTCTATCATTCTTTCTATCAAAACACAAGTTAAGTAATATATATGGTGCTATCAATAAAACTTGACGTATTACAAGTAATTAAATAGGCAACATAAGTAAAGAAGGTGTGATTCGATAGTAATTCAAAACATAGACTAGAATAAGTAAGATATAGAGAAGAATCAATAACTTATAACAAATTATAGGTAAAAGAAGACAATGAAATCGGTAATTTGGAATAATTATAAAAAATCATGTGACGAGTAACTTATTTATTGCTATTAGTAACACTCAATACATTATAAGTAATTAAAAAGGGTATATAAGTAAATAAGAGGTGTGTCAGTAACACTCAAAGTATTGAGTAACTATAACATTAGTAACAATCAAAAATGAGTTGAGTAAAATGAATATTTGTAATCAGTACTTATTGTATGAACATTGGTAATTTACATACTTAATTATTGATCTCATAACAATAATTACTTGATAAATGAATATTTATTACTTGAGTAACATGAATGAATTATTGATCTATGTACAATGTAATATTACAGATGTAATTTACTGACAACTGTTTCAGTATTACTGTTCTCGCAACGCATAATTACTCATGTACAATATGTACATTACTGATCAAATGTACAATGACTATTTATTGGCACAAAATTAAGGATTTGAATCTATCTTTCCAAAATTATCTTCTTTTTTTAAGGACTCGGTATAATTAGAAATGTAAAAGACTCGCACATATTAATATCCTTCCAAAACCGTGCTCCTTCGAAATAGGCAACCTTTCAAATGAAAATACACGTGGAGAGCTTACATTTAGTGATCATCAAAACTCAAATGGGCAAGGAGCTCACTGGATAATCCCTCTCTCTCTCGCTAGAGAGAGAGGGAGGGCTTCCAATCAGGTGCCTTTTCTTGGATGCATGGAAAGCTCACAATCTCATCCATTTGATCTCAATCTAATGGTTCCTTATCCAAATGAGTATTTTAGTCAATGTATTTTGGTTTTAAATTTGAATTCCATTTTGAATTTAAATTCCATTTAATCCTTTTATTTTACTATTTTTATCCTGTCTGATTTGGCAATTTTTTGTTGATATTTATTCGGTGGCATTTTGCCAACGTGATGGCATTTCGCGCTATGCAAAATGGATGATCTCTTTGTAAAATACGTACTGACATTGTAAAATTAGATCCTGCTTTGTAAAACAAATTCATAATTAGTAATATGTTTATTATTGTAATTATAATTTACATAATGCCTATGTAAAACTTTGTGCTTGTTTTGTAATATAGGTATGGAGATCTGCAAAAAAATAGATAGTTAGTAATTTATCAATTAATCAAAAAGAGAAAATGAAAAAAAATGGTGTTGGTAATACCCACACTATATTTGTAACATTTCATGATTGATTATAAAATTTATATTGTGTAATGTAATAAAACGTAGATGGTTAGAACTATATAAAAGAAACAATAAATGTAAAAAAAAGCAATATGAAATTTGTAAAAAAATGATAGGAGATTGTAAAAAACGATCTAAGATTGTAAAAAAAGATTCGAGATTGTAAAAAAATGATCTCTGACTGTGAAAAATAGGCATGCTCTCCTTCTCCTGATTCCCTTCAACATTAAAAATATATAAATAACGAGTCATTAGTTATACTCATCGAATCGATTACGGATGGGATAAGATGGTGGACTTTCCTTGCATCCAGGAAATGTACACCTTATTGGATATATTTCTAGAGAACTCTTCCGATGAGGTGCACCTTTCCTAAATGCATGGAAAGCCCACCATCTCCTCCATTTGATCTCAATCTAACGGTTCCTTATCCAAAAGGGTAGTTTAGTCAATGTATTTTTGTTTTGAATTTGAATTCCATTTTGAATTTAAATTTCATTTAATCCTTTCATTTTTACTATTTTTAGCTCATCTGATTTGACAATTTTTTGTTGTTATTTATTTGGTGACGTTTCGCCAATGTGGTGACATTTCACGCTATGCAGAATGACTGACCTCTTTGTAAAATACGCAATGACGTTGTAAAATTGAAATCCTTCTTTGTAAAATAAATCCATAGTCAGTAATACATTTATTATTGTAATTGTAATTTACGTAATGGTTATGTAAAACTTTGTACTTCTTTGTAATATACGTATGGATATCTGCAAAAAATAGAAAGTTAGTAATTTATCAATTATTAATCAGAAAGAGAGAATGAAAAAATTGAGGTTTGTAATACTCACGCTACATTTGTAACATTTCATGATTGATTGTAAAATTATATTGTGTTTGTAACAAAACTTAGATTGTTAGAACTATATAAAAGAAACAATAAACGTAAAAAAACAATCTGAAATTTGTAAAAAATGATAGGAGATTTAAAAATTGATCTGAATTGTAAAAAAGGATCTGAGATTGTAAAAAATGAATTCTGATTGTAAAAACTGTGCATGCCCTCCTTCTCATATATCCCTACTCTACACGCACCTCCTCCACCCTTCTCCTCCATGACCCACCTCCTCCATGCACGTACGTCCTCCTCCGCCAACACACTTCATCCATCCACACTCTCCTTCAACCTTATCCTTCACAATCCACCTCCTCCACGCACAGCCACCACCTCTACGTGACGCCACCTCCATTGCCTACAAGAAAACAACCTTGGAGAACACCATCATCAACAACGTAGAGCAGCACGTTGCATCCACCGTCCAACGTTCTCCTTCCACCGTCATTGCACGCCATCACCGACTAGAAGCAACATCCTCCCCTCATGCCGCCATCAAGAGAGAGAGAGAGAGGGAGAGGAACCTCATGTTGCCATCTAGAGAGAGGGGGAGGGGGAGGAAGAGAGAGAGAGAGAGGGAGAGGAGACAATTGTGGAGATATTTGTTGCATTCTAAATATAGAATATGTTAAAATTACCATAATGAGTTTTTTAACATTAAAAATAAATAAATAACGAACCATAAATTATAACCATTGGATTGATTATGGATGGATAAGATGAAGGGTTTTCCTTGCACCCAGAAAAGATTGGATATATTTCCTATATATATACATATATATATATATATATGAGGAGTGATCCTATGAGAGCAAAAAATTGTGAGAGCATGAGAGGGATGAGTCTGGACCACATGATTCTGTTTTCTCTCTCCTGGTCTTCTCTCTCCTAGGTGAATCATGTGGTCCAGAATTATCACTCTCATGCTCTCACAACTTTTTGCTCTCATAGGATCACTCCTCATATATATATATATATATATATATATATATATGCGCTCTAGCTGGCGATCTTTGTGGGTCCAACCATTAAAGATATTGGTCAAAGGACTAAGATGCGATAAAAACAGATAAATCAATCATCAAGTTGTAATATATTCTTTTTTGTTCTTAATTTCCTCTTCATCTTTTTCATCTATCTAATGCCTTCTTTTTTCCTTTGTCCCCATCACTAGTAGCGGTAGACATTTGATCACTTTGAGAATTTTCATTTGGATTGAATTTGATTTGTATTGAAGATATGCCATCCATCACCGGATCAAATAAGGTTGAGTTGAGAAGATTGGTTAAGCGATTGGGATCAATTGCATTTGTTGAAAATCAAATTATGTTGGCGAAAATCAGGTTAAGCGAAGGCTGGACAGAGTTGGAGGCCATGCAGTGATGGGGGCATTATTGCACGACTAAAAATGCCAAAGCAAGCATGAGTAAAGGCCGAGAAGGATGAATATAGTTTGGAGATATTGGAGTGTATATGTTTGTTGAGTTGAAGCTACAGGATTGCTAGAATAACTTGAGGCACCTAAAGTAGGTTGAGGTGGAAGCACGTAGGGGAGTCAAAACATCGATGAAAGCAATTGAAATGAGGCTTGTGGAAACAAGGCATGTGGTGAATCTGTGATCCATCACTCCAAAAGTCAAAAATAGATCCTTGTTCCCGAGAAAATAGAGGCATATTTTCTCTTATATTGCATAAATAGCATTCATGCATATATTCATAACTCATGCAGTTTAGCAACTCATTTGCATTTAAATAAGAAGCTAAAAATCCCCTGTAAAATACCCATGCACCAAAATAACCTCTTCTCTATAATATGTACTCCTTAGTTAATAACATAGGGAAAAAGGCCAAAACTCCCCTTTGTAAAATAGCCAATAAAGCCTGAGACCCCTGTACATTAGAATGCAAATAAAGCCCTCATACAAACTTCGATTTAGGTCTACTTACTCTTAAAATACGACACATTAAAAGACCTTTAAAATGAGACTAATTTCATTGAATTTGGAGCTTGTATGAGAAAGATGGGTTTTTGGGCCACTTTGTATACTATCTATGTATATATATATGTATCCTTGTATTTATGTATCATATTTGACCTCATCTCCGTCTTTGGTCAACATGAAACTTGTAGAGTCATCGAGATCTACAACTTTCATGTTTTGAGTTTTTCCAAATTCGGTCCCCTCTTCTCTCTACAAGGGTATTTTTCTCCAACCACTCACAGCAGTCCACGTGGCGCCCTCTGGTTGCGCCACGCGGCCCGGTTCCCCTCGCCTCACCCGCCTGCGTCCTCAACCGTTGGATCTCGCTTCAGATCCAACGGCCCAGCCTTTTCCACGCACGCCCCTTGCCTGGACCATCCGATCCTCTCCTGCATTAATCTACGCCGTTCGCTCGCGCTTCGTCCACAACACGCCACGTGGCTACACCACAACCCTTAATCTCCGCGCCCCAGATCTAATCCTACCCGACCAGCTCCCCTCGATCGCCACCATTGGATCACAAGATCCAACGGTGGAGACTTCGTCTCCTACCTCCGGGCGCCCCTCTCTCCCACGTCCCTTGCCTTGCGGGAGGGGCGCCCCCTTTCTATTTCCGGCTACACGTCAGCCTCCCTCTTCCACCGCTGACACCCCCACGACGTCACCCACTCGTCCCTCTCCCTCGCCGTATACCTCACGCTCCACCACTCCCACCGGAGTCGCCCCACGTCGACCACCAACCTCGCCTCTTCACCAGCCAACCCATCACCTTCACCTTATAAATACGTCACCACCGGCAACGTTCACCCCGATCCGCCACTCCAGAGAGGTTCCTCGAGCTCCAAGCGATCCATTGGTGATAGCAATTGGGTGTGTTGTCGAGCGAAGACAAGGATTCGACTCCAACGAGATCCACGGCAAGTTCCGCCGTGTCGCAGCCTCCACCGCGAAGCTGCACGAGCTCGGGACCCTACCGATCCCTCGAGTGAAGACCTGGAGCTCAAATCTGAGCTCCATTCCCCAGGTAACCCCCTCCATTCGTCCTCCGATCTTCCTCTTGATTTTCTTGCTTTTCTCCGATTTTATTCGACTCCACCGGCCACCTTCTCCCCTCCAATCCACCTCGACGAGCTTCGCGTCGAAGCTCCCGTCCTCGCTGTCCCATCTGCACACTCCGACGACACTTTACGCACTACTCCGACCAACAGCTCCGCCATTTGGCCGAATTCCATCTCCAGCGCACCTCCTTCACACCGTAGGCCTCGCCGACCATCTATATCTCTCCACGAGCACTTGCACGCCTCGGCTATCTATTCTAACCCCTTGCAGGTCCACATTTCTTCATTGGCCGGAGCCTCACCGGAGCTCCCTTCGAGCTTCATCGCCATCGAGCGTCAGCACATCTCCAAAGATCCTGAGGCCACCGGAGGCTTCGCCGTACGCTCCCGCATCTTCCGAGCTACTCGAGAACCTACGAAGAACTTCATCGACGCCTAGTGACCGAGGCGGAGCAGAGTCAGCCACGCTGGAGCCCCGCCTTCTCCTCCGCAGGAGGCAGAGGGCCGTCGAGGAAGAAGCAGCAGCTGCCGTTCGATCAACCGATCGAACGGCCCTCACTTCGCCACGTGTTCCCTCACCGCGCCCGTCCTCAACCGTTGATCGCGCCTCAGATCTGACGGGCCCTCTATTTGCCACGCGTCTTCATCGCCAACCCTTGGATCGACCTAGATCCAAGGGCCCGCAGCACGCCACGTCGACGAGTCCGAGCCTCGTCCTCCAAGCCTAGGCTCGGGCGACCCGAGGCTACACCGAGCTGCAGTCCGAACCTCCTGGGAGCCCGAGCCTCGCTCCGAGCCTAGGCCGCCCACGTGAGGAGCACGTGCGGCCTGGGTAAATTGCACAGAAGCCCCTGAAGCTTTCCAAAATTACAAAGAGGTCCCTGTGAAGCAGACCCCACGTGAGGAGCACGTGCCCTGTGGAGAATTTGCATAAGAGTCCACCATATTATCGGTAATTACATTTTAGTCCCTATCAGCATATTTGTTTATTGAAATTTTAATTTCCAGTATTGCATTTACACCCCTGTGTTTGCACGCATCCCTAGAGTGCATTTGTCATCATTTTGAAATTCTAAAAATTGCATTTTGTTGGAAATTTTGTCCTCTGTCTATTGGTACATGTGTCTTTTTTTTGTAAGTTCATTTGAATTATTAATGAATTAATTGGTGAATTGTTGACATATTTTGCCCGTGACACCTTTTGATTTATAGTTAATTCTTTGTGCTTCTAAAATTCATCAAAAATTCACAGTAGCTTAAGGACATCATTTTTAACATACCATAAAAATTACATAGCATTTTCACGCATATCGAGGCCTAAATAAATTGTTAAGGGATTTTCTTAGATTAATTTTAATTAATTCATTTCACAGTGAAATTAAGTTCTGTTAATTTTCCTAGGTCCCTTCTCATTAGAGCCACCTAGGATAATTTTAGTTCTTGAAAAAATTGTGGTTTGATATTTATTAAAAATTAAATACAGAAAATCACCCTGTCTGTTCATTTAATTCACAGTAAATATATTTAGTGTCGAAAAATTCCAAAAAAATTAGTGTAGGTCATTTTCATCATCATTAATCATCTGGCCAATTTTCATAATTTTTGGACTTCATTTGATACCATAATTAAATTGAACATCAAATTGTCCTGCATTGTCTACATAAGTCTGCATAAAAAAATTAAAGAAAAAATTACTCCTTGAAAATCACACACTTGGATCCTTGCTTAAATTCACCTAAGGAGATAGATGCCTCCCTGAGATCGACTTTGGACTTCCACTAAGTAAAAAAATATTGCCGCTTAAAATTAACTTCATATTAATCCATAAGTGGTTTTTGATTAACCCCTCGTATCCGACTACAACGAATCACTTTAATTAATTTGGACATTAAATTGACCGAGTTAACTAAGGGTGCGGGGCGGACATCAAAATGGCGCCGTTGCCGGGGAGGCACAGCTTAGGTTAATTTTTAGCAAATTTTTGAGTGTTTGATTTTCCTTCCCCGGGTAGTCTGACCCGGTTTTCTTGTAATTGATTTCTCCCATTTATTTTGCATTATTTTATGTTTGTGTAACTCTCTGACCTCCAATTATTTTTTGTGCGAGGACCGCGAGGAGCCGGCGACGCTTCGAGGACTTAGCATTTAAATTTTTGAGCGAAAGAGAGGCTTTGTAATTACATTCTATTTTATTTCTTTTTCTTTCGCATCATTTCCAGCGATTCCCGTTTGGGATCTCGCGCGTGTAAAGATAGTGAAACTGTGTCCCGTGTGCTGTGTGGGTGAATTGTAATTTAGCTTGCACTAGCGGCTCCTCGAGCCACTCTAGGACTTGTTTGTGCTCGCAATCAATAGGACCACACAATACACTTAAAAGACGCACCTAGACCGCAGTACTTAGTCAAAATTAAACTGTTCTTCACGCTAATAGAACTGCATGTTTAGGAGCGGCTTTTCATCGCTTGCATTTGCATGTAGAGTAAAGTTTTCAATTCTGTATTGCATCCTGCATAAAAAGCGAAGGGATCACTGTAAGTATTCTCTACTCAGCATAGCATCATCAATTTTCGTGCATCGGCTTTTCTCGATTTCCCCCTCTGAGTTTCTCACTTAAATTAAACAGGAAATTGGGACTGTCCGATAGGCGTGCTTTGTGGTGGACTAATTAAAGTGATAACTTAACTTTAAAATTGGGACTGCTAACAGTATTGACCAAAAAAGAGAATAAAATCTGAAAATTGTTTGCGGGAGATTAATCCCCGACCTTGTTTTCAGGCTGAGTGAGGGTACTTGAGTGTGTGTGAACACCTTAAGGCAGAGCCCAAATCCCCGCCTTCCATATCACGAGCCAACTGATCTTAGCAAATATCACGAGTGGGATACTTTTAAGCTCATTGACAAGTACCAAGTAGCCTCCGCCTTCGCGGGTAGATAGGGGCGAACCAGCGGTACTCTGCGACAAGGCCTAGATTTGTCAGCCTCCGCCTGCTTGCAGGTAGATAGGGGCACGTCATTGAGTCCCCACTCCGGATAGGAGCGCAGAAAGGGAGGATCGGCGGTATCTTAGGCGACAGGATAAACAGGGAAGACGCATCCGGCTCTAAGCTGACTTCCCTCTAGGCCGCGTAATCCTTGCTACTTTTGCTTGAATATCACACTTAAAAACTACAAGATAAATTGGACCCAACTTTAAGTCCTTCACTGTGTTGAGTGTGAACCCAGGGTCTTGGATTGTTCTTGTTGCTTGCTTCAGGTAGGAGTAAAATCCTATCTTCTTTCCTTTTCATCAAGATGAGTGATTGGGGAGATCTCGACGCACTATTCACTGATCTCTCTATGAGTCCCCCGAGTAACTCGTCTTTGTCGGTCCGAGCGCACCTTGGACCACCCAGGACTCATGACCCTCTTGAGTCCTGGTTCCCTCATGCTCAGGGTGGTTACTCTCAAACCAACCCTTTTATCTCCTCCGAGATTACCGAGGAAGACCATTGCCTCGGTAATCCCTTCCTTGATTTGCCCTCTAACACCGATCTTATTTTTCAATCCCCAGAACTAGAGGACGAGATGCCGCCAAAAGTTCCACCCGATGAGGAACAAATCAAACAGATTCTTGCTCGCCTCGCTGAAGCTGAACAGAAGAATGCAGATCTCACGGCGCGGATGGGACGGATCATACGAGATTCAGAACTAGTTGGCACCTGCAGTTCCTGCCCAGGCATTTGAGCTGAAGCCCCACTTCCTTAGTCTGCTTCCGAAGTTCAACGGAAACCTTAATGAAGAACCATACACTTTCCTCCGTGACTTCGAGTTGGTGTGCAACAATCTTAGCCATCCCAATGTTGGCCAAGATTATATTCGGCTGAAAGCCACCCCTTTTGCCTTAGGTGATAAGGCTGCTTGATGAATCCACGATTCATCGCCTTTATTCTTTTATTTTAGCTTCAATTTCTTAGTCAAACACCTGTAAATACCCATTAATTTCATAAATTTACCATTTTGCATGCATTTGTTAAAATTGCATTTTTAACACTTTTTATACATAAATAAAAGAATAAAGAAGAAAAGAAAAAGAAAAGAAAAAATAAAGGATGTAGTTATGCAATAAATACAGACTGACCCAAACCCCGAGAGAAGGTCAAGACTTGACCTGATCGACCAGGAATAAAGTAGGGGGAGATAGGGTCGTTTGTCAGAAAAATCAAAAATATCTTGTAAATATTTTTCATGTATATTTGTACAAAACTTACATTATTTTATTTGTACATAATTTGACCTCAAACTAATTATTTTTGTAAATAAAAGTTGTAAATAAAAATAAGTTGTAAATAATAAAAATATTTGTAAATCAAATTATTGTATATATTGCAAATAATTACACCTAGAAAAAAATCACAAAGTGATAATTGAAACATCAATTCCGGCTCCATACAAGCTCAAATTGAACCAAACTCACTTCCATCATACTATAAATTAAATTATCTTTCAAATGGCTGTGGTTTCGTACTTTTTGGAGTTACGGTTAAAAATTCAATTTTTTGGGGTGTTTTGTACAGTTTTCTCATATACTTGTTGTATATATTTTATTCATATTTATTTTTATAATGTATATATTTGTAAATACTACTTTCATTAAAAATAAAAAAAAAGATAAAAATTTAAAAAAATCTTTTATAAAAATATTTCCTTATATGTACCTATGTATATTGTATTATATGTGTATAATATATGTATACAATTAATTTCCCTAAATAAAAATTACCAAAAAAATTAATTGTCTCACATTAATTAATTTAATTTATTTAATTACGAAAATCATATGTAATTATTTAATTTATTTGATTTATTTGAATTCATTTGATTTGATAACTTACCTTTTATGTAAAGATTTGATTTTGTGCCTTAAATAGCCACCATTAAGGTGGTTAATTGATTTTTGGGAATTATTTAATTTATTTATTTTAATTAATTACGAAATTCGTTTTTAATTAATTATTTATTTTATTTATTCAATTATTTTATTTAATTCACCAATAAACACTTTCCTCATTTGTGAATATCTTCCATTTTTGATTTTCTTCTCTTTTTAATGGGCTCCTCCTCCCTCATTCAGACTTGATCAACCTTTGGAGAGAGGAGCCCGACCTCCGAGAACCTACTCGTCGAAGAAAGGTGCTTAGCCTCCGAGCCGTCCGGTGACAGCGTACGGTCGTCGTTGAGGCCACAATAGCATTTCCAATCTCAAGGTGAGATCCCAACTTTGTTTCCTGTTCTTTTTCGTAGGTAATCGTAGTTCTAATTTTTCTCCTAGTTTATTAGTTATTAGATCTTTAAAAATCTCCAAAATTTTCCTTCACATTTCGATCCGCCCTCGAAATCAATTTTTCATCTCATCTCTCAATCTCTCCATTTCACGTCTATCTCACACAACCTTTCACCTCCGACCACACACGGTGGTCAGAGTCCCTGGATCTTTCTTTCACCACGCCAAGATCCGCCCATCCAAATCCTTGTTTGTTCATAAATAAATAAATAAATATTTGCTTTTCTCTCTAATGTTTTATTTTGCAGGAATAAAACAATAAAAAAATACTTTCTTATCTCTAACCATCTGTTTTGCAGGAAAATATATAAAAAAAAAGAACAATAAAAATTTGTTTTTACTGTTTACATATTTCTGATAAAAAAATAAAAAAAATCTTTTTCTTCTCTAACCATTTCCTGCAGCAAAAAGAAATAAAAAAATAAAAAAAATAAATTTGCAGCAGGCGGCGGCCATCACCCCCGCCGCCAGCATCTCCCAGCCGTGGTGCCATCTCCCGCGCGTGGGCCAGCGCTGCCTCCAGACCGCCGGACGCCAGATCAGCGCGGCCACACAGCAGCCACCCCGCGCGTGTCCGACGCCGTTCGCGCGAAGCCCCTCCGACTGCATCCAGATCCCCCGCACCTTCCCCCAGTCGGCGGCGCCGCCCGCGCTCCTCCACCTCCTGCTCCAGACGCGCGGCGCGCCATCCAGCGGCGCGCAGCGCCCTCCATCGCGCGCCTCCGCGCGCAGCCCGCGCGGCTGACCAGCACGCCTCCCGCGAGCCGAGCCCCTTGGGCCCGTCCTCCTCCGCCTTCCAGAACGCGGCGCCTCCGCGCCAGCAAGGCTCCTGTGACCTTCTTGCCGCCCGCACCTCCACAGCGCGCAACCGTGCGCGCGCTGCAGACCACCCCCGGACTCCAGCCCCGGTGCCCCCGCGCCGATCGCCGACCCCCGCACCGTGCGGCCTTCCACCGCCGCTGCCGCATGGGAAGAAGATAAGGTGCGGCGGCGCTTGCGCCCTCGTTCCTGCGTGAATCAAAAAGAAGGAGAACTCTAGTGGAGGTTTTTAATAACAAATATCTTGGGTAAATTACAAAGCTGTCCTCGGAGCTATTAGAAATTGCGGAGAAGCCCCCTCCAGACCAAGTCACATGCTAGCCATGCGAATCATTGGGTAATTTGCATAATCAGCTTGCAGGTTTATTTTTATTACATTTTAAGGGAAACATTTAAAATACTTACATTTACGTCCCTGTTATTCCAGAACTTGAACTTGTGTGCTCTTTCTGATGAAATAAATATTTTTATGAGTGGAAAAATTTTCCGGAAATTCATGTATGCTCCAGCTATGTGCCTTAACATTGCATAAAATTTTCATAACATTTTGAGTTGATTTGATATTTTAAAAAATTCAAAAATATTGTCTTTTTGCATGTCTAAACTTTGAAAATTCATCAAAAATAGAAAAATTCCCTAAAAATTCCAAAAATATTTCTGCAGGTGCATTTTAATCTCTTTAATTTTCTGTACATTTTTGAATATTTTGAAAAATACAAAAAGATTGCGTGTGCTTTTATCCCTTGTGAATATTGTGCTTGTTTTAAAAATACAAAAAAAAATATAAAATTCAAAAACCACTAAAAAATTAGCATTTCTGAAAATTGACTATTTAGTTTTTAAATCGTGCTCCTTGTGTTCGACCCTGGTCGCTATACCAGGTAAAAAGAATAGCGAAAGACCGCTTACATTGTTTTCATCGATTTTTATCTTTTCCGAGTGGTTTTGATCATTTTTCCGATTGACCGCGCTTGGTGATTTGGGTCACAACGACCATTTTTATTTACATACTTAACCCGATTGTCAGGCATGTCATCAGAATGGCGCCGTTGCCGGGGAGCACGGCTTTGTAGTCATTTTTCTATTTTTGTCTCTCTATATTATAATTGTTTTCTGACATTCTCTCTTTGATTTTTGTGCGAGGTACTGCTTGGACGACTTGGAATCTACTTTTTGAGGACCCGCACAGGAAGAAGAAGCAGGGAGAAGAAGAAGGAACTTTTATTTCTGAGAGAGAGAGAGAACAATATTTTTGTAATAATTTAGGACTTGTGGACTTGGACATTTTTCGGGGTCTGTTTCGTCAAATGCCGGTGCACTTGGGGGACCTCACCGCTGTTTTCCGTGTTTTTGATTTTACCGCCATAACTTGCTATTTGATTCTCGCAGTTTTAGCCCTTAGACATAGGATTTTTTGTTGATTGTGACGTAAAATTTCTAAGGCCCAACACCTAATAGAATATCTGTTCCTATAGAACGTAATTGGACCTTACTAAAATTAATTGAAAAAGTTAGTCTAATTGGATTTGAGACCACGTGCCGTGAGGAGTCACATACAGCGCTGGCAGGACCCGTTGTGGCGGGCACCGAGTGACTCCCAAGATCGGACTCCAGACTCAATTCGGTTAACTAACTATTGTTCTTCACGATCAATAGAAGTTGCTTGTCTAAGGCCGATTCTTCGTGCATCATATAGTTAGTTTATATTCTGTCTTTAATTTTATGCGCGGATCATATTGCATGTAGAGTGCTGGAGTAAGGTACGCATTTTCTATCTCTGCATGCATCATTGTGTTTGACCGTGCATTGGCTTTTTCGACTTCCTCCCCCTATTTTTGGACTCAAATCAATCAAAGAGGAAATCAAAAAGCTCGGTAGGCTTTGTTTGTATTAAAAAATCTAAAAAAAAGAGAAAAACCATAAAATTGGGACTGCTAAAACTATTGACCCTAAAAGACACTTCACCTAAAAAATTGTCTTGGGGAGAGCAACCCCCTCATTGTTTGGTTTGCTTGTGCGAGAGAGTAACCCGAACACTAGGTAAAGCCCTCCGGTGCTCATCTCGACTGATTACCGACTCTTCTGTGCGGGACAGTTGGTTGAGAGAGTATCGGGTATCCCAGCAGGTCACGTAATCGCTCTAATATTTTGATTGTTCACCAAAAATAAAAATTGACAAGATAATTTGACCGAGCCTTTACGGTCTTCAGCTCGCGTTGCGTTGGTGAACTGGGGGTTTGCTTTCGATCATAGTTTTACCAGATCTCATCCACGATCATCCCCACATCACGATGATGGGAAGGAGATCCCTTAGGTTGCCTCTGGCAGCACCGCTATCAAGCACTCCTCCACATTCATCTAGGGCGGTTTCGGAGAGCCAAGACCCGCTCTCCGAACCTGAGTTCACTACCACCCTGTCCCCCCTTGACCACCCTTTTTCCACCAGTCCTGAGATACCTGTGCAGAGAACGACACAGTTATTTGTTAACTTGACGGCACCTAAGCCTAGGTCTTTTGCCTTTGCAGAGACCCACAACATGGCCAGCAGTGATGGACGAACCGATGGACAGCCCCAGAGTACGACTTATGTTCTAGATCAGGGCGCCATCAACAACACCTTGTTAGCCTCCTTAGAGACGATGCAGCGACAGATTCGAGATCAAGGAGCATTCATGGCAGAGGTTCGTCAGGAATTAGCACAGATGCGAGCTGACAGAGGAGAGAATAACCGAGGAGGTGGTGGAGAGATTCCAGAGTTTGGAGGAGGATCAGACGGAAACCCAGAGGACCAGCCGGCGCAAGCTAGGCAGCCATGACCGATGAGGCAGTTACACAACCCGGCTGCAACTTTGACCCATCGATGGATTCAGCTCCCTGAGATCCTGGGTGATTTCAAGCTTTCCCCCCAGACCATTCAGCTTTTGCCCAAATTTCATGGGCTAGCCACCGAAGAGCCGCATCTACACCTGCAGGAGTTTGAGATGATCTGCAGCACTGTCCACGACAGATATGTGGACGAGGACACTATCAAGATGATAGCGTTCCCTTTCTCCCTAGCCGACAGAGCAGCCAATTGGCTGAAGCATTTGGGGAGATTTGTTACCACTTGGGAGCAGCTCCGGACCGAGTACTTAAACAAGTACTATCCACTCGGCCGGACCAACGCAGCACGAGCTCTGATCAACAACTTCTCCATGATCCCTAATGAACAGTTTAATGAAGCGTGGGATTGATTCCGTGAGCTCATTGACTGGTGTCCACACCATGACATATCCAAGCCCAATCTCGTCCAGAGCTTCTTTTGTGGGCTAACACCGGAGCTGCAGGGGCTTGTCAACGCTTCTTGTGGGGGTTCCTACTTCGCCAAGGACGAAGACCAAGTCTGGGCTATCTATGAGGAGATGGCTGAAAACTACTCAGTGATGTCCCAGACTAGGCTCTATGCTCAAGGGAAACCCCAACCCCATGCCGTGTCCTATCATAGGATATCACGGGTTGATGCAGGTCCACCCATTTCTTCGTCAGCAGCAGCATCCCAGGCAGAATCTTCAGCTGCTGACATGGGTATTATCAGTGAGAAGTTGGACCGTATTGAGATAATAGAGAAGAAGCAGTGCCAAGGCATGACACAGATAGATCAATTGGCACAGACTCTTAGTGACCTGAAGACCCACATCTTGTGTCTCCAGGAGGCATAAGAGGCTACTCAGCCTCGTTCCAGGTCACGAGCTGATCCCACCAGCAACCGCTCTTCCCAGCACTCTGCCCAATACCACTAGGTTAACCACGTTCAGGCAGAGCCGGTTCAGCAGTTGCAGCAGCACTACTCTCAGACACCACCATCGCAGGACACTCAGATGGTGATGTATCAGCCGGATCAGCCACTGGCAGTTCTTTCCCCTTTTCCGTACGAGCAGGAGCCGTTGATGGAAGTCAACGGGATTTGGTATGACCGGCAGCAGCCCGGGATACGCCGGGATCATCCTGGATTCAGGTGGTCCAATGGAGGTACCTCGTCCCAGCAGCAGCCTCCAGCTCAGGGTGGACAGAGCAGCCAGCAGCAACAGCCCCATTACTCCCAACCACAGCAGCACTTCCAGCAGGGTCCTCGTCCTTACCATCAAGGACAGCAGTGGAGGCAGCAGCAGCAGCCTCAACAGTATTCTTAGCCTCCCCCTCAATTCCAGCGAGGGAACCCATCTGGTTCTCATGCACCTGTCTATGAGAACCCGGCCCTTGATGACCTCGCCCGCTTACTCACTGACCAGCAGGCAACCTTCCGGCGAGAGATGGATGAGTTCCGGCAGGAAATGAGGGAGATAATCAAGGGAAAAGTCGCCATACCCGCTCAGATTGAACCTAACCCGAACAATCTGAAGAGGAAGTCTGAGCAGGTACAGTTTACAGAGGCCGCCACTCCTAGTGATATTTTGAATGATATTTCTTCTCCCATATTTGATGCTGATTTTGTAAAACTTAGGAGCGGTAGAAGGCCAGCCGGCGGCGCCTCGTCTGAACGACAGCCCATTGATGATTCGAGAGCGTCAGACGAGGAGGATAGCGGTGCTGATGCCGCTGATGATGTTGATGACGGTGGTGCTGACGCCACCAAGGATGATGATCCAGTCGACGGTACTGATGCCGTCATTTCTCCAGATGCAGTTAGTGGTACTGATGCCACTATTAGATGTGATGCTGAGCCAGAGCGCGGTGCTGATGCCGCAAAGACAGATGCCGTGGGTGGTGCTGATGCCACCATTTCTAGTTCTGTTGTGTTGCCTCATACCTATGTCTCTCAGGACATTATCAAAAATAACAAAAAAATGAATAAAGGAAAGGTTTCTTTATCTACTCAGAGTCCATATGTGTTGCATGATCACTCTTGTATGGATTCCAGTCCTTCCCAGCAACAGGAACCTCTCCCTGACCCTCTATCTGAGGAGGGTCCAGCTATCCCTTTCCCTCAGGCACTCCGCTTAGGGCAAGGGAAGAAAATGAAAAATCCAAAAAATTCACAACAGTTAGAGTTCAGCCAACAGATGATTGACAGATTCCATATCCAGCTGACTCTACAGGAAGCATTAGAGCACATCCCTCTCTTCCAGAAGCACTTGAGAGAGAAAACCACTGTACGTAGGAAGAAGAGGAATGCAGAAATCCATGTGCTGACACGTGACACCTGCTTCGCTATACAAAATAAATTGCCAGCCAAGAAACCTGATGCAGGAGCTCCATATGTCAGATGCCACATTCATGAGCAGCAATTTGATCGTACTCTTTTGGACAGCGGTTCTTCGATTAACCTCCTTCCGGCTGCCTTACTCGATCGATTCGAGTTTGGCCCTCTTAGACAGAGCAGGACGATCCTTCAGTTTGCTGATAGATCTGTAAAGAGGCCAAAGGGGTTACTTAAGGACGTTGTCGTCTGATGAATACCCATTCATCACTCTTTATTCCTATATTTTAGCTACAAAAACCTATGCAAATGCATGTAGATATGTGTAAATAGGGAAAGTTAGCAAAAGCATGCATTTTTGTAAATATGAATAATTAGCATGTTTTTGTGCAAAAATAAAAGAATAAAGAGGAAAAAGAAAAAGAGGGAAATATTTAGAATAAATATTGAGCAACCTAACCCAAGGGAGGGCTCAGCATGGGCCTGACCGCATAAAAGCCACACGTAGAGGGAGATAGGGGCTCATGTGTAAATATTTATGTAAATAAATAAATAATATTTTCCTCATCCAAAAATACACTTGTATATATTTTGTACATATTTATAAGCCATTAAAAACAAAATAAAAATCTAAAAATCAAAAAAACCAAAAATACACCTTCACCATGTACATAAGACCACCATCCTTTACCTATTTCACCTTGAAAATAAAGTTATTTATTTCTAAAACTTTTTGTGAATATTTCTTTTTATGTTTTGTAAATAAATAAAATAAAAAGAATTAAACCAAAAATCAAATAAAAATTACAAAATTAAAAATACAAAAATACCTTGTATATCTACCATGTATATAAGTGTAAATAAATAATTATTTCCCTTATGAATATAAATAATAAAAATAAAATAAAAATAGTCTTTTATTCCTCATTTTATCTTATAAATAAATAAAATACAAAATGGGAATAAAAATGTATAAAAATAACTAATTAAAAATCAAAATTAAAAATACTATATTGTATATATATACCTATATAGACCTATATTGTATATACCTTATTTTAATTTCCAAAAATTAATTAAAAATCACAAAAAAATAGAAAAAATTAAAACAAACATTTTTCATGTTTTAAGTTTTTGAAAATTCGGCCATTTAAGGCCTCAAAAAAATCAAATAAAATTCTAATAATTGGCGGGCTCTGATTGGTCCACGGGGGATTGTTGACCCCCGGTCAACACCTCCCCCAGGACCACCAGAGCCGCGGATCTTCTTCTGGACCCGACTTCTCGATCTTTTCCCCATCTGATCCGAATGCCAAACCCGCAAACCCCGGGCCCTAATCCATCTGCATGCACCCGAGATCCTCGCCCGGAGGTTTGCATAGGGATCCGCGCGCCGATCGTCGTACCCGACTCCATCCTTCCTGGACCCCTAGCACTATAAAGGTTGAGCTCCGCCGCACTTTCACGCCATCTTTGGCTCGCCACCTTCACTCCCGTGACCTCCAGAACAACCACCGAGGTGACAGCTCGCGGTTGCACCTGTTGCAGAGAGGAAAGGGTGCCCCGGTCACTGATCCGGCTGCTTCGCGCCGCCGTGCTCCGACGACCACCCGGAGCTCGAGCCTCGGGAGTTGACGACCCTTGAGGCGAGGACCAGGAGCCAGCTGAGCTCCAGCATAGTCTACAACACCACCTAGGTAACCTCCGTTCCTTCTTGATTAGTCTAATTTCGAGTTACCCCCAAATCGACCGTTCGCCGTGTTCCTGTGATTCCTGCTATCTCGCTTCATATTTCGATCATCGGAGCACCCCATCGCCTTCGCCTATCCCTCACGCACGTTCTTCGCCTAGCCACTCAACCCAGCTCGCCCCGGAGCTGGGAGTCGAGCTCCACCGTCTTCCGCTCGCCGGAGCTCCTTCGCCCCACCGCGCCGATCATCTTCACCCCGCTTCTTTGGGTCGAGGCACTTTGCCCTCGACCCGCGAAGCTTTCTGAGTGCTTTGCAGGTTCAAAGGGAAGTGTCTGAGCCCCCCTTACATTCAAGACCGGAGCTTCGCGCCGCCAGCCTCGCCGGAGCCTTTCCAGGGCTCGGCTGGGCCATCGGCCACCACCATCAGCTGCGGGACGAGCCAGCGGATCTTCTCCGATCATTAGCAGCAGCTGAGGAGGACCGCAGTTCACGCACGAGGCCGGCGAAGTTCGCCGGCGTCGAGTTCCTCCATCATCCTCCAGAGCCGTCCGATGACGCCTCCGCTCCAGTTCTAATCCCAGCCGTCCATCTGTTGAGGAGCAGCGACCGTCGATCCATCTGAGGAGCCCATCCGGACCGTTGGTAGCAGAGGAGAGAGGCACCTGAGCCCCAGACGTTAGATCCTCCACGTGGCCTCGCCTCCACCGTCGATTAGGCCAAAGAGAAGAAGAAGAATAGCGCCGCCCCTCCAGACCGTCGGATCCACCACGTGGCGCGCATCTGGCCGTCGACCAATAAAGGGGTAAATATCTTAGGGCCCCCTCTTAGTTTGTCATTTTATTTCCAGTCCTGTAAATAGTTTTAAAACTTTATTTACGTAGGGTTATTTGCACTGTGGACCTTGTGGTTGTTGTTAATTGCATGTATGCCCCTTTTTGTATGTGACCACGTGCGTCGTCACGTGTAGCTTAGGGCTTTTTACATCTTTTGTCCTGTTGATCTGGGCTGTTATGAAATGAAGAAATAGTTTCTGTTAATTGCAGTTATACCCCTGTGAGCTTTGTATTCACGCATGTGCGAATTTTAGTGGTATATTTGCAGCCATACCCTTGGACTTTCTGGTACCAGTTACCAAAAGGTCCAAGGAGTAGGTTTTTATTACAGATAAGCCCCTGTGTGCCCCAGCCACGTGCAACGCGCGTGACTTGCTGGGTATTTTGCACCTTGGCCCCCAGATTCTCGGGTATTTGCACATTCGTCCTTGTGCACAGTGCCCTCTTTTAGATTTTGAATAAAATATCAAATCACCTCCAAATTCGACAAAAATTTGACACATGGCTCCTGCCATGTTGTAGGATTTTTGAGAATTTTGGGGGACATTTCTGAATTCTTTTACTATTTTTAAAAATTCAAAAACATCTATTTCAGCTACTGCTTGAATTGGAAAATCACAAAAAAAATATAAATCACCCCCAAAAATTCTAAAAAAATTAGCTACTGTTTCTTGCTTGTCGTTTGATTTTCTAGCCAATTTTGGCTATTTTTCATTGCTTAAAAACCCTAAAAATCTAAAAACCCCTAAAAACTCATAAAAATTATAATAAATAACATAAAAATCCAAAAACAATAATTAGGGTGCCCAAATTTTCCTTATTCTTTCTAGATTACAGGAAAATTACCTCCAGGGCTTTTTAAGATCCTTAAGTATTTTATTTTTGGGTCTCAAACCTTGCTGGACAGTACCTTTTATTTTTAGCACTGTTTGATTTTTAGAAAATAATCTACCCGTTAGAAAAATATCAAAAATTCACCAAAAACACTTAAAAACTCAAAAAGCATAAAAACAATTTTTCTTGAATTTTTTCTTGATTTCTGGTGTGCTAAATAAATTGCTCAAGTGTGCTTGTTTTTGCTTTTCTCATTTTCTTCATATATTAAAAATTTCCAAAAAAAATCTAAAAATCACTAAAAATCACTCAAAATATTTTCTCTGTATTTTATCTCATTTTGACTACTTCGTAGGCCTTTGGCCAACCCGTGCTCCTTGTGTTCGACCCTGGGAGCTATACCAGGTTAAACTCATAGCTAGACCGCTCGTATTTGTTTTGATTGATTTGATCTCTTTGAGTGGTTGATTTTTCTTGATATTCTCCGTCTGTTTGATTGAGGTCGCAACGACCATTTTCAGACCTTTACCTCTGTCGATCAGGCGGGTTATCAGAATGGCGCCGTTGCCGGGGAGCACGGCTTAGTAGTCTTTTAGATTTTTCCGCGGCTTTTTGATTCGCGGCTTTTTGTATAGATTTTTGTATATATACCTTCTTCTGATATTTTTGAATAACTTTTGGACTGACCACTTGTCTTTCTTTTTCTTGCGAGGGCCCGAGGAGCGAGGGCGGCATTCCTAGGAGCGCCGGTGCACCCGAGCGAGGCGGAGGCGGCTTCCTTCTTCACGAAGCCGCAGGAGAGAGCGAGGGAGAGAGAGTTGAGTGGGTGAGGATAGCTTAGGTTTATTCATTAATTATTGTAATAATACAGGTACACTCAGACTTGTGGACTTGGATACTCTCGGGTCTGTTTCGCCGAGCACCGGTGTGCTCGGGGGACCCTTTAGATCTTAGCGGTTTTTCGCGGCTTTCATTTTCTACTTTTTACTGCCTTTCCGGTGTTTACGCGGCTTTTTGATCGAGCCCCTAGCAGTAGGATTTTCTGGTGACTGTGCCGTAATAGTAGGATCCCCACACCTAATTGCTGATCTGTTCCTATAGATCGTTAATTGGACCTACTAAAAATAATTAATAAAAATAACCGACTCATTTGCCTTCGCAGCCTACGTGCCGCGAGCCTGCCCCACAAGCGCTAACTCCTGAACTCGACCTGTCGAGAAGAGGAGGGGTAAGCCAAGACCGGACTCTTTGGCTTGGAGGTCGGTGATCGGTTAGACGGTTCTACGCTAGCACTGCTGTTTAGGGCCTCGGTTTTTCCCGTTGCATCATTTAGGTAGTTTATTTCTTGTCTTTAAATTCTGCGCGGATCATATTGCATGTAGAGTGCTGGAGTCAGGTACGCCTTCCTTACTTTGCATGCAACATTGATTTTCTCGCGCATCGGCTTTTTCGTCTTCTCCCCCCTGTTTTCGGCTTAAATAATCAGGAGAACCGAAAAATTCGTTAGGCCTTTTGCTTGCTTTGAAAAATATTAAAAAGAAAAACAATAAAATCGGGACTGCTAATCATACTTGATCATTAAAAACCGCTCACCCTAAAAACTTTGTCTTGGGGAGAGCAACCCCCTCATTGTCTGGTTTGGATGCGCGAGAGAGTGACCCGCACCCTAGGTAGAGCCTCCCGGTGCTAGACCCGACTGATTACCGACTTCTTAGTGCGGGCCAGTCGGTTGGGGCTAGTATTGGATATCCTAACAGGTCACGTAAGCGCTCTGATACTTTGTGTGTTCACCAAAATAAAATAGACAAGATAATTTGACCGAACTTTCACGGTCTTCAGCTCGTGTTGCGTTGGTGAACCAGGGGTTTGTTTTGTGATCATAGTTGATTCCAGATCTCATCCGCCTTACTCGCCCAGATCAAGATGATGGGTAGACGGTCTCTTAGGTAGCCTCTGGCTGCACCGCTTTCGGGCACGTCTACCCGATCATCTAGGTTGGCTCGTGAGAGCCCAGACCAGCTCTCCGAGCCCGAGTATGATTCCGCCCTGTTCCCCCTCGACCCCCTTTCTGACCTTCCTGAGAGACACGAGCCCGAGGAGAGATTGATACATTTGACAGCACCTGAGTTGGGCTCGTTTGGTTTTGCAGACGTCGCTATGGCAGCCAGATCAGACGATCACTCCAGAGGTCCACAGGGAGACCAGCATGTTATACTTGACCAGGGAGCGATCAACTCCACCCTGATCGCATCGCTAGAGACGGTTCAGCAGCAGTTACGTGATCAGGGGGCGTTTATGATCGAGATGAGGCGTGAGTTGGAGAGGCTCCGAGCAGAGCGAGGTTCAGAGCAGAGCGAGCCTGAGGATATACCTGATGCAGAGGACGCAGAGGCAGCAGCCGCCGCCGCAGCAGCAGCCGCTGCTGCGAGAGGAGTACCACAGCCGATGCGGGCGTTACACAACCCCGGATCCACTCTGATGCATCACTGGGTGGTAGTGCCAGCTATCGTGGGGGACTTCAAGTTCCCCCCGAACACCTTGCAGTTACTACCCCGTTTCCACGGGCTAGCCACAGAGGAGCCCCACCTCCACCTCCAGGAGTTTCTGATGATCTGCAGCACTGTCCACGATCGTCACGTGGACCAGGACACGATTCGGATGATAGCCTTCCCTTTTTCACTGGCAGATAGAGCAGCCACCTGGCTGAAGCATCTAGGGAAGTTCGTCCACACCTGGGAGCAGCTCCGCACCGAGTACTTGAAGAAGTACTATCCACTCGGGCGGAAGAATGCAGCGAGGGCCCTGATCAGCAACTTCTCCATGTTCCCCAACGAGCAGTTCCACGAGGCTTGGGAGAGGTTCAGAGAGCTCTTAGACAGATGCCCGCACCACGACATATCGAAGCCGAACCTAGTTCAGAGTTTTTTCAGCGGGTTGACGCCAGAGCTTCAGGGTCTGGTGAACGCTTCTTGCGGCGGGTCCTACTTCGCCAAGGACCATGAGCAGGTCTGGGCCATTTACGAGGAGATGTCAGAGAACTACATGGTGATGTCTCAGACCAGGCTCTATACGCAGAAGACCCAGCCACATCAGCCAGGACCCGTGCAGTACCAGAGGATAGCACGGGTAGATGCAGGTCCATCCAGTTCGTCCGCAGTAGCAGCAGCACAGGCCGAGTCGTCCGCTGCGGACATGGGTATCATCAGCGAGAAGTTGGACCGCATGGAGCTGATCGAGAAGAAGCAGTGCCAGAGTATCACGCAGATGGAGCAGATGGCACAGGTCTTGAGCGACATGAAGACACAGCTCATGTGTCTCCAGGAGACACAGACGGCTTCGCAGCCCCGTCTTCTGTCGCGAGGCGATACCGGCGGCAGCAGCAGCTCGTCCCAGCGCTCCAGCTCCTCAGAGCAGCCTAGACAGGTTCACTTTGTACAGGCGGAGCCGTACCAGCAGCCGCAGCCCACCTACCAGTCTCCACCATCTTCAGAGATGCAGATGGTGCTCTACCAGCCGGACCAGCCGTTGGCAGTACTACCCCCAGCCCCCTTGGATGCAGAGCCGTTGATGGATGTCAACGGGATCTGGTACGACCGTCCCCAGCCTGGGATCCGACGAGACCATCCCAGATTCAGGTGGGGGAGTGGTGGTGCCCAGCCGCAGCAGCAGCCGTCAGGTCAGGGAGGGCAGTATTCCCATCAGAGAGACCAGCACCAGTCGCAGCAGCAACCCCCAGTGTATCAGCAGCAGCCATCCTACGGTCCTCGTCCCTATCAGCAGCAGGGACAGTCTGGGAGACGTGAGCAGCAAGCTCACCCGGGATACCAGCACCAGCAGCACCCTCCGTCCTACCCCTCTCACCCACAGCAGTACCAGCAGCCTCACCCACAGAGAGGCTACCCGTCGGGCTCCCACGAGAGCCCTGCCTTGGATGATATCGCCCGCCTCCTCACGGACCAGCAGGCGACCTTCAGACGGGAGATGGATGAGTTCCGCCAGGAGATGCGGGACTTGGTGAGAGGGAAGGCCGCCATACCTGCACAGATAGAGCCCAATCCGAACAACCTGAAGCGGAAGTCTGAGCAGGTAGTACATACTGAGTTAGCCACTCCTAGCGATCCATTTGATGATACTTCTTCAGATCTGTTTGATGTTGATTTTGCCACGCTTAGGAGCGGTAGGACCCCAGCCGGCGGCGGCGCCTCAGCTGAGCACCATACAGAGGCGCCCCAGGAGGAGGAGGGGAGCGGTACTGAGGCCGCTCCAGTCGATGACGGTGGTACTGAGGCCACCGATAATGCTGATCCCACAGGCGGTACTGAGGCCGCCACTTCACCAGAGCGAGGAGGTGGTACTGATGCCACCCCAGCAGCAGCCGAGCCAGCGAGCGGTACTGATGCCGCCCGACGTCTATCTTCACCAGCAGCAGCAGAGCAGCCCATCCGTGGTGGTACTGAGGCCACCGGTGTCTGTAGAGAGAGAGTTGTTGTTTTTCCTCATGGTCATGTATCTCAGGATTCTGTGATGAATAAAGGAAAAGGTTTACATTCTTTTGGTCCCACTGTGGTGCATGATGTATGTGTGGATCCGGTCCTTGAACCGCGTAGATCTTCTCCTAGTCCTTCATCTGAGAAGGACCCAGTGATCCCCTTCCCTAGAGCCCTTCAGATGGGGAAGGGGAAGAAAAAAGAAAATACAAAAAAGAGAGAGTTTGAGGAGTTCAGCCAGAGCATGATAGATCGATTCCACATTCAGCTGACCCTCCAGGAGGCTTTGCAGCACATCCCCCTTCTCCAGAGATCTTTGAGAGAGAGGACTACAGTTAGGAGGAGGAGGAGGAACCATACTTCAGAGATACATGTGCTGACGAAAGCCACGTGCTTTGCGATCCAGAACCGACTGCCAGCCAAGAGGCCAGATGCAGGGGCCCCGTATGTCAGTTGCCAGATTAGTGAGCAGAGGTTCGACCGTACTCTTCTAGATAGCGGATCGTCGATTAACCTTCTTCCGGCAGCCCTTCTCGACCGCTTCGAGTTGGGCACTCTTCGACAGAGCAGGACAGTCCTTCAGTTCGCTGATCGATCTGTCAAGAGGCCGAAGGGGTTATTACGAGACGTTATCGTCACGATTCAGGGCCTGAAATTCCCCGTGGACTTCGTAGTGTTGGACATGGAGATCCCTGAGTCAGTGACCGATACCCCCATCATCCTTGGTCGTCCGTTCTTGGCCACAGCCAAGGCGGTGACTGATCATGATAGCGGGAAGGTGTACTTTCGCGTCGAGGGCGAGAGTATACAAATAGAGACGGTTGAGGACTACAGAGCCAGACTCAGAGCCCGCTCAGATGCGAGTACCGATTCAGAGCAGCTGACAGACGCAGAGCCAGACATCCACCAGGACTGCGATTTTGTGATTTCAGACGATGAGGCAGCTTGGGCAGACCTGGAGACACAGACCACCCTCTCACTTTCAGATACAGCTGATGCAGAGACGATAGCAGAGGAGGGTCTGGAGAGCACAGACCTGGTTCCGGATACCTTTACGGCAGCAGAGCCGGTCCTCGATTGCAGCACAGTGACTCGTGATGGTGGTGCTGAGGCCACCTTGTTTTCCGGTGGTACTGATGCCACCGTTTCTGATGCAGATCCCTCGGATTCAGAGTCTGATTGGGCAGATTGTTATGATCAGATGCCAGACCTGAGTTCACCTGAGCCTACAGAGGAGGAGGTAGAGGCAGAGCAGAGCAGAGACAGTACAGTTGAGCCGCCTTCTCCCGATCCAGTTTGCGAGAGTACGCTTTCACTTTCCCAGGCAGATGTGGCCGACCTTGCAGCTTTCACTCGGTTTCTTCCACAGCCAGATTTGCCAGCACCCAGCATTCCAGAGCGAAAGCCGCTCCCTACTTCGCTGAAGTATCGATTCCTTGCGGGCGATCCAGAGATGTACCCAGTCATCATCTCAGCCGAGTTGACTGGAGAGCAAGAATCCCGTCTGATGGGGGTTCTTGAAAAGAACCGCAAGGCGATCGGATGGAGCGTAGCGGATCTCCATGGGATTAGTCCAGCAGTGTGCTCCCACCATATCTATCTTGAGGAAGGGGCGAAGCCGTCGCGTGAGTTCCAGCGGCGACTGAACCCCAACCTGAGAGAGGTCGTGATGAAAGAAATATCAAAATGGTGGAGTGCAGATTTTATTTATCCCATTTCCGACTCCAAGTGGGTCAGCCCCTTGCATGTGGTGCCCAAGAAGACGGGCATCACGACTGTGATCAGTGAGTCGGGAGAGGAGATCGCTACACGAGTACCCACCTCTTGGAGGGTTTGTGTTTACTACAGGAGACTCAACCAAGCCACCAAGAAGGACCATTTCCCCCTGCCTTTTATTGACCAGATCATTGAGAGACTGGCAGGGAAGAGCCATTATTGTTTCCTGGATGGGTACTCGGGCTATAACCAGGTGGCCATCGCTCCTGAAGATCAGGAGAAGACCACCTTTACCTGTCCCTTCGGCACATATGCTTTTCGACGCATGCCATTTGGGCTATGCAATGCCCCTGCGACTTTTCAGAGGTGCATGCTGTCGATATTTTCGGACATGGTAGGGGAATGTTTGGAGGTCTTCATGGACGATTTCTCGGTCTACGGCGACGGATTTGATTCTTGTCTTGACTGCCTAGACCGGGTACTCCAGCGATGTATTGAGTTCCATTTGGTGCTATCTTGGGAGAAGAGTCACTTCATGGTGACTCAAGGGACGGTGCTTGGCCACATCATCTCCAACAGGGGCATGGAGGTTGATCCGGCCAAGGTTGATGTCATTAGAAAACTCACACCGCCGTCCAATTTGAGGCAGCTACGGTCATTCCTGGGGCACGTTGGATTTTATAGGAGGTTCATTCAGGATTTCAGCAAGATTGCCCGACCGTTGTCTGACCTCTTGACGAAAGACACCGAGTTCCTTGTCGATGACAAGTGTCTTTCGTCGTTTGCTACTCTCCAGAGATGTGTAATTGAGGCTCCTGTTCTCCAGCCGCCTGATTGGTCTCTCCCATTCGAGATCATGACGGACGCCTCCGATTTTGCCGTGGGGGCAGTGCTGGGACAGAGGAGGGATGGAGTGCCATTTGCCATACACTATGCTAGCCGCACATTGGATTCCGCCCAGCGGAATTATACGGTCACAGAGAAGGAAATGCTAGCAGTAGTATTTGCCCTAGATAAGTTCAGATCGTATATCATTGGATCTAGAGTGACTTTGTTTACAGATCATACCGCCTTCCGGTACCTCATGGCAAAGAAGGATGCCAAGGCCAGATTGACGAGATGGATCCTTCTACTCCAGGAGTTCGACATTGAGATTAAGGATAAGCCTGGAGTCAAGAATGTGGTGGCGGATCATCTTTCCCGATTAGAGCAGCCTGAGGATTCTGAGCAGATTGATCCTATTCGTGATACCTTCCCAGATGAGGCGATCCTTGCTATCGCCTCACTCCCGTGGTATGCCGATATTGTGAACTTTCTCGTTGCAGGGAAAGTCCCACAAGATTGGCCCAGGCAGAGGCTTGAGACCTTCCTTGCGAAGGCCAAGTCCTACCACTGGGAGGATCCCATCCTTTACCACGAAGGAGGGGATAGCGTCTGGCGTCGGTGTATTCCTCAGGAGGAACACCATAGCGTCCTCACTTACTGCCACAAGCTTGAGGCAGGAGGACATCATTCTGGGAGGAGAACGACACAGAAAGTGCTCCAATCCGGCTTGTGGTGGCCTACCCTCTTCAAGGACTCGGATGAGTTCGTGAAGAGGTGTACTGACTGTCAGAGGATGGGCACTTGTGGACAGCGTGATATGATGCCGATGCAGCCCATTCACTTCTGTGAGGTTTTTGACGCATGGGGCATCGATTTCATGGGTCCATTCCCTAAGAGTCAGGGATTTGAGTACATTCTGTTGGCCGTAGATTATGTTAGTCGTTGGGTTGAGGCTATCCCCACCCGAGCCGCTGATGCGAGGACAGTTTGCAGATTTCTGAGGAAGCATATCATCACGCGGTTCGGGGTTCCACGAGTTCTTATTTCTGATGGGGGGTCTCATTTCATCAACGACCAGGTGAAGGCCCTTGCTAGCGAGTTCAGTATAGACCATCGTGTTGCCACACCTTACCATCCACAGACGAATGGTCTAGCTGAGGTGTCGAACAGGGAGATCAAGACTATTCTGCAGAAAGTCGTCCGCCCTGACCGAAAGAATTGGTCACAGCTTTTGGACTCGGTCTTGTGGGCATATCGGACGTCTTTCAAGACTCCATTGGGTACGTCTCCCTTTCGCCTCGTTTATGGCAAGCCATGCCATTTACCTGTTGAGCTGAGGCACAAGTCACTTTGGGCAGTCACTGATATTCTTATGGATCCAGATGGTATAGGAGACCAGAGGAGGGCAGAGTTAACTGCCCTGGAGGAGCTTAGAGATGCAGCTTTCTCAAGCAGCCTACATTATAAGGAAAAAGTGAAGGAGTGGCATGATTCTCATATCAGCCACAAGCATTTTGAGATTGGACAGAGGGTATGGCTGTTTGATGCTAGGCTTAGACTATTTCCAGGGAAGCTACAGAGCAAATGGAAGGGACCTTTTCTCGTCAGAAAGGTGCACGACAATGGTAGTATTGATATATCCGAGTTGTCTTCTGAGAGCACCTTTCGAGTGAACGGCCAGCGGCTCAAGCCATTTCTAGATCATGAGCCGCGGGACGTTATTATTTGTGCCCCTATTCATTTTGCGTGAGATGTGGTCTCTTGACTCACATCTTTTGCATCTCACGCCTGATTTTCACTGTTCCTCCGCCTGTATAGATCCAGTTGTCCATATCATTCTATTCTTTAGTCCCACATCCCTTTCCTCATCTTATGATTATGCTATACTTAGGGTGTACTTTACCCTAAGTATAGGGGGGATGTCGGACCTGCGGGTATTCTTTTCATTCGTTCTGCCCCTGTTTTGCTGCCCATACTTAGGGATATTTTACCCTAAGTATAGGGGGGGCAGATTCTGTATCTTCTTCACTCGGCTTTCCCTTCATGTACAGCTTGCTATACTTAGGATTAGTTAATCCTAAGTATAGGGGGAAACCACCGAGTCCCTCTCATTCTATTCATTCATTCGTTCTTGTACATAGCCATTCCTTTTCACTTCCCTTTTACTAAGCACGAGTTATGTCTTCTTCATCGCTCTTGATCACTCTGAGGACATCGTTCGAGCTAAGTATAGGGGGGGTGTGTATATATTTCATATATACTTTAGCCATAACTCGTACTTTGTGTGAGTGTGTTAATAAATAAAATGGCTAAAAATCACAAAATTTAAAAACTTTCATGTACATAAACCTCTTTTAGCTTGCACATACGTAGCTAATGTACAAAGTATTTTTGTAAAAAGGATTTCAAAAATCTTTTGTGTAAAGTTTGTGTAAATATTTTGTATCAAAATTATGTATATAGTACAAAATTTTTCCAAAATGTTTTGAAAATCAAAAGTTTGCAAAAATCTTCTGTAAATGTTTGTAAATATCTTTTTGCAAAACTTGCACCTCATGCATCATCATCATCCATGATTTCAAAACATTTTTCAAAAATTTTGCATGATTGTAAAATATTTGTAAATAGCATCTTGTGTACATATATGTATATAGTTTTTCCTGGATGAGAGTTGACATTTAAACTAAGCCTGGAATTAAATTGAGAAATGGAGCTTGAATAAGATCTTAATCTACTTAACTTTAAGAGGAACCTTATAGGACTTAGGGTTAAGGCTTTTCAGGTCCATAAGGACTTAATTCTTTGAGTCCACTAGGCTATGAGCATATGTCATCTTGATGAGCTTAAGTAGAACACTTAACAACACACGCATGACTCTTAGAGACAATGGCTTGACTTGCACCTGCACTTACACATGGCTCTCCACGGATGAGGTAGTGAGGAGGCAGTTTCCTTTGGCTTGGGGTAGCATATGAGGGTAGTACTTCTAGGCGGAACCTCTCTTCTTCTTCTAGTGAAGGAAGTGCACCTCAACTTGGTCTAGTGGTGATGAAGGCTAAAGACAGAAGTCGTGGGTTGCAATAAAGCTTCAAAAGAGGGATAGTCTACTGGCTCAAGGGGAAATTTCTTGTATATATGTTGCACCATGTTGTACAGAAGTCTTTGAAAAAAAAATGCAAAAATGCAAAAAGAACTCCAAAAAAGTGGTGGGTCGGATTGAAAATTTAATAACCCCACCGGAGTGTACATAGTCAAATAAAGCAAAGCTTATGGTATCCATGTTACATCTCATGAAGCTTGCAGCGGGAGACCTAGCTACACTGGCTAGGCTTCCAAAACTCTATACTTCTACCCCCTCTTCTTGAGCCGGTTGCACTTGAACTTAGAAGGGAATACCCCGCTTCTCGAGGAAAGAGTTGCTAGACCGAGGCATTAGAGTTACCAGGTTGAGGGAGCTTGTTTCTTTGTTGCTTCTGAGGTGGGGAGCCACATATCACTTACACTGCTTGGAAAGATTCATGGTCATTAGAGTTTGTGTATGTAGACTTGTTCTGATCTGGTTTATTGAGGAGTCTTGCCCATAGATTGGTGGAACTTGGAGGCTGTTGAGTTTTAAGCTTAAGTCTAAATAAGGTTCCGACACATTAATAATCCAAAGATCTGATCGAGCTCCATATTTCAATTTAATGAAGGAAAGTTTAATAACTCAACCTTAATCCATGTACATCCTCTTTTTCTTTTTCTTTTTCTTTCTTTTTCACTTCTTTTTCAAATAAGTGTTTGCTAAGGGACTAGCAAAGTATAGTATAGGGGGGTGATGAATACCCATTCATCACTCTTTATTCCTATATTTTAGCTACAAAAACCTATGCAAATGCATGTAGATATGTGTAAATAGGGAAAGTTAGCAAAAGCATGCATTTTTGTAAATATGAATAATTAGCATGTTTTTGTGCAAAAATAAAAGAATAAAGAGGAAAAAGAAAAAGAGGGAAATATTTAGAATAAATATTGAGCAACCTAACCCAAGGGAGGGCTCAGCATGGGCCTGACCGCATAAAAGCCACACGTAGAGGGAGATAGGGGCTCATGTGTAAATATTTATGTAAATAAATAAATAATATTTTCCTCATCCAAAAATACACTTGTATATATTTTGTACATATTTATAAGCCATTAAAAACAAAATAAAAATCTAAAAATCAAAAAAACCAAAAATACACCTTCACCATGTACATAAGACCACCATCCTTTACCTATTTCACCTTGAAAATAAAGTTATTTATTTCTAAAACTTTTTGTGAATATTTCTTTTTATGTTTTGTAAATAAATAAAATAAAAAGAATTAAACCAAAAATCAAATAAAAATTACAAAATTAAAAATACAAAAATACCTTGTATATCTACCATGTATATAAGTGTAAATAAATAATTATTTCCCTTATGAATATAAATAATAAAAATAAAATAAAAATAGTCTTTTATTCCTCATTTTATCTTATAAATAAATAAAATACAAAATGGGAATAAAAATGTATAAAAATAACTAATTAAAAATCAAAATTAAAAATACTATATTGTATATATATACCTATATAGACCTATATTGTATATACCTTATTTTAATTTCCAAAAATTAATTAAAAATCACAAAAAAATAGAAAAAATTAAAACAAACATTTTTCATGTTTTAAGTTTTTGAAAATTCGGCCACTTAAGGCCTCAAAAAAATCAAATAAAATTCTAATAATTGGCGGGCTCTGATTGGTCCACGGGGGATTGTTGACCCCCGGTCAACACCTCCCCCAGGACCACCAGAGCCGCGGATCTTCTTCTGGACCCGACTTCTCGATCTTTTCCCCATCTAATCCAAATGCCAAACCCGCAAACCCCGGGCCCTAATCCATCTGCATGCACCCGAGATCCTCGCCCGGAGGTTTGCATAGGGATCCGCGCGCCGATCGTCGTACCCGACTCCATCCTTCCCGGACCCCTAGCACTATAAAGGTTGAGCTCCGCCGCACTTTCACGCCATCTTTGGCTCGCCACCTTCACTCCCGTGACCTCCAGAACAACCACCGAGGTGACAGCTCGCGGTTGCACCTGTTGCAGAGAGGAAAGGGTGCCCCGGTCACTGATCCGGCTGCTTCGCGCCGCCGTGCTCCGACGACCACCCGGAGCTCGAGCCTCGGGAGTTGACGACCCTTGAGGCGAGGACCAGGAGCCAGCTGAGCTCCAGCATAGTCTACAACACCACCTAGGTAACCTCCGTTCCTTCTTGATTAGTCTAATTTCGAGTTACCCCCAAATCGACCGTTCGCCGTGTTCCTGTGATTCCTGCTATCTCGCTTCATATTTCGATCATCGGAGCACCCCATCGCCTTCGCCTATCCCTCACGCACGTTCTTCGCCTAGCCACTCAACCCAGCTCGCCCCGGAGCTGGGAGTCGAGCTCCACCGTCTTCCGCTCGCCGGAGCTCCTTCGCCCCACCGCGCCGATCATCTTCACCCCGCTTCTTTGGGTCGAGGCACTTTGCCCTCGACCCGCGAAGCTTTCTGAGTGCTTTGCAGGTTCAAAGGGAAGTGTTTGAGCCCCCCTTACATTCAAGACCGGAGCTTCGCGCCGCCAGCCTCGCCGGAGCCTTTCCAGGGCTCGGCTGGGCCATCGGCCACCACCATCAGCTGCGGGACGAGCCAGCGGATCTTCTCCGATCATTAGCAGCAGCTGAGGAGGACCGCAGTTCACGCATGAGGCCGGCGAAGTTCGCCGGCGTCGAGTTCCTCCATCATCCTCCAGAGCCGTCCGATGACGCCTCCGCTCCAGTTCTAATCCCAGCCGTCCATCTGTTGAGGAGCAGCGACCGTCGATCCATCTGAGGAGCCCATCCGGACCGTTGGTAGCAGAGGAGAGAGGCACCTGAGCCCCAGACGTTAGATCCTCCACGTGGCCTCGCCTCCACCGTCGATTAGGCCAAAGAGAAGAAGAAGAATAGCGCCGCCCCTCCAGACCGTCGGATCCACCACGTGGCGCGCATCTGGCCGTCGACCAATAAAGGGGTAAATATCTTAGGGCCCCCTCTTAGTTTGTCATTTTATTTCCAGTCCTGTAAATAGTTTTAAAACTTTATTTACGTAGGGTTATTTGCACTGTGGACCTTGTGGTTGTTGTTAATTGCATGTATGCCCCTGTTTGTATGTGACCACGTGCGTCGTCACGTGTAGCTTAGGGCTTTTTACATCTTTTGTCCTGTAGATCTGGGCTGTTATGAAATGAAGAAATAGTTTCTGTTAATTGCAGTTATACCCCTGTGAGCTTTGTATTCACGCATGTGCGAATTTTAGTGGTATATTTGCAGCCATACCCTTGGACTTTCTGGTACTAGTTACTAAAAGGTCCAAGGAGTAGGTTTTTATTACAGATAAGCCCCTGTGTGCCCCAGCCACGCGCAACGCGCGTGACTTGCTGGGTATTTTGCACCTTGGCCCCCAGATTCTCGGGTATTTGCACATTCGTCCTTGTGCACAGTGCCCTCTTTTAGATTTTGAATAAAATTACAAATCACCTCCAAATTCGACAAAAATTTGATACATGGCTCCTGCCATGTTGTAGGATTTTTGAGAATTTTGGGGGACATTTCTGAATTCTTTTACTATTTTTAAAAATTCAAAAACATCTATTTCAGCTACTGCTTGAATTGGAAAATCACAAAAAAAATATAAATCACCCCCAAAAATTCTAAAAAAATTAGCTACTGTTTCTTGCTTGTCGTTTGATTTTCTAGCCAATTTTGGCTATTTTTCATTACTTAAAAACCCTAAAAATCTAAAAACCCCTAAAAACTCATAAAAATTATAATAAATAACATAAAAATCCAAAAACAATAATTAGGGTGCCCAAATTTTCCTTATTCTTTCTAGATTACAGGAAAATTACCTCCAGGGCTTTTTAAGATCCTTAAGTATTTTATTTTTGGGTCTCAAGCCTTGCTGGACAATACCTTTTATTTTTAGCACTGTTTGATTTTTAGAAAATAATCTACCGTTAGAAAAATATCAAAAATTCACCAAAAACACTTAAAAACTCAAAAAGCATAAAAACAATTTTTCTTGAATTTTTGCTTGATTTCTGGTGTGCTAAATAAATTGCTCAAGTGTGCTTGTTTTTGCTTTTCTCATTTTCTTCATATATTAAAAATTTCCAAAAAAAATCTAAAAATCACTAAAAATCACTCAAAATATTTTCTCTGTATTTTATCTCATTTTGACTACTTCGTAGGCCTTTGGCCAACCCGTGCTCCTTGTGTTCGACCCTGGGAGCTATACTAGGTTAAACTCATAGCTAGACCGCTCGTATTTGTTTTGATTGATTTGATCTCTTTGAGTGGTTGATTTTTCTTGATATTCTCCGTCTGTTTGATTGAGGTCGCAACGACCATTTTCAGACCTTTACCTCTGTCGATCAGGCGGGTTATCATCGTCACAATTCAGGGCCTGAAATTCCCCGTGGACTTTGTTGTATAGGACATGGAGATCCCTGAATGTGTGATCGATGCACCCATCATTTTAGGAAGACCATTCTTGGCCACAGCCAAGGCGGTAACCGACCATGATAGTGGGAAGGTATACTTTCGCATCGAGGGCGAAAGTGTACAAATAGAGACGATCGAGGAGACACGATCTAAAGATTCAGAGTGCTCAGATCAGATGACCGACTCAGAGCGAATGACAGATGCAGAGCTAGACATCCACCATGAGTGTGACTTTGTGATTACAGACGACGAAGCAGTTTGGGCAGATCCCGCATCACGAGCTCTTGCCACATCCTCAGATAGTGAAGATTCACATATCGTGGCAGATGAGAGTTCGGAGAGCACACTCATGGCACAGGATACAGTAGAGGCTGATTACCATGATCAGGATAGCGAAGACGATTTTATCTCATGCGCTTCAGATTCAGATTCCTCAGACACAGACACCAACTTTGATTGGCAGGAGTTCGATGAATATTTACCGTGTCTGGTGCCTGCAGAGCCGACAGCTAGGACGGAGAGTGAGCCAGGACAGCTGACAGATATACCAGCAGAGCCATCTTCGTCGGATTTACCATTACGAGAGTTCTCACACACAGATCTGGTAGCATTCACTCAGACATTTCAGAAACCAGATTTACCAGCTCCCACTTGTCCAGAATTGAAGACCTTACCACAGAGCATGAAGTATAGATTCCTTGCAGGAGAGCCAAATATGTTCCCAGTCATTATCTCAGCAGATTTGACTGAAGACCAAGAATCTCGTCTGATGGAGGTTCTTGAAAGAAACCGCAAGGCAATTGGATGGAGTGTGGCTGATCTCCAGGGGATAAGTCCGGCCCTGTGCTCCCACCACATTTATCTCGAAGAAGACGCCAAGCCCTCGCGTGAGTTCCAACGAAGGCTGAACCCGAATCTTCGAGAAGTGGTTATGAAGGAAATATCTAAGTGGTGGAGCGCCGATTTTATCTATCCCATCTCTGACTCTAAGTGGGTTAGTCCATTGCATGTGGTACCCAAGAAGACGGGTATCACCACAGTTGTGAATGAGTCTGGAGAGGAGATAGCCACCCGAGTACCCACTTCTTGGAGGGTCTGTGTGGACTACAGACGATTGAATCAGGCCACCAAGAAGGACCACTTCCCGCTACCATTCATAGATCAGATCATTGAGAGATTAGCTGGGAAGAGTTACTACTGCTTTCTGGATGGGTATTCGGGATACAATCAAGTGGCCATAGCGCCTGAAGACCAAGAGAAAACAACGTTCACCTGTCCGTTTGGGACGTATGCTTTTCGACGGATGCCCTTTGGATTATGTAATGCCCCGGCTACATTCCAGAGGTGCATGCTCTCTATTTTCTCGGACATGGTTGGTGAATTTTTAGAAGTCTTCATGGATGATTTCTCGATTTATGGTGACAGTTTTAATGCATGTCTTGATTACCTAGACCGAGTACTTCAGCGCTGCATTGAGGTCAACTTAGTCTTGTCTTGGGAGAAGAGTCACTTCATGGTGACTCAGGGGACGGTCCTTGGCCACATCATCTCCAACAGGGGCATGGAGGTCGACCCGGCCAAGGTGGATATCATCAAGAAGCTCAATCCACCGTCCAATATACGACAGTTGCGGTCTTTTCTGGAGCATGTCGGTTTTTACCGACGGTTCATACAGGACTTCAGCAAAATTACCCGACCGTTCACAGATTTGTTGACAAAAGACACTGAGTTCCTTGTAGATGATAAGTGTCTTGCATCATTTGAGACTCTCAAGAATCTAGTTGTCGAGGCTCCTGTCCTTCAGCCGCCTGATTGGTCTCTCCCATTCGAGATCATGACAGATGCTTCTGATTTTGCCATAGGGGCTGTGCTAGGACAGAGGAGAGATGGAGCGCCTTTTGCTATTCACTACGCTAGCAGAACAATGGATGCCGCTCAGCGGAATTACACAGTTACAGAGAAAGAGATGCTAGCTGTAGTCTTTGCCTTGGATAAATTTCGATCTTACATTCTTGGATCTAAAGTGACTATCTATACTGACCACACCGCCATCCGATACTTAATGGCAAAGAAGGATGCCAAAGCTAGATTGACCAGATGGATCCTTCTACTCCAGGAGTTTGATATAGAGATTAAGGATAAACCTGGAGTCAAAAATGTTGTGGCGGATCACCTCTCCCGTTTAGAGAACCTTGGGGATTTGGATCAAATTACACCTATTACAGAAACTTTTCCAGATGAGGCGATCCTTGCAATCACCTCACTTCCATGGTACGCTGATATTGTGAATTACCTTGTCACGAAGAAGGTCCCACAAGATTGGCCCAGACAGCGACTTGAGACCTTTCTTGCAAAAGCCAAGTCGTACCATTGGGAGAATTCCACTCTTTATCATGAAGGAGGGGATAGCATCTGGAGACGGTGTATTCCTCAAGAAGAGCAACATAGTGTCCTCACCTATTGCCACAAACTTGAAGCAGGAGGACATCATTCTGGGAGACGGACAACACAGAAGGTGCTTCAATCCGGCCTTTGGTGGCCTACCCTCTTCAAAGATTCAGATGAATTCGTGAAGAGGTGTACTGACTGTCAGAAAATGGGCACTTGTGGACAGAGAGATATGATGCCGATGCAGCCCATTCATTTCTGTGAGGTTTTTGACGCATGGCGCATCGATTTCATGGGTCCATTTCCTAAGAGTCAGGGATTTGAGTATATCTTGCTTGCTGTAGATTATGTGAGTCGTTGGGTTGAGGACATCCCTGCCCGAACCGCAGATGCTAATACCGTTTGCAAATTCTTGAGGAAAAATATCATTTCACGGTTCGGGGTACCTAGAGTGTTGATATCAGACGGGGGGACTCATTTTATCAATGACAAGGTAAGGGCCCTTACTAACGAGTTCAGCATAGATCATAGAGTTGCCACTCCTTATCATCCACAGACGAATGGTCTTGCTGAGGTTTCTAACAGGGAGATTAAGACTATATTGCAGAAGGTAGTCCGCCCAGACCGAAAGGATTGGTCGCAGCTTTTAGACTCGGTCTTGTGGGCATATCGGACATCCTTCAAGACTCCATTGGGTACATCTCCATTCTGACTCGTTTATGGCAAGCCGTGCCACTTACCAATTGAGCTGAAGCATAAGTCACTATGGGTTGTTACTGAGATATTTTTGGATCCAGAGAGTGTAGGAGATCAGAGAAAGGCAGAATTGGCAGCCCTGGAGGAACTTAGAGATACAGCATTCTCGAGTAGCCTACAGTATAAGGAACGAGTAAAGATATGGCATGATTCTCACATCAGCCATAAGCAGTTTGAACCGAATCAGAAAGTATGGTTATTCGATGCAAGGCTCAAGCTATTTCCAGGGAAGTTGCAGAGCAAATGGAAGAGACCATACTTGGTCCGGAAGGTGCACGACAACGGCAGCATTGATATATCTGAGATGTCATCTGAATCCACCTTCCGAGTTAACGGTCAGCGCCTAAAGCCATATCTTGATCATGAACCGCTGATCGTCGATGTTGCCCCGATTCATTTTTGCATGAGATGTAGTCTTTGACTCACATCATTTGCATCTCATGCCTGATTTTCACTTTCTCTCGCAATTGTATAGATCCAGATGTCCATATCACAAATTCTTTTGTCTAAATACCCCATTTCTATCTTATGATTATGCTATACTTAGGGTGTACTTTACCCTAAATATAGGGGGGTTTCAGACGTTTGATTATTCTTTTGATTCTTTTTACCTCTGTTTTGCTGCCTATACTTAGGGATATTTTACCCTAAGTATAGGGGAGGTAGACTCTGTATATTCATCTCCTCGGTTTTCTCCTTTGTGTACAGTCTGCTATACTTAGGATTACTTGATCCTAAGTATAGGGGGATCACCGACTTCTATTGATTTTATTCTTTTATTCGTCGTTGTAGTATACTATTCTTCTCACTTTTCTATACGAAGCACGAGTTATGTCTTTATTTCCAGCTCTTTGATCACTATGAGGACATAGTTCGAGCTAAGTATAGGGGGTGTCGTATATATTGTATATATACTTTAGCCATAACTCGTACTTTCATATTTTTAATATGGCTAAAATACTGTGTAAATATTAAAAAAAAAAGAGATGCATAAATTTCCTCAAAATTTTTCCTTGTACATACTGGCTAATAAGTCAGGTTAAAATATTTTGAAAAATATTTTGAAAGTAGTTTGAAAATCTATTTGAAAAATCTTTTGAAAACTATTTGAAAAATGTTTGAAAAATATTTTCAACCTGTGTAAAAATATTGTGGATTGTAAAAAAAATTTTTTTTCTTTGTGTGAAATAAAATGATTTTGTTAAAACTATTTGCAAATGTTTGGAAAAATGGTTGAAAAATTATATTGAAAATCTATATATACTATTCGAAAAATGTTTGCCAAATAGTTTTCAAATGTGTGTAAATGTTTGTAAAATTGTGTGCAAAATTATTTTGGACTATAGTTTTCAAAATTATTTGTAAAATTATTTTCAAATAAATTTGAGGAATATATGCATCACAAAAAAAATAATAAAAATAATAATAAAAAAATGAATAAAATAAAAATTAAAAAAATCCAACTGTGTATATACATGTATAAATTACTCAAGTTGTAAATTCTTGCATTTCATGCTTGTAAAATAATCAACTCACTCTTGTGTAAATATGTATCTTTTTCTTTAAAAAAAAACTTTGTATATATTTATATATTTTTCTAACTATTTACATTGAAAAAAAAAACTTTTGCATGGGCATCTTTTTTCAAAAATCCATAAAAATTTCAAAAATTTGAAAATTGTTTCACAAAAAGATTTTTGTTTTCTCTATGCATTGTACATATTTTCTTGCATTGGCATGTGCATTTTTCAGGATAGTCTTGACGATTAAACTAAGTCTGGAATAAATTTGAAGAATGGAGCTTAGTTGGACCTTAATCCACTTAATTTCAGAGGAACCTTATAAGATGTGGAGTTAAGACTTTTCAGGTCCTAGTGACTTAATTCTTTGGGTCCACACGACTATGAGCATATGTCATCTTGATGAGCCTAAGTAGAACACTTAACAACACACGCATGAATCTTAGAGACAATGGCTTGACTTGCACCAGCACTTTACACATGGCTCTCCACGGATGAGGTGGTGAGGAGGCAGTTCCTTTGGCTTGGGGTAGCATACGAGGGTATTACTTCTAGGCGGAACCTCTCTTCTTCTTCTAGTGAAGGAAGTGCGTCTCAAATTGGTCTAGTGGTGATGAAGGCTAAAGACAGAAGCCGTGGGTTGCAATAAAGCTTCAAAAGAGGGATAGTCTACTGGCTCAAGAGGAAAATTTCTTGTATATATGCTGCACCATGTAGATATGTTGTACAGAGGCATTTGAAAAAAAAAAGAAAAAAATGTAAAAATGCAAAAAGAACTCCAAAAAAGTGGTGGGTCGGATTGAAAATTTAATAACCCCACCGGAGTGTATATAGTGAAATAAAGCAAAAGCTTATGGCATCCATGTTACATCTCATGAAGCTTGCAGCGGGAGACTTAGCTACACTGGCTGAGCTTCCAAAAGTCTATACTTCTTCCCCCTCTTCTTGAGCCGGTTGCACTTGAACTTAGAAGGGAATACCCCGCTTCCAAAAAAATTAGTGTAGGTCATTTTCATCATCATTAATCATCTAGCCAATTTTCATAATTTTTGGACTTCATTTGATACCATAATTAAATTGAACATCAAATTGGCCTGCATTGTCTACATAAGTCTGTATAAAAAATTAAAGAAAAAATTACTCCTTGAAAATCACACACTTGGATCCTTGCTTAAATTCACCTAAGGAGATAGATGCCTCCCTGAGATCGACTTTGGACTTCCACCAAGTAAAAAAAATATTGCCGCTTAAAATTAACTTCATATTAATCCATAAGTGGTTTTTGATTAACCCCTCGTATCCGACTACAACGAATCACTTTAATTAATTTGGACATTAAATTGACCGAGTTAACTAAGGGTGCGGGCGGACATCAAAATGGCGCCGTTGCCGGGGAGGCACGGCTTAGGTTAATTTTTAGCAAATTTTTGAGTGTTTGATTTTCCTTCCCCGGGTAGTCTGACCCGGTTTTCTTGTAATTATTTTCTCCCATTTATTTTGCATTATTTTATCTTTGTGTAACTCTCTGACCTCCAATTATTTTTTGTGCGAGGACCGCGAGGAGTCGGCGACGCTTCGAGGACTTAGCATTTAAATTTTTGAGCGAAAGAGAGGCTTTGTAATTACATTCTATTTTATTTCTTTTTCTTTCGCATCATTTCCAGCGGTTCCCGTTTGGGATCTCGCGCGTGTAAAAGATAGTGAAACTGTGTCCCGTGTGCTGTGTGGGTGAATTGTAACTTAGCTTGCACTAGCGGCTCCTCGAGCCACTCTAGGACTTGTTTGTGCTCGCAATCAATAGGACCACACAATACACTTAAAAGACGCACCTAGACCGCAGTACTTAGTCAAAATTAAACTGTTCTTCACGCTAATAGAACTGCCTGTTTAGGAGCGGCTTTTCATCGCTTGCATTTGCATGTAGAGTAAAGTTTTCAATTCTGTATTGCATCCTGCATAAAAAGCGAAGGGATCACTGTAAGTATTCTCTACTCAGCATAGCATCATCAATTTTCGTGCATCGGCTTTTCTCGATTTCCCCCTCTGAGTTTCTCACTTAAATTAAACAGGAAATTGGGACTGTCCGATAGGCGTGCTTTGTGGTGGACTAATTAAAGTGATAACTTAACTTTAAAATCGGGACTGCTAACAGTATTGACCAAAAAAGAGAATAAAATCTGAAAATTGTTTGCGGGAGATTAATCCCCGACCTTGTTTTCAGGCTGAGTGAGGGTACTTGAGTGTGTGTGAACACCTTAAGGCAGAGCCCAAATCCCCGCCTTCCATATCACGAGCCAACTGATCTTAGCAAATATCACGAGTGGGATACTTTTAAGCTCATTGACAAGTACCAAGTAGCCTCCGCCTTCGCGGGTAGATAGGGGCGAACCAGCGGTACTCTGCGACAAGGCCTAGCTTTGTCAGCCTCCGCCTGCTTGCAGGTAGATAGGGGCACGTCATTGAGTCCCCACTCCGGATAGGAGCGCAGAAAGGGAGGATCAGCGGTATCTTAGGCGACAGGATAAACAGGGAAGACGCATCCGGCTCTAAGCCGACTTCCCTCTAGGCCGCGTAATCCTTGCTACTTTTGCTTGAATATCACACTTAAAAATTACAAGATAAATTGGACCCAACTTTAAGTCCTTCACTGTGTTGAGTGTGAACCCAGGGTCTTGGATTGTTCTTGTTGCTTGCTTCAGGTAGGAGTAAAATCCTATCTTCTTCCCTTTTCATCAAGATGAGTGATTGGGGAGATCTCGACACACTATTCACTGATCTCTCTATGAGTCCCCCGAGTAACTCGTCTTTCTCGGTCCGAGCGCACCTTGGACCACCCAGGACTCATGACCCTCTTGAGTCCTGGTTCCCTCATGCTCAGGGTGGTTACTCTCAAACCAACCCTTTTATCTCCTCCGAGATTACCGAGGAAGACCATTGCCTCGGTAATCCCTTCCTTGATTTGCCCTCTAACACCGATCTTATTTTTCAATCCCCAGAACTAGAGGACGAGATGCCGCCAAAAGTTCCACCCGATGAGGAACGAATCAAACAGATTCTTGCTCGCCTCGCTGAAGCTGAACAGAAGAATGCAGATCTCACGGCGCGGATGGGACAGATCATAGTAGCAGAAGGAATCGACCGACCAATGGTTGATACCTATAACCCGACGGAGAACGAGATTCAGAACTGGTTGGCACCTGCAGTTCCTGCCCAGGCATTTGAGCTGAAGCCCCACTTCCTTAGTCTGCTTCCGAAGTTCAACGGAAACCTTAATGAAGAACCATACACTTTCCTCCGTGACTTCGAGTTGGTGTGCAACAATCTTAGCCATCCTAATGTTGGCCAAGATTATATTCGGCTGAAAGCCACCCCTTTTGCCTTAGGTGATAAGGCTGCTTGATGAATCCACGATTCATCGCCTTTATTCTTTTATTTTAGCTTCAATTTCTTAGTCAAACACCTGTAAATACCCATTAATTTCATAAATTTACCATTTTGCATGCATTTGTTAAAATTGCATTTTTAACACTTTTTGTACATAAATAAAAGAATAAAGAAGAAAAGAAAAAGAAAAGAAAAATAAAGGATGTAGTTATGCAATAAATACAGACTGACCCAAACCCCGAGAGAAGGTCAAGACTTGACCTGATCGACCAGGAATAAAGTAGGGGGAGGATAGGGTCGTTTGTCAGAAAAATCAAAAATATCTTGTAAATATTTTTCATGTATATTTGTACAAAACTTACATTATTTTATTTGTACATAATTTGACCTCAAACTAATTATTTTTGTAAATAAAAGTTGTAAATAAAAATAAGTTGTAAATAATAAAAATATTTGTAAATCAAATTATTGTATATATTGCAAATAATTACACCTAGAAAAAAATCACAAAGTGATAATTGAAACATCAATTCCGGCTCCATACAAGCTCAAATTGAACCAAACTCACTTCCATCATACTATAAATTAAATTATCTTTCAAATGGCTGTGGTTTCGTACTTTTTGGAGTTACGGTTAAAAATTCAATTTTCTGGGGTGTTTTGTACAGTTTTCCCATATACTTGTTGTATATATTTTATTCATATTTATTTTTATAATGTATATATTTGTAAATACTACTTTCATTAAAAATAAAAAAAAAGATAAAAATTTAAAAAAATCTTTTATAAAAATATTTCCTTATATGTACCTATGTATATTGTATTATATGTGTATAATATATGTATGCAATTAATTTCCCTAAATAAAAATTACCAAAAAAATTAATTGTCTCACATTAATTAATTTAATTTATTTAATTACGAAAATCATATGTAATTATTTAATTTATTTTATTTATTTGAATTCATTTGATTTGATAACTTACCTTTTATGTAAAGATTTGATTTTGTGCCTTAAATAGCCACCATTAAGGTGGTTAATTGATTTTTGGGAATTATTTAATTTATTTATTTTAATTAATTACGAAATTCGTTTTTAATTAATTATTTATTTTATTTATTCAATTATTTTATTTAATTCACCAATAAACACTTTCCTCATTTGTGAATATCTTCTATTTTTGATTTTCTTCTCTTTTTAATGGGCTCCTCCTCCCTCATTCAGACTTGATCAACCTTTGGAGAGAGGAGCCCGACCTCCGAGAACCTACTCGTCGAAGAAAGGTGCTTAGCCTCCGAGCCGTCCGGTGACAGCGTACGGTCGTCATTGAGGCCACAATAGCATTTCCAATCTCAAGGTGAGATCCCAACTTTGTTTCCTGTTCTTTTTCGTAGGTAATCGTAGTTCTAATTTTTCTCCTAGTTTATTAGTTGTTAGATCTTTAAAATCTCCAAAATTTTCCATCACATTTCGATCCGCCTCGAAATCAATTTTTCATCTCATCTCTCAATCTCTCCATTTCACGTCTATCTCACACAACCTTTCACCTCCGACCACACACGGTGGTCAGAGTCCCTGGATCTTTCTTTCACCACGCTAAGATCCGCCCATCCAAATCCTTGTTTGTTCATAAATAAATAAATAAATATTTGCTTTTCTCTCTAATGTTTTATTTTGCAGGAATAAAACAATAAAAAAATACTTTCTTATCTCTAACCATCTGTTTTGCAGGAAAATATATAAAAAAAAAGAACAATAAAAATTTGTTTTTACTGTTTACATATTTCTGATAAAAAAATAAAAAAAATTCTTTTTCTTCTCTAACCATTTCCTGCAGCAAAAAGAAATAAAAAAAATAAAAAAAATAAATTTGCAGCAGGCGGCGGCCATCACCCCCACCGCCAGCATCTCCCAGCCGTGGTGCCATCTCCCCGCGCGTGGGCCAGCGCTGCCTCCAGACCGCCGGACGCCAGATCAGCGCGGCCACACAGCAGCCACCCCGCGCTGTCCGACGCCGTTCGCGCGAAGCCCCTCCGACTGCATCCAGATCCCCCGCACCTTCCCCCAGTCGGCGGCGCCGCCCGCGCTCCTCCACCTCCTGCTCCAGACGCGCGGCGCGCCATCCAGCGGCGCGTAGCGCCCTCCATCGCGCGCCTCCGCGCGCAGCCCGCGCGGGCTGACCAGCACGCCTCCCACGAGCCGAGCCCCTTGGGCCCGTCCTCCTCCGCCTTCCAGAACGCGGCGCCTCCGCGCCAGCAAGGCTCCTGTGACCTTCTTGCCGCCCGCACCTCCACAGCGCGCAGCCGTGCGCGCGCTGCAGACCACCCCCGGACTCCAGCCCCAGTGCCCCCGCGCCGATCGCCGACCCCCGTGCCGTGCGGCCTTCCACCGCCGCTGCCGCATGGGAAGAGGATAAGGTGCGGCGGCGCTTGCGCCCTCGTTCCTGCGTGAATCAAAAAGAAGGAGAACCCTAGTGGAGGTTTTAATAACAAATATCTTGGGTAAATTACAAAGCTGTCCTCGGAGCTATTAGAAATTGCGGAGAAGCCCCCTCCAGACCAAGTCACATGCTAGCCATGCGCATCATTGGGTAATTTGCATAATCAGCTTGCAGGTTTATTTTTATTACATTTTAAGGGAAACATTTAAAATACTTACATTTACGTCCCTGTTATTCCAGAACTTGAACTTGTGTGCTCTTTCTGATGAAATAAATATTTTTATGAGTGGAAAAATTTTCCGGAAATTCATGTATGCTCCAGCTATGTGCCTTAACATTGCATAAAATTTTCATAACATTTTGAGTTGATTTGATATTTTAAAAAAATTCAAAAATATTGTCTTTTTGCATGTCTAAACTTTGGAAATTCATAAAAAATAGAAAAATTCCCTAAAAATTCCAAAAATATTTCTGCAGGTGCATTTTAATCTCTTTAATTTTTCTGTACATTTTTGAATATTTTGAAAAATACAAAAAGATTGCGTGTGCTTTTATCCCTTGTGAATATTGTGCTTGTTTAAAAAATACAAAAAAAATTTATAAAATTCAAAAACCACTAAAAAATTAGCATTTCTGAAAATTGACTATTTAGTTTTTAAATCGTGCTCCTTGTGCTCGACCCTGGTCGCTATACCAGGTAAAAAGAATAGCGAAAGACCGCTTACATTGTTTTCATCGATTTTTATCTTTTCCGAGA